>BLBF01000020.1:37539183-37561664 GCA_015471245.1 Laticauda colubrina | reverse complement strand
ATAGATATAGATATAGATATAGATATAGATATAGATATAGATATAGATATAGATATAGATATAGATATAGATATAGATATAGATATAGATATAGATATAGATATAGATATAGATAGAAGAGGGAGGGAGGGAGGGAGAGAAACTATGTAAGGACATTTAAGACATGGAAATGGGCCTCTGAAAGGATATTTAGACTTTCAAAGCTCAGTTAGGAAATAGCCCATCCTCGATATGTTTTTGTTCTTTTGCTGAAGCAAATCATGGACAAGCTTACTATCTTTTGAGTTGTCTCAAAAGCCAGAAAGTTTCTGTCCAAAATGCTCTTTATTTAAAAGAGTATAAAGTATTCATCTTGTAATAGATGAATACATCTATTGAATACTTCAATAGATGAAGAATTATATTCTTGTATGAAAAGTATACAACATTTTAGATTTTTGCAGATATATCTTATAATTTTATCCTGCAGTATGTTCCAAACAATTTTAGAAACTAATTCTATATGCTGTAATGCCATATTGCCTTCATAAAATTCTGCTGACCAAATGACTGCTACTGTTTTTATTTCCATCTTCCCTCAAAAGGCATAATTCATATTAAGCTTTAAAAAAAGCTTCCATTTCTTGAGATATTTGCAAAGGGAGGAGAGAAATAAATGTCATTAGGATTATCATCACTTGGGGAAAGAGTAGGAAAAAGTGTATGGCACAGAATGGCTTGGATTATTTTTCTGCATCTGACATACATGTACAATAGCTGATACTTTGCTGCACTTTCTGCAAGTGGTGGACAACTTCAATTCCAATATATATTTGTCTCCATTAATCTCCTGATTCAGACACCTAATTTACTCTTTTGCAATATCCAGTTTTCATAGCTGTATAGTAAGGGAAAAGTCAGTATTTGAATCATTCTGATCTATGGTGCTGTTACCATGTACTTATTCTTTACTATCTTATCTAAACTCTTCCCTGGAGTTAATGTCTTTATTTCTCCTGCCTTTACTTTCCATGTTTATCATTTATTTTAATTGAAAACAAAATTGGTGCATTCACTTCTTTGTCATAAATGAATTCATTCAGACTTTTGTCACTTTCCATGTTTAATTTCATAATGAGCTCTTTTAAATTTTCTTTACTTTTGGCTTACAAAGTAACATATCTCAGTTTGATTTCAGACTGTGGCCTCTTCCAACCCTGAAGTCTTATAATATAAATACAACTGCAACCATCAGGTGTGTGATTTTGTCCTGCCCTTATAATCAGCATGGTCAATAAATTTTCATTCTTTCTAACATTTACATATAGCATTAATCAATGCCAAAATAAAAAAAAACAAGAAGAGGTATTTATGATTTGGTTAGGAATAATTTGCTTTTATGAAGCTACCTTCATGCCAAAATGCTAAAAGTTCAAATAGCTATGGACTCCACAATACTCACTGAATCACTTGCAAGTGGACCATGATCTAGGGCTAGGCTGCTATGCACCACCCTATTAAATTTTCAAAGGAAGTATATAGAATCATAGAGTTGGAAGGGACCTAGAGTATCTTTTAGTTCAACCACATCTTGGGTGTGACTCTTAAAGTTCAAGATTCTTCCCACTGCCCTTCCAGGCTACACACACACACACACACACACACACACACACACACACACACGGATGGAGGGAGGAATGGAGGGAGGAAGGGGGAGAGGGAGAGAGAGAGAATACTGAGTTTTCATGAAAACTCTTACAAACTCTGAATTCCGGTGAAGCCCCATAGAGTGATCTGTGTTTTGTGTACACTTGATCCAACAAAATGACACAATGTGAAAAGCTCTTTTCTCTTGTTGGCAATGAGCAGTAAAAGTAATGTTAGTAATAGCTTCTGCAGGCTGAAGAATGATGTAATTGTTGCTCACTTATAACACAGGCATTAGATACAACCATTTGTCAAAAGCTTAGTTTTGATTCATATCTTCATTTTAAAAAATTGTCCATAACGGTTGGGGGCCTTCTTTAAAATCAGGTTTCTGCTAGCACAAAGGGGGTTTCTAGATTGCTGTGGATGAATTCTTTTAATAATCATAATTATTCCCTATTATGCAACTCTCTTTTACTAGAAGAAAACATTTGCTTTAGCCATAAAGAGAGCTTGAATTTCAAATTGTTTCAAAATCTTATTGCATGGTTTGCCTCTCAATCATAATCTGTAGCAACTTGACCTGGTATCTGTTATTTAACACAGAGCTCTAGCTATGAAATACTGGGCTGTAAGCCATTGTGCACATATGTTTTTTGAAAGCTTGATATTTTCATTTTGCTTCAGATGACCTTAATTTTAAGGAGCATCCATTTATAGTATCCAGATTTTCCCTCCGGAAAATATTGTTTTTCATTTTCATTCCATCTTTTCCACTGACTGCCTGCAAAGATCTAGAACTTGGTAAAAGAAAGCTTGTTTTAATAATTTATTTGCTGTGCAGTTTAAGATCTCAATGGGGCCATGTACTTTTGAAAGACTGCCTGCTTACTGGAGCAAATGTTTAGAAAAATAACACCTAAATCCAGCTAGGTTCCTTTTTCCACTTCTCCTAGGCTACTGTTTTTATAAATAGGCTGAGCTAAAATGCAGAAGCATGTCATAGTTTGTTTAGGTAAGTACATGGCAAAACAAATTGAACCAGTTTCTATATGCTTTATGTGTACTTTGCTCCTTTTTCTTCTACTTGGATTTCACTGGGAATATATACACTAGTTTACGCTATAATGGAATTTGGTTTTACTAGTAATTACTTCATCTAGAAAATCAAGACATCATAATTCATTTGTGAGTTTGGAAAATTCCATTCTATTCATCACACAGAATGAGAATTTCTAGTATTTCATTAACAAAACTCAAAAATAGTTTATGTCTAGCTTTGGCCCAAATGCTAGTTTGTGGTTCATGATTCTTAAACTGAAGTCAATTAAAATTTCAATAATCTTATCAAATCAATAAAATGTTTTCATCCCACTTCAACATGTGAAATTGTACAATTCTATGAATAATCTGGAATGTTTTGTTCAAGAAATGGGTGGATCTTCCCCTTCAGATTCTTCTTCAGGGAACAAAGGGAGGATAATGCAGAAACATCCTCTGTAGCTTTTCTAGGAAGTAATAGCTTAAGGTTCTTGGAAGATAATACACATAAGCCCATATGTCATTTTATTGGCAGAAGGACCAGTAACACGATATTTCTGAAATTGATGTTTATGGGGTTTTTTTTTCATCAAAGGAGACAATTGGCCAACGTCAACTGCTAACTGGAGATGCCTAGAAAAACACCACAAAATCCTACGCATGTTAACTTACAAGTTTCACTGACACAGTAGGAATTATTGCTAAATTGGTGTTTATAGATTGTAATCTATAATCCTTGCAAATGATTGCTATTCACGTATTGTCATTTTGCAACACTCATTCACAAGAAGAAGTCTAACAAATGGCTTGACTTTTTGGCTTTCCTTTTCCTCCAGATGCCAGGCTTGCTTTATGTTGTTTTATTGTACGATGATTATTTTAATTGAACCTTTTCTTTTCATGATGGTGGCTCTTTCCCTCTTGTTCGTTTCATTTGCTAATCAGTGAGGCTCCATGGATGTGTGTATGTACACTTGTCTAAAGAACAAGCACTTTTTTATATTCAGAGCCAGAAGAAGAAGAAGAAAGAAGCTCACAATGTTAGTGAATTCAGAACTCTTCAGACAAATCCTCATACCATTGATTGTTGAACAAAAGAAAGTCTGTTTTGTTTTCTTCCTTGAGCAAAATTTGGGTCACTTGTGCTAGATGAAACCTAGTGAAAAGAATAACCAAAGCAGAGATATTTAATTAGGATTTCATTGATATGCACAGAATTCTCTAGAAGTCCTTGAGAGGCAGGCAGATACTACAAATGAGAATGGATCATCCCAGGGCCTGGGGAGGTGGTCACTCTTCCAGTTTTCAATTACTTAAATGCTGAAATGAATGTTTATTTTTCTGTTTACATTCATTTGAAATTAGGTACTTTTGCTGCTGCTGACTGACATTTCACCTAAGAAGCACAGAATTTGTCTTCAGTTTATTTGCGTCTCCCTGGAGTTAAAATCATCATGTATAATCCTCCCTGACTATCTTATCCACTTGATAACTCTACCAGGAAGGTTTTATATAATGAGTTAGTGACTAATTCCAAGAACACTCAGTGAGTTTAATGGTTCAGTGAAGTTTTGAATCGGGATTTCCTGAATGTCCTTTGACTGCATGTTGGCTGGTTTTTAGATTGCTTGCAATTGATGTAGGCTATATCAATCAATGACCTCTTCCTAAAGTCACTTTCACTACTGATTTTAAATTGACATTCTCTGATCCAGTAATCCAGGAAAAAGATCTGCTGGCGTATTTTGGAAGTATAAACTGTAATGATCATTGAGGTGTATATTTTCACCAGCAATTTACTATGCCAGTGGATTACTTGTAAAAACAAATGCCATGTTGCTCTCTAGGTTTGTTGTTTTCTTGCAGACATTTCATTACCCAGATTAGGTAACATCATCAGTGCTAGTAAGGAGTGGGCTGTGCTTTCAGTTTATATTTTAGTAACCTGAGAGCAAACTCCAGTCCATACTAGCACTGATGAGGTTACCTAGTTTGGGTAATGAAACATCTGCAAGAAAATAACCACACTCAGACAGCATCAAGAACTTTCCATTCCAACTCTGAGCTACAAATAGTCTCCTTTATTGGTAAAAACAAATGTATCAATATATACCAAATTAAGAGAAAAGAAGGGAGAAAGCAAATTAATTTAAAAAAAACCAAAGGAAACCAACAAAAAACTTGAGAAAATAAATCTTCCAAGTGGCAAGTTAACTGATCAGACAACATTTGCACTTGCTGCTCCTTTTGGTACAGAATTCTTCTCTAATATCAGTAGAATCCTAGGTAATACTTTTATCCTCACTTTATAAAGCTCAGTTTGAAGAAACAATGGATATTTGTAAAACCGCTGAGTGTAAAACAATAATTTTAATGTTATTGAGAGGAATGCCAATATCTTTTTCAGAGATTTTCCAATTGCATCTTTTCCATTATGCATATTAATTCAGGAAACATAAATTACTTCAGCTTGTATTAAAATGAAAAAAAAAAAAATCCAGTCCATGTTTACCTCAGGAGACTTCATCAGCAATTTATTATGGCTTTGGTGTTGGCTTTTCCCCACATCCTATCTTTCATTATATTCTTAACTCTTACAGCCATTTTCGTTTTCCTGAGAAGCATTTGAGCAGAGCTAGTAAACGTAACCTTCCTTTTCTTTGTGTTGTGGGAGTTCACATCCTTTACCTCTTCCTTCTCACAGGTCTGTTCCCTGAAAATGCCAAGCCATATGAAAACAGCATTACAAGGAAAGAAGAGAAAATTTTTCACCTAAGGTTTGTTTTGTTTTTTTGATGTACTAATGGTAGGAAGTTGCTGGCATCAAGACAGTTAATGAAAATCACACATTTAATTAAAAATAACGTAAGCATGCTTTCCTACAGCCAGCTCTCTTCTTAAAAAGCCACCTAGCCGGTTCCAATATTCTTTTATGTTCTTATAACTGTTATTGTTGTTTAACTGCCATTTATTTTCTGGATTAAAAAAAAGACAAAAATATTGCTTTCAGAATCTCCTGCTAAAGGGCCTGTCACATTGGCCAACGGATGCAAAACGTTTGTAAAAAGGACACCGTGGACGAGAAAATGTTCCATCCATTGTTATCCGCTCTGAAAAGTGCCCCAAATTTGCATAAGCAGAGCGGACAACAACGGAAAGGAACGGACAGGGGGAGGATGTAGCCAGGATGTAAACCGGATGTTCAGCAGAAGCCTAGCAGATGGAATCGGATGGCACATCCGCGAGGCTTCCGGGGGAGCACAGTGAAGCAGACGCGCAGCGGAAAGAGCAAATGCAGAGCGGTTGCAGAGCGGATGAAGTGGATGCAGAGCGGAAGCCTAGCGGATGCCTAGTGAATGCAGAGTGTTCACTGCGCATGCGGGGAGGATGCGTTGCATCAGCCCAGCAGATATAAAGGGAAGCAGCTCGCAAGCAGGTCACCATTCAGAGGAAAGACCTGCTGCCAGAAACAGCTCCAGCCAGCCAGCCAGCCAGCCAACAACCATGGGGAAGAAGAGAAAGCCTGTGGCATCTGCTGCCAGCCCTGGCAAGAGGGACAGGGCCACCATCCTACGCCCTGGCCCTGACTCTGCTTCTGCTGGGGCTTCTGCTGCTACGGCTGACTCTTCTGGTGCTGGAGTTTCTGCTGCCGCTGCTCCTGGTGCTGGGGCTTCTGCTGGTGCTTACTCTGCTGGCACTGCTCCTGGTACTGGAGCTTCTGCTGGTGCTTACTCTGCTGGAGCTGCTCCTGGTGCTGGTGCTTCTACTGGTGCTTACTCTGCTGGCGCTGCTCCTGGTGCTGCTGGTCCTGCTGGTGCTCCTGGTGCTGCTGGTGCTCCTGGTCCTGCTGGTCCTGCTGGTCCTGCTGGTCCTGCTGGTCCTGCTGGTGCTTACTCTGCTGCTTCTGACCCTGGTCCTGCTGGTCCTGCTGGCACTGCTGGTGCTTATTCTGCTGATGATGATCCTGGTCCTGCTGGTGCTGCTGGTGCTGCTGGTCCTGCTTTTGCTGCTACTGTTGTTGTTGCTGGTGGTGGTGGTGGTGTGTGGAGGAGCAGCCCCTACAACCTCGAAGCCCCTCTGATGAGGGCCCAGATGGCCCTGCCAGAGGGAGGAAGAGGCATACGCAAGAACAAGAATGGGAGAGGAGGCAGTATTCCATCGAAGAGGATCATGAGAATGAGGTGCTCGAATGGCTGAGGGAGAACGAGTATCTTTGGCAGAATGGACACAGGCTCTATCGAGACACCAAAAGGAAGCAGGCTGCTTGGAGAGAGAAGACGGAGAGCCCGGGCTACACTTCGGAGGTGCTCCTCGGCTGGTGGAAGCACATGCACACCTGATACGTGAAGCTGCACCTCAAGAAATCTGGCCAGGCCACGGTCAAGCTGACGGACCGAGAGACCTACGTGATGGCCAAGTGCAGCTTCTTGGAGGGTGAGATTCGCCACCGAGGAGCAGCCCCTCTGACAACCCTCTCTCTCAGGCAGCCCGCAGAGAGCCAGTCCTCTTCTGGCCAAGAGTCAGCTCCTGTGTCCAGGCAGGTATCTGTGGAGCGTGCCATGACGGAGACCCCCACGACAGCTGCACTCCTCGTGGCAGAGCATGTGGAGGACCCCCTGATGCAGTGGGAGCAAGGAGAGGGCACTTCCACCAGAGACCAACCCACATCCACCCCCAGCTTCTCCTCCACAGAAAGCAGGCAGAGAGCCAGACCGGAGGGGCAGAGCCACACTGTTCTGCTGGAGATCAGGGACACCATCAGAAGCAGCGTAGATCTCCTCTCTCAGCTGGTACACACCGACGTCCCATCCTCCAACCGCAAGCCCTTCCTCACCTACGTCAACCAGACCCTCATGAACATGTCTGAATCACAGTACCAGGGGATCAAGGACAGGATCACTGGTCTTCTTCACAACCCTCCAGACCCAGCTGAACCTGCTCCGACCCAGTCCAGGTCTGCTCCTCCACCCCAGGTGATGTCACAGCCCTTCCAAGGCTTTCTACAGGCCCTCACCTACCAAGGTTACAGCTACCAGGAGCTCCAGCAGCACAGGCAGCCTTTCCAGTCCAGGCACAGGTACATTGAACGCCACCGGTGCCACTGATGCCACTGATGCCACCGATGCCACCCACACCAGAGAGGCCACCCACGCCACCGATGCCACCCACGCCTCACCACGCTCAGCTGCAGACCAGACAGCCCCACTACACTGCTCCTTCCTCCACCCCACAGCCAAGGCCAGCCTCAGAACATCTGTCATCGGTATTGGGGCTGACACCCCATGTCCTCGAGGAAGGGGCTTTCATCATCACAGGACTGAGCCAGCTATCTGAGAGCTTCCTCCACACACCGTCCCCTGTTGTCGTCTTGGGGCCAGGCACCCCAATGATGCCTCAGACTAGCACTCCAGCAGCAGCCACCTCCACAGCACCAGGACCCTTCACCCCTGAGTCTGGGCATGCCTCAGAGTGACTAAGAAGAGTGCCAGAGACCTGTTGACTTTATCTTTGCTTGGGACACTTGGGTCATTTTGCTTTTACAGCTTGTTATTAACAAAGATTATCTTTGCTTCACACACTTGCTTCATTTATTTTATTAAATAAAGTCTTGGTGAAAACCTTTAGAAATGATTTAAGCCTCTGCATTCTTTTGGGATGGACAGGGATACCTGTGGGATGGGCAGGGATACCTGTGGAATGGGTAATAGCTGTGGGTTGGGCAGGGATACCTGTGGGATGGGTAATAGCTGTGGGATAGATAAACCTCCAGTGCAAGCATAGTGGGACTGTATGGTCCACCCTCCCAGGTGCCACACCTATGGCCCTTTATTATCAATAATAATGTAATCATTGATCCACACATTTCAACATAAACACAACTCTTTATTAAATGCCCTGTTCGTTGTAGGGCCACTCAACATACATGGCCCAATCTCATCAGTGTGATGAGACAGGCTGAAGGAAGCATCCATTAAGCATCTACCATCCTGTCCTGCCACTCCACTGCTCCAGCTGGGGAGTTGCACCAGTGTTTCAGGAGGTTGCGCTGCTTCTTCCCTTCACGTGAAGCTCTGTTGGGGCCTTGCACATCCACAGTATCTATCAGGTTTCGCCCTTGCCTCCATTCCCCAGGCTCCATGTCCCCATTGCCTTGTTGGAGGTCCACGAGCCTGTTCTGCAAGACTGGGTACCTGGTGCGCATGAGATTGTGCAGGATGCAGGAAGCTTCCACAATCCTCCTCACGGTCTGTGGACGATGCTGCATGGTGGTGAGAAGTACCTGGAACCTGTTGGCCAGGATGCCAAAGGCGTTCTCCACCACCCGCCTTGCCCTGGACAGCCTGTAGTTGAAGATCCTCTCTTCACGGGTGAGGCATCTGGAGGTGTACGGCTTCATGAAGTATGTTCTGAGGGAGAAGGCGTCATCCCCCACGATGAAGTAGGGCACATCTTGTGTGTCGTTGGGCAGGGGGTCTGGATCTGGGAAGCCCATGATGAGGTTGCGTTCCAGCCCCTCCTTGAGGTGACTGGCGTTGTATACCTGGAAATCTGAAGCTGACCCGTTGCCTGAAGCATCGATGTACATGAACTTGTATTCAGCATCGACCATGGCGAAGAGGATGATGCTGAAGGAGCCCTTGTAGTTGAAATAAGTGGACCCTGACTTGGCTGGAGCTTTGCAGGCCACGTGCTTGCCATCTATGGCTCCAACGGTGTGGGGGAAGTTCCACTTCTGATACCACTGCTTTGCAACTTTCTTCCAGCCTTCTTCAGTGGAGGGGCACTGGAGGAGCTCCTCCATGTATTCTTCGATGATGGCCTGCACCACTTCTCTGACCACAATGCTGATTTTGTTGTGTGGCACCCTCTAGGCGTACTGCATGCTCCTGTACGTGGTCCCTGAGGCCAGGTGGCGCAGAGTCAGTGCCACCTTGAGTCCAGGGTCCAGGATGGGCCAGAAGTTGGTGCTCTGCTTGGTCAACCTGGGTTTCAGCCGCTCCACAACTTCGTCAAACATGGCTGGAGGCATCCTCATGAAGTTATGGAATGCACGAGGGTCTTCGTTCCTCAACTCCACCATCAGCTTGTTATACAGTCCGTACTCTGCTCTTCTGGTGATCCATCTTCAGACCCAGACACTTCTTGGCCGCCTTCTTTTCTTCACGTAGAACAGGTGAAAGAGCCTGTAGATGGCTTCACACTGTTGTAGAACGATGGTGGCTACCAAAAGGAGTGTGTGATGATCCATGGTGGAGATGACTGGATGCTGTGGAAGAGCAAGAGCCAGATGAAGGCTGAAGAGATCTGCACCGCAGGGCTGCTGGACTGAAAGTGAGATCCAGGTGAGTTCCTCCCCCTTTTTATAGGCAATATAGGTTTTCCACTAGGTGTCCTTTTGCATCCTCTAGACATCCTGTAGACATCCTAAATATCTGAGATATGTACCCTATACAAACGTTTTTTCCGTTTAATGCTTTATATGCGAGCTGTATCCGCTTTCATCCTTTCTACGTCCGTGCTACTAACGCTTTGTGTCCGTTCTGCGTCCGTTTCGCTTCCTCCCTGTGTCCGTTTTCTGCTGGAGCGGATTTGAGTTGCGCGGATGCGCAGCGGATGCCTAGCGGATATAGCGGATGCGTAACAGATGATGACGGATGTAGAACTGATGTTCCCCGTATGCGTTGCGAATGCAGAACGGATGTGTTGGATACATTTTCCGCTCAAAAAGTTTTGTGCAGCTCAAAACTTTTTGAGCGGATGAAATGTCAGTTGATGGATGCTGGACGGATATAGAGGATGAAAAACGGACACAGTGAGTACAGAATGGAAGCATCGCATTAACCAACGGATGGCAAGTGTTTCTCTCCGTTTTACATCCTCTTTCCATCCGTTGGTGCTGTGTGACAGGGGCTTAAGATTCAAAATGTGCAGATTGCAAATGTGCACATGAACATGCAAATTATTTGTATTTTTTATATATAATTTCCATTCTTTCTAAAATCTAAGCATGAATAAGGCAGCAGTGTTGATCTAAGCAGTGTATCACTTGGTTTAATCAATGGGCTCCTTGAAAGGATAGCCATGAAGCAAGCCACTCCTTCAACATCTCTTTGTCAAAGGGATTCAACTCGACCTCTTCATTTTCCTCAAAAAGCTATCTTTAACAAAGTCAAGTGACCAAATAAAGGAGATTGGTCCCACATTGGCTTTGTGCCCATAGAGCGTCATACATCCAGGAAGCATGTGGTCCCAGCAAAGTAATATATCCCCATGATACAAAGATCTTGTTGAGGCAGGTCATAGGCCACATATTCATTCCTACAGAGAGGGATGAGTGAATGCTTCAACTCTGTTTCACCCAGCTATTCATGTAATCTTCAGTCTATTCCATTCCATTTTCACATATAATTATGTTTTTCTTTTTCAATCTGCACCTCTGGGCTTTCCTCGAGATATGCATTTGAATAGACATTTTTTCCTACCAAAATACACATTTTTATGCTATGTCTTAAAAATAATGCATTGTGCCTGGATCTCCCCAGTGCACACCCAGTGCCTGGATCTCCCCAGGGCACACATTGGTGAATTGTAGAGGGCATTGCAACTTTAGAGAAGTAGAGATATTAATTTGCAATGCTTCCTAGTTTGCACATAGGTTTGGGAAATTGGAAATATTTGCATTAAAAGGTGAATTAGTAAAAATGGGATCCAATGTCCCACCATATGTAATTTCTAGCTCCATGTGAATGTACATATGGGAAGTGATCTTGAAAGGTTTAACTCTTTCCCCCAATGAAATTTTTTCTCACGCAAAATTACATAGTCATGTGAAAATCTGCTGGTTCACTATAGTAACTTTCATTGTGTCTCTGTAATTTCAGTGAGAAGGCAATAAAAGGAAGAGTTCATTCCTCACGTTACTGTCAGTTTTTCAGTCAAATGATCTTTCCTCTTCCATAGGGCTGCTTCCCATAACACCTTTCCCATCATGCAAAACCTGTCCAAATATTATGTTTGTTTCTTAGCTATATTTTTTATTTACTTAATTATTAAATTTGTATGGGATGCTGCCCATTGGGGCCCCAAGCCAGTTGGCAAAGCCAGGCTTACAGACTATTTTAGTAAGTCAAGAGAGTAATGACTGATCTCACTTGGGAGGAGGGGCACTTCTATTTCTGTCTCAAAGACAGAAATTTATTGTAACAAAGAACAATTGAATTATTTGGAAAAAATAATAAAGCCAATTAAGCATGTAAAGTGTTTCATATGTATTCCACTTCTTAGTTTTCTTCTTTTAACTCTTGAACATGCTACTTTATTACTCTTCAGCTTTTTTGCCCTCCACCCAGTGCTATCCTTTCCTAAGTAATAATAATTTAGGTCAGCAGCTTAAACTTAAATGCTACCCAACTCTTAATACCTGGAGGCAGCTTTACAATCTCTCTAAACATCTCACATTTAACTCATTATTATTTTGTTCCTTTAAATCTCATTATTTCATTTCTTCTTATGTTATCCAACATTATATTTTCTGCTCATTTTATTCTCCTTATTACTTCCTTCGTCCAGTCCCCAGACTTTCTTAAACTCGACTTCATTTTTATTCATTTATTTTACTTCTATCCCATCCAGTGGAAATATTTTCTGTGCAATTCTTTAATTTTATTTTTCTTTCAAAAAAATAAGGACAAAAAATAAAATATGTGCTCATATTTTTCTCATACATAACCCAAAGAGAAATCCTGGCTACTAGTCAATAAGTTCTTATTTCTACTATGTTACAGTAGAGTATATTGATATGGAACAACTTTATGGTTCAG
The DNA here is from genome assembly GCA_015471245.1 of Laticauda colubrina. NCBI lineage: Eukaryota > Metazoa > Chordata > Lepidosauria > Squamata > Elapidae > Laticauda > Laticauda colubrina. The sequence goes on along the minus strand of BLBF01000020.1, from coordinate 37,549,176 downwards.
TTTTCTCTCTGTATCTGAAAGCAATTTATAAATTAAATTCAACAAATAGACAGATGTCCAGTACATATTGTTCATGGGGCTCAGTTTGCACAAAAAATATCCTTAAATTATCTATAGCTCATGGTTCTTTAGTTTCAAGTGGTTCCAATGATTCTTTTAAAAGTTTTACTGAGTAGCTTTCGATTGTCAATATGCCAATCTCACTTTTGTTGGTTGGGAAAGAAATGACTGCAAAACAGCATTCTTTGAAAGTTCTAGAAGCCGGATCTTTTTCTCAAGCATTTCTAAGTAAGCAAGCAAGTGGGGAGCCAGCATTGGAGTCAGCTGTGGCTGGTATCCATCACTTTACACCAATGCTCAGAAACTTGTGCAAAGCTCCAAAACTTTCTTTAACTGTTTTCTTTAACTTTTACCAGGGTTTCTTATCAAAACAGCCTGTTTCTCGGCTTTTAACACTGATTGAATCCAGCAGTCCCCAACTGGCATTGTCTAGATGTGTTGCAACTGGACCAATCAGAAAGATCGCGATGGGTAGAAATTCTGGTATGTAATTCTCCTATATCTTGGTAGAGCCAATTAGGAAAACCTGATTTAGTGCTGGTTCTACTTAAGGAGGCTTAAAGCATGCAATATTCATTGTATTGTAGCACATGTGATCTTTTTTATTTTATACAGCTGACATTTTAAGGTAATTATTGGTGCACAGCAGCTTACAGCAGTACTTGGAGAACCAGGAATTCAGATTCCTGTTTTACGTTGTTAAATTGTTTCTGGTACACTGCAAATACCAAACTATTTACATAAAAGGAATGCTTACTGGAGTCACTGATGAAGAAAATAAAAATTCACTCCATTATGAAACATTAGAAAGATGAGAACATTCAGATGGAAATGGCTGAAAACATGGCTCATGTCAAGCCAACATTCACTGAAAAAAAAAAGAGGATAGGCATTCCATGTGGATTTCAAATTGTGTGATATTGGAAAGAATTCCTCAACATGCTTTTATCCACATGTGTGTGAATTGACTTTTCCATTGTTTTCTATTTCATTTTAAGAAAGTTGCTCCTCCCAAGGCAATTACAAGGATAAGTCTGTTCTTTGTTAATACATCCTCAGGGCTGAAAATTTAAAATGGGCAGCAGACTGAAGGTTGTGGCTAGTCTCTCATGTTAGGGATTGCACATCAGGGGTATAATAATTAACATGATCTATAGCTACCTTCCCCAACTTAGCATCCTTCAGGAGTGGTGTAGTACAACACATTACTTAAGGCCCTATCACATCGGCCGACGGATGCAAAACGTATGTAAAAAGGACACAGCAGACGAGAAAATGTTCCATCCGTTGTTATCTGCTCTCAAAAGTGCCCCAAATTTGCATAAAGAGAACGGACGACAACGGAAAGGAACGGACGGGGAGAGGATGTAGCGAGGATGCTCCACGGAAGCCTAGCGGATGGAAGCGGATGGCACGTCTGCAGGGCTTCCGGGGGAGCACAGCAAAGCGGATGCACAGTGGAAGGAACGGATGCAGAGCGGATGCCTAGCAGATGACACGGATGCATCACGGACACCTAGCGGATGCCTAGCGGATGCCTAGCGGATGCAAAGCGTTCACTGTGCATGCGGGGAGGATGCATTGCGTCAGCCCCGTGGATATAAAGCGAAGCAGCTCACAAGCAGGTCACCATTAAGAGGAAAGACCTGCTGCCAGTCACAGCTCCAGCCAACAACCATGGGGAAGAAGAGGAAGCCTGTGCCTACTCCTGCCAGCCCTGGCAAGAAGGACAGGGCCACCATCCCACTCCCTGGCCCTGACTCTGCTTCTGCTGGGGCTTCTGCTGCTCGGGCTGACTCTGCTGGTGCTGGGGCTTCTGCTGCTGCTGCTCCTGGTGCTTCTGCTGGTGCTTACTCTGCTGGTGCTGCTCCTGGTGCTGGTGCTTCTGCTGGTGCTTACTCTGCTACTGCTGCTCCTGGTCCTGCTGGTGCTGCTGGTTCTGCTGGTCCTGCTAGTGCTGCTGGTGCTCCTAGTGCTGCTGGTGCTGCTGGTGCTGCTGGTGCTGCTTTTGCTGCTGGTGCTGTTGCTGCTGCTGCTGGTGGTGGTGGTGGTGTCGTGGACCAGCCCCTAGAACCTCGAAGCCCAGAAGGCCCTGCCAGAGGGAGGAAGAGGCAATCACATGATAGGGATAGGAGACAGTACTCCATCAAAGAGGAACATGATGATCAGGTGCTCAAATGGCTGAGGGAGAACGAATACCTCTGGTGGAAGAGACACAGGCTCTATCGAGACACCAAGCGGAAGCAGGTGGCTTGGAGAGAGAAGGCGGAGAGCCTGGGCTACACTTCGGAGGTGCTCCTCGGCTGGTGAAAGCACATGCACACCTGGTACGGGAAGCTGCACCTCAAGAAATCTGGCCAGGCCGCGGTGCAGCTGACGGACCGAGAGACCTACATGATGGCCAAGTGCAGCTTCTTGGAGGGTGACGTCCGCCACCGAGGAGCAGCCCCTCTGTCAACCCTCTCTCTCAGGCAGCCCACAGAGAGCCAGTCCTCTTCTGGCCAAGAGTCAGCTCCTGTGTCCAGGCAGGTATCTGTGGAGCGCCCCACGACGGAGACCCCCCCAACAGCTGCACTCCCCGTGGCGGAGCACGTGGAGGACCCCCTGACACAGTTGGAGCAAGGAGAGGCCACTGCCACCAGAGACTTGTGGTATGCTTGTGGGATGGGTAAGGATAGCAGTGGGATGGGCAGGGATACCTGTGGGATGGGTAATAGCTGTGGGATAGATAATCCTCCAGTGCAAGCATAGTGGGACTGTATGGTCCACCCTCCCAGGTGCCACACCTATGGCCCTTTATTATCAATAACAATGTAATCATTCATCAACACATTTCAACATAAACACAACTCTTTATTAAATGCCCTGTTCATTGTAGGGCCACTCAACATACATGGCCCAATCTCATCAGTGTGATGAGACAGGCTGAAGGAAGCATCCATTAAGCATCTACCATCCTGTCTTGCCACTCCACTGCTCCAGTTGGGGAGTTGCGCCAGTGTTTCAGGAGGTTGCGCTGCTTCTTCCCTTCACGTTAAGCTCTGTTGGGGTCTTGCACATCCACAGTATCTATCAGGTTTCGCCCTTGCCTCCATTCACCAGGCTCCATGTCCACATTGCCTTGTTGGAGGTCCACAAGCCTGTTCTGCAACAGTGGGTAGCGGGTGCGCATGAGATTGTGCAGGATGCAGCAAGCTTCCATGATGTTCCTCACCATCTCTGGGTGATGCTGCATGGTGGTGAGAAGTACCTGGAACCTGTTGGCCAGGATGCCAAAGGCATTCTCCACCACCCGTCTTGCCCTGGACAGCCTGTAGTTGAAGATCCTCTCTTCACGGGTGAGGCATCTGGAAGTGTAGGGCTTCATGAGGTAGGTTCTGAGGGAGAAGGTGTCATCCCCCATGATGAAGTAGGGCACATCTTGCGTGTCGTTGGGCAGGGGGTCTGTATCTAGGAAGCCCATGATGAGGTTGCGTTCCAGCCCCTCCTTGAGGTGACTGGCGTTGTATACCTGGGCATCTGAAGCTGACCCGTTGCCTGAAGCATCGATGTACATGAACTTGCAATCAGCATCGACCATGGCGAAGAGGATGATGCTGAAGAAGCCCTTGTAGTTGTGATGAGTGGACCCTGACTTGGCTGGAGCTTTGCAGGCCACGTGCTTTCCATCTATGGCTCCAATGGTGTGGGGGAAGTTCCACTTCTGATACCACTGCTCTGCAACTTTCTTCCATCCTTCTTCAGTGGAGGAGCACTGGAGGAGCTCCTCTATATATTTTTCGATGATGGCCTGCACCACTTCTCTGACCACAATACTGATGGTGTTGTGTGGCACCCTCTAGGCGTACTGCATGATCCTGTATGTGGTCCCTGAGGCCAGGTGGCGCAGAGTCAGTGCCACCTTGAGCCCAGGGTCCAGGCTGGGCCAGAAGTTGGTGTTTGCCTTGGTCAACCTGGGTCTCAGCCGCTCCACAACTTCGTCAAACATGGCTGGCGGCATCCTCATGAAGTTCTGGAATGCACGAGGGTCTTCGTTCCTCAGCTCCACCATCAGCTTGTTATACAGTCCATACTCCGCTCTTCTCGCGATCCATCTTTGGACCCAGACACTTCTTGGACACCTCCTTTTCCTTTTGTAGAACAGGTGAAACAGCCTGTAGAGGGCTTCGCACTGTTGTAGAATGATGGCGGCTACCAAAAGGAGTGTGCGACGATCCATGTTGGAGATGACTGGATGCTGTGGAAGAGCAAGAGCAAGATGATGGCTGAAGAGGTCTGCACAGCAGGGCTGCTGGACTGAAAGTGAGATCCAGGTGATTTCTCCCCCTTTTTATAGGAAATATCGTTTTTCCGCTAGGTGTCCTTCTGCATCCTCTAGACATCCTGTAGACATCCTAAATATCTGAGATACGTACCCTATATGAACGTTTTTTCCGTTTTAATGCTTTATATGCGAGCTGTATCCGCTTTCATCCTTTCTATGTCCGTGCTACTAACGCTGCGTGTCCGTTTCACGTCCGTTTCACTTCCTCCCTGTGTCCATTTTCTACTGGAGCGGATGTGAGTTGCACGGATGTGCAGCGGATGCCTAGCAGATATTGCGGACGCGTAACGGATGACGACGGACGTATAACGGATGTTCCCCGTATGTGTAGCGGATGTAGAATGGACGCGTTGGATACTTTATCCGCTCAAAAAGTTTTGTGCAGCTCAAAACTTTTTGAGCAGATGAAATCTCAGTAGACGGATGCTGGACGGATAGAGAGTATGAAAAACGGACGCAGTGAGTACAGAACAGATGCATCGCGTTAACCAACTGATGGCAAGTGTTTCTCTCCGTTTTACATCCTCTTTCCATCCGTTGGTGCTGTGAGACATGGGCTTTAGAATGGAGGTAGTACCTATGTGGGAAGAGGGGCATAGTTGTTCAACATTTAAGAAGACAATAGTTAAAGAACCTTCTCTGACACAGAGGACTACTGTTTATAAATGTATGTATGTGTAATGATCTTTAGTGAATGATGCAGAAAAAATTGTGTTGAATTTACACTTATCTGTAATTTCTTCAGTCTGTGAAGAGATTGTTAAAAACAATAAAATTGATTAACTGTTTTTAATAGTTATCCTATTTGTAAACTGCATTTCTGACCCATAGGGATACGAAGCATTAACCATGTCTTATTCCTCTACTTACAGCAGATGGATATGCAACGTGAAGACCTTACAAGGAATCCTTACAAGAATTACAAGTCCTTACAAAGACCTTACAAGGAATGATGCACAAAAAAGAACTAATTGGGCATTTAATGGGCATCAATTTATTGCCCTTCTCTTAAATGAAGAATTCATCTCATTCAAAATGGAAGAAAATTGAAAAAATGCTGACATAATTTACGTGCCCATTTTTGACTGAGAAAAGATCAAATGAAATTTTCTTTTCACAGATAAGTCACTGTGTTGGTGAATTGGCAGGAGAAATTATAAAGGGAGCTCAACTCATTGAAGCTCATATATTTGAATGAAATTTATGACCAAATCCTTGAGGTGTTGGTGAAGAAACTATTTTTAAAAAATTCTTATTTCTACTTCATTCAATCCTGGTTCTTTGTATCAACATTTTTATGTACCTGATTATGTGTTTGTTCCTTCAAGTTAGTCCTGACTCCTCACAATTCCTGAACTAATCTTTGAAGTTTTATTACCAATATTTCAGAAATGGTTTGCCATCTCTTGCTTCCCAGATTTGAGATTGACCCAAGGGATTGACCCAAGGCCTCTCAACTAACTATGTGCTCAAGGAGGAATTAAAACTCTCAGATTCCCAGTTTCTAGTCTCTTGACTTAATCGCCATGCCAAATGGGTTTAAAACATAAAACATAGAATCATAGGATTGAAGGAACCTCTGAAGTTTTCTAAACCAACTCCCTGCTCAAGGATGGAGATTTATACTATCCCAGTCAAATGGTTGTTCAGTATATTTTTTAAAACCTCCAGTGATAGAATATTCACAACCCCAGGAGGCACACTGATCCATTGATCAATTGTTCTCATTGTCAGAAAATTTCTCCTTACTTCTAGATTGGATCTCTCTTTAATAAGCTTCCACCATTACTTCTCATCCAGCCCTCAGATCAGAGGTGGTATTTAGCAATTTCTGATCAATTCTGGAGAACCAGTGGTGGAAATTTTAAATTGTTTGGAGAACTGGCAAATACCACCTCTGATGGGCCCTGCCCCCATCTATTATCTGTCTCCTGAGTCCCAGCTGCTCAGCTGGGTCTTCTTTTGTTGCCCTGCACAGGAGAATGGAGAAAGCAGTTTAGTGGGGTGGGGAGGGAATGGGATTTTGCAGTAACCTTTCCCAAGGAGTGAGGAGGGAATGGAGATTTTACAGTATCCTTCCCCTGCCATGCCCACCAAGTCATGCCCACCAAGCCACACCACATTCACCAAGCCATGCCCACAGAACTGGTAGTAAAAAAATTTGAATCCCACCATTGCCTCAGGTGCTTTGGAGAATCAGTCAGTCCCCTCTTCTCTATGACAGTCTCTCAAGTACTGGAAGATGTTATCATTCCTCTCAGTCCTTCTCTTCAATATAGACATATCTAGCTCCCTCAACCATTAGTTATATGATTTAGCCTCCAGACCTTTTCTTATCTTTGTTGCTGTTCTCTGCATGGTTTCCAAGGTGTCAATATATTTTTTTAATTTCACGATGACCAAAAAAGATGGTGAGGCTCTGGAAAGTGTGCAGAGAAGTCTTCCAATCTTCAATAATGTTGACCAATAATTAATTCAAAATAAACATCAGAATAACTGAATGTGAATTATAACTGAATCGGCTATTTCAACTGGCAAAGATTCAAGTTAGCACCTGTTGACATGTTGATCCTTGTTCTTTTGGCTTGGATAGTTGATATTTGACCCATGCCATTGTATTGTTCACTTTTCCTTATGCCATGAAATATAAATTCCAACCTATAACCAAGCTAGAACCACACTTAGAGACAAGCTTCAAAACATGGATTGAGGTAGAATAAGAATTTGATTTGATTAATGTATAATGTAATTAAAATTAGAAGTTTGATTTCAAAAGCTAATTAAAATGATCGCAACAATTCTTCAGATAGATCTTCCTTATTGGTACATCAACACTTACAGTTTAATAATTTTTGGAGGCAGAGGTAACCTTTAGTGCAAGAGGAAGAAAGGGGCATATTCCATTCTGGAAACTCAAACTGTGCACTTTTTCTAAGTAACTGATTGCTCCTGGTGTCTTCCACACATTCCATACAAAGAGATAATTTCTTCTAGCTAATGTCAAGAATGCTAATCTTTCATGGGTGACTTCACTAAAGCTTGCAAGTAACCACTTTTCTTTCAAACCACCTCCCACTCCCCATGTCCCCACTACTGCAAAAGATGTTTAATTTGACTTGGAAATTATAAAGTCCCTGTATAAATTCTATGCTGGAGTTTTTAATCTAATTTCTCCTCTTACTGCAGGTCAGTGAAAATTGCTGTCATTTCTGGATGGCCACAGGAAATGGTTTTTCCTCAACTGTTATAAATATTACTTCCTTACATATGTTTTTCCCAGTAATGGAAACAGAAGAAGAAATCTTCCCAGGCCTAACTTGATTGGCTTTTTTTGTTTTCCTGAAGTCAGGCTACACCCAGTTTCCTTTGGACTGATCTGGTCTGTTTACAGAAGATAGAAGACTATAGAATAGTCACTGGGTCCATATATCCATGCATGTGAAAAAGCAGTTAAAAGAGGAAGAATGTCATATGACAAAAATGAACTTCCAAATCAGGGAAGCTGTCAAAATTAGAGACCATCTAACTCATTCACAGAGCAGTTCTAGGCAGTATAGAATTAAAGACAAACAGATATTAATATTGAGGTATTGCAACAATCATCATTCACATTTATCATTTTCCACAAATGTTTCCAAATTCAGTAATCTCTGTAAGGTCTTATGATTAGATCTTACTTAATAAGAGTTTTATGGTTCTTCCTCTTAGACAATGGACAACTACACACAACAGCCTTAAATTTCCTAGAATTGAAGTTGGCTTAAGGAGCTGCTTTCTGGATTCAAATTTTTATTATGATGCCAGCCAGGCTTTCTGTCCAGAAGAGAGTTTCTATGATTGGTGGTTTCCCTTGCTTTATTTTTTTTACATCTTGGTCAATTACCAATAATAGCAGAATGATTTAATAGTCAAAAGATGTTGATCAATATAAACCTTCCTTTGTAGGAAAAATAAATAAAAGGGAGAAGTGGCGGGGTGAAAGGATAGAGGAGTTCCCCAGATCATTCAGGATCTATCCTAAGGGAGACGGAAGGGTGATTTTGCAATAAACAAATTGTTTGAAAGCACTCTATTTTACTGAAAAACTCGAAGTTAAATTGGAGATTAAATCAGAGGTGTACACTGTGCACCCTAAGGACTACAAGCATATCCCAATAATCTGTATTCATGCCTCCCAACCCTCCTTGAAATATGTTGTTAATTTAAGCAGTGTGGTTGTTGAGAATTGGCAAGCGGATGAGAAAAATTGTAGCATAATCCATAAATTATAGGGCTTTATGAACCAGTAAATAGTTTGCTTAGGGATATGGCTGAATCCCTTGCTTTGCAAATCTGAGGTGCGGCATCATCTTGAGGGCTTCTGCAACCATTTAAATGACCTTATCTAAGCTATGTATAGCCACTCATAGAAGATACTTCTTCTGGGATTGTTTGTGATGTACTGTTCCTTGACGTTTTGATCTGCTTTGTCAAGCATCCTTTCAAATGATTCCTTCACTCAAAGAAAATTAGCCAACGCATTCTCAGATTGTCTTTCAGTGTTCAAAAATCCCATTTATTTCAACCTATGCAACATAACATAGCCTGCTTCCATTCTTATCCTCTGTATTTTGTGCTCCCTACAAAATACCAAGGACCTTTCCCAGGTTGCCGATCCTTAGGCCACAATTAGTACATGTCTATAGACATGAACAGATGAAAGAAATACAGAGTGGCTCTGTTCATGTGGACACTTTATAATGAGAGGGAGGGAGGGAGGGAGGGATATACATACACACACACACACACACACACACACACACACACACACACACACACACACACACACACATATATATATATATATATATATATATATATATATATATATATATATATATTTGTTTTTTTAAGTTATCGCGGGTACTTACATGTGTGCTGTTCAGCTTCCTTCGGGTATTATCCCACATCATTGTAGTTCTGTTAAAGTTGTAGCAACGTTTCAGCAGAATCTCATCTGCCATCCTCAGGCTTCTGTATGGATGTGGGTCTTACAGCTCCTGGTTTTTAAATTTGAGGCTGGTTCATTCTGATTGGCTGGGAGCCTGGACCTATTTCATTGGACTTGGAGTTTGATTGATTGGTGTTCCTGGTTTCTTCTGTCTGTTTTGTGGCTTTGATTGGCTGGCAACAGTCTGTTCTTGTGTTGGAGGCTTTCAGTGCAGCTTGGCTCCGTGTGAAGGGACGGCTGCTCTTCATTAGCAAGCTGGGCTTCACCTGGGTGCCTGGTGGGGGGGTTAGGTTGGAGCTATCAGAGGGAGTCTGTTTTTGCCCAGGTGTTTGCCTGGCTTGTGGCATGGAGATCTTTCTATTTGAGAGTGCAGGCTTCCAAATGATTGACAGTCTGGTGGAATCATCTCTTCTATTCATGCTGTCAGGTCTTTTTTCAATCTCTATGGCTTCTCTGATGATTCTGTGGCTGGGGTTTTCTATAGTGGCCAGGGTTTTAGTGCCATTGAAGTTGATGTTGTGACCTGTGGTTTTCATGTGTTGGACTAGTGAGGAGGTGTGTTCCAGCTTTTTTACTGCATTTTTGTGTTCCTCTAGGCGGGTACTTATTCTTCTATTGG
>BLBF01000020.1:37487742-37527345 GCA_015471245.1 Laticauda colubrina | reverse complement strand
TATCTATCTATCTATCTATCTATCTATCTATCTATCTATCTATCTATGATCACATGATCAGAATTCAAATGTTTGGCAACTGGCATGTATTTTTGTCAGTTGTAGTGTCCCAGAGTCATGTGATCTCCTTTTGTTACTTTCTGCCAAGTCAAGCCAATGAGGAAGCCAGATTCGCTTAACAACCATGTCATTAATATAACAGCTGCAAGGATTCTCTTAGCAACCAGGACAAGAAAAATCATAAAATGGGGCAAACACTCATTTAACATCTGTCTTGCTTTCCTCAGTTGTGGTCCAAAGGTGAGGACTGTCTGCATAAATTAAATTTTAGCTGTAAATCTAGAGTCCTTTTCTTTTTGGCCATGCCTTGTCCCTTATGAAATAATTAAGTTTTATTCATGCAAGTTGGGCTCGGATTTAACATATTTCATTTTAAGGGGTTATGGTATCATAGCATTTGAGATCCTCTGAATTATTCATTTTTAAACTATTCTTCATCCTTTTAGGGAATTGTCTGCTCTTCATATTTCTTTCAGATTTCAATTCAAACCAAAACTCGTTTTCAATTTATACTTCTAACACAGATTCTAACACAAAACTAACATGTAAATTAATGCAAAACCAATCTTTCTGGATGGCAAATTCTTTGGGAAATTAAAAAAAGAGTATAATCCCACAACTATTTCAATTTTATATGTTCAAATTATAGAGACTGGCCATACATCGATCTACTGTATTTTGATGCTGGAAAATCATAACGGACATTTTCTTAGATGCTGATCACAACTCATAATTGTTTAATATCAGATTGTGTTTAGAACTGGGTAAAATAGATATCAGAGAATCCTCAAGCTTCTGATATTATTTGTGGCGGTTTTCATTGTCTAGTCTAGTGCTCAGTGCTCTTCTTTAAAACTCCTTTTCTGTACTGACCAAGTGAACTCCAATAAATGACTGATAACACCTAAATGAAATTCACTTTGATTTTCTTTCAGCTTGGACAGAATACATTGTACTCTTTCTGGTTAATGGTTGTATGGCATGTATTCTCAGACTTACAACTACAACTGAGACTGAAGTTTCTGCTGAGGTTGGAAATCAAATTGGACTTGATTTTACAAAGATTATCCTAGTGGTTGTTAATCAAAGCAGTGATTGTTAAGCAAGTCATGTTTCTTAAATGTAAGCTGTTGCCAAGTGTCCAAATTGTGATCACATGACTATGGGGATGATACAATGATCATGTGAGTACATGTCATACTGTACTGTAAGTCACTATTTCTAAGGCCATTGCAACTTTGAATTAAATACCTGTTGTACAGTATATCATTGATTTAATTTGTTAATTCAACATTGTAATGTCACAAATTGGACCCAAATTGACCTGCAGCCAATTTAATGTTTGGTTAGTACATATATGCGACCTTAGATTTCATTTATTTTATTTATTTATTAAATTTGTTCACTACCCCTCTTGCTGCCATGAGACTTTAGGATGGAAATTACTGGAGGTGATTTTATTTAATCCTCAGGTATCAATCGAGCCACTCTGCTCCCCAAACTACTTTTAAAAATGGTAACATACTGTATCCTGCAGTGTAAAATTCTGTTCATAACTTTAATCATGCTAATCTATTTCCTCCAATTTACCAAGTTTGGTCTCTACTTGTTTTTCATTTTTCTCTGACAGGCACTCCATCTCTCTCTCTATAAAATACACCCTTGCATTCATGCTTCTATTTTTCTGATTTGTATTCAATGCTTTCCCCAAGGCTACTTACTTATAACTGCTGTTTATGATGCCACTTTTGCCACTTAAGCATTGTCATTCAAGCAAGAACACTAAAAATCAGAGAAAGTGGTGTGTATGCATAGAGCAACTGGATTTGGGGTGGTTTAATCCAAGAAGTAAAACATGATCTAGATACAGTGACATGAAGCTTTTATCTTCCAAAAAAGGACTGGTATGCAGGTATTCCAGGAAGGAGTAAGCTGGGGTGTTTCCTTGATAATACCATGAGTAACATATTAATAAGTTTTGGAAAAGGCAATGCTTCCATCATATTTTTTCATTATCATTGAAACATCGTTACCATGATTTAAACAAAAAAAATTTAACCAGTAATTGTATATTTCTCATCCAAGATTAATGTCAAGCAAGGAGAATTTGCAATACTAAAGCTTTATGGGACCATCAGAATGATTTCCCATCTGTTCAATTCAGATCTCAGTAAGAATGAATGATCCCCATCCCTACTCCTTTTCCTGTCGGCTGCAGGATTGGGAGGAAGGAAGAGATAAAGGAGTGGAAAGAACTAGGAAAGAAAAGCAGAATTATTCTGTCAGAAGGATACAGAATAGATTCTGCCCCATTGGGCCCAGTATGTCCCGCTGCTTTATTTCTGTAGGAGATGACCAGATGGCTGAGCCTGAGAGTAGGGTTAAATGTGTGATAAGTCATGAGTCTCTGTGTGCCCGCAAGAGATCTAAGTCCAGTCCACCTTGAATGCATCTCACCTCCCTTGATTGTCAATTGATAAGACTTTTGTAAAGAACTTAAACTTGCAATAGATCTTCATATTAATTGCCTGAATTTTCGGATTTTCCTGGCACTTGACAATTCCCCCAACAACATCTGCCCCCACCCCCAAGGCAAGCAGTTCCTAAGAAGGTAGCCTTTGATAGGAGAGGAAAAAGTTATTTTCCCAAGAAATTGTTATTCTTTCTATAAAGCACATTTATGCAACAATATTTTTGCAAATACAAACTTTAATTCTGTAATCTACAAAAAGTCTTGCATATTCTTCTTTTTACAAAAAAGGAGAAAGAAATATTACAAAAATACAGACAATTTAATACAATTTTATATAACTGTCTTTAGTTGTTATTTTCATTAAAATATTGCTACCAAAGAACTACAATATTTTAATCGACTATATAAAAAAAATTAAACCAATGCTTTCCTTTCAAGCAGCAACAAGTAAATAAACACAGGTCAAAACACAGTTTATGATCATAGTGGATATATCTAACATTGTTTGGAAATAATATTTTACATAGTTAATTTGCAATGTTTTATACATTATTTATATAATATTTATATATTTATATATATTTATATATATAAAAACATAGCTTGCTAGAATTGAAATGATAGGACGGATTTTGCGTGGCAAAGATGTGCAAAGGCCAGTCTGCTTAGTTAGCCTGCTCAGTTTACTTCTTGAAATAAAATTTAAACATCTGTCTTTCAGAATTCCCCCTCAAAGGGCAAAAATTAGTTCTGTTCTCATTCATCTCCTTTCCCTGCCCTTGGTTTTCTTGAGAGCTGCACCCCACCCTGGTGCCCTCAACTCACTCAATTTCATTCAGTTCTGCAAATCATAACGGGAATTGCGGTCCAGTTCACCCCAACAACAGCAAAATGGAGGAAATGGGTATAATGAATGGCTACAAATCTCCTGTTTTCTTCAGGGCATAGGAAATTCAAGAAGAATTTTAACTGAATATCAGGATAAGACGGCTCTGCCCAGCAGTCCGTCACCCACCTGGAGGATTAGTGTTCTGAGTTTCAAACCCAGACCTCATAGTGCTAACAGATGTCAACAAGACTGTTCACACAAAAAAAATATTTTATGAGTGGGGACTGTTCAGAATACAGTTCCACCACTAGTGGTAGTGAATAGGAAGGTTTACTGGGCCCTTGAGTAAATTGCAGGCCAGAGATACCACAGGATTATGGACAATACTTATTAAATATATTGTTTCAAAATTCTGGATACCTTAAATGTCCTATAGTTGATTAATCCTATCTATTCTCCAATGTTTAGAGATGTATCACTTGCGAGAACAAATACTGAATGAATGTTACAAACAGGGAAAATCAGCTGAGTTCTGTTTACCAAGCCAATTTTGTTTATGTCTCATTAGATAGAAAGTGGTATTATTGTTCAGGAGAATGTACAATAGGAAAAAATATTTTCTAATATTTTACAGGGCATGCTTCATCTAAACCAAAGTAAGTCACAGTATGGAATGGAAAGAACCCAATATATTATATTCCTAAAAAGTGACCACAATCGATGTCAGTGCTTTCTTGTACATAGTGCTATAATTTAGTTAGTGAGGGCTTGTCTCTATACCCCCGTCCCATTTTCCTAACAGAAAATTACAAATCTTCATAGAAAGGAAGGAAGGATGGAAAACCAAAGAAAACAGAGATGGCCAGTTTCCTAACAATTATTTAGTGTTCATTATAGTATGAACAATTTAGCATTCACTACAACATGAACACTCAGCCAATTGCACATTTAGAAATTCCTGCATGTGTTGACATGTTTTGTGATTGTTGCCTCTGACTTGGCTGAACAACATCCATTTTATGCAAATGTTGTAGAGTAAAAAGACCACAGAGTTAAGACTTTGCAGTCAGGCAAAAGTCTCTCCCTACATTCTACTGTCAGATGAGATTGAGAGCAGCAGGTAGTTGCTGTCAGCAGTCATTTTGCAAAAAACAAAACAAAATAAAAAGAAGTCAAATGTCTACACCATGTTGTGATGGTTGTTCCTGTCAATGATGTCCACAGGTGATAATATCTCCCTCCGGATGGGAGGAGGCTGTAACACCTTGATTTTCTGCTTGAAGAGGTCTGAGACATAAAAGACCTGTCAATAAAAATAATACATTTAAAATTAGGGTTTGCATGTTTTACTCCTACTGCATTTTGTTTTAGTCAAGTCTCTCATTCATAAGGTGATGATACTCCAAAAAAAAAAAAAAATTGCCCAGCTTGGTACTTTTTCCAGGCATGTGAAGTGAATATTGTCAGAAGAGGCTAAAATAGCTCTTCAGAAGTTATACAGTCCCCAGTTGTTTAAGAGAAAATAATTTGTGTAATGGAGAACAAGCAAGATACATACACAAAAAATACATTTTTGGCAACTGAAGTCAACTCAGCTCCCTTATCTATGAGAATTTCCCATTTCTTGATTTTTTTCTTCTTCTATTGGATAAGCCTTTCTTCACAATTTAATTTACTATTTTAATGTGCTGTGTGGAAATACCTAGGCAAACAGTGTACTAAAGTAAGGAATTCGGGTTTGGTAATGTGGAAATAGTCCAATTTCAACTTTATTTTTCTAAATCATCACAGAAAAGTCACACCGTTGCACTCCTTCTGGTAATCCAAACTGCTCTATTAATAAATTTTCCTTAAGAGTCAGTTCTCTGCAATTATTAGTCAGGGACTAGTCTAATGTTTCTCCACTTTTCTCTCCCCTGTCCTTCCTCTTCTTCACCATCTTTTCCTCTCCATTAATATATTAACACTTACTCAGGATGACTGTTCAGTATTTATGGGGCAGCAGTAAGAGAGATTCCCAGCTACTTTTCCCTGAAATAGCCAATGAGGTAAGCACGATTACGGATGTGAAAAAGTCTTCGTTTAGCTATTCACAGAGGCTGCCACACAATGAAAAATCCCAGAGAGGAAACTTTAACATCCTCCTTTAATATAGCAGTTGAACATCTTATCAAGCTGACATAATGGGTGTGCTTTTTCTCTTGCAAAATATTATTCTGAGGCCAGAAAGGAAGAGATCCAGACAGTGCTTGGTTCTGCAAATAGCAGAATAAAAGTTAATCTCTCTTATACAATAATATTCCAGTCATCAAAATCCTCATCATATGGATGCACATGTGCACTTATTTTATACACTTCTCCTGAACTTTTTCTACTTTCTAATTTGTGGGCAACTAGACTGATATTGCTCATCAAATACTATGAGGTTAATAAAGAATCAGAAGCTACAATCTGAGAAATGGTGATGATTTATACTATACATATTAAAAAATGGCATACAAGATTGACTGGAGTAGAATGAGACAGGAAGAGTCAGTTTTGTTCAGATTGTATAACTTCTTTTCAGGACTAGGTTCAATCTCTGCCATCTTCAGTATGCAAGCAAAGTATCATTCAATGCTTTCCCAAAGTGAGAAATCACCAAGTACATTATAAATATAAGAAATGGTTCATTTTATGGATACAAATGTTAAACTGAGACTTCTAATAGTCTTATAATATTTCTGCATCTAAACATTGCACTGAAGCATAATTACTTCACTGAGGAATTATACTTTTTTGAGAAAAAGGGGTAATACAAGCAAAAATCATAGTTAGATTGTAAGATATTTTTGAATGCTTTCCTCCTCACAGCCATCCCAAAACTTGCTTGAAATTAAGTCAAATTAAAGACCAATTGTACTTCCAGAATGTTTTTCTTTTTGCTTTTGAGAAATAAGTTTGCTCACAATATCCTCAATGCTATTAAAGAGAGCATCAGCTAGCTCAGTGGCAGAGAAACTTTGTAAGAAAAAGATCTGCGAACTCAGTCACTCACAAAAGTTAGCGCTGACTAAATTCTATTGAAATCAAAGCACTTACTCATGACCACATCTGCCTACTTACTTTCATTAGTCTGTATGCTGCTATACAGTATTTATACATATATATCCTGCCATTCATACAAATTACTTGTGCTAGACAACTCTGATAGATCTGCATTCTGTTTCCTCCTAAAGTTGTTAGAGCATGAACTGAAGTTTGTATAGGGCATATATTCAAAGAGTGAGCAACTCTCACTATTGGTAACTTCAAAAGAGAGCCTTGGTACTAGATAATTAATGAAGCCAAATGCTCTTTATTGTCCTATTTATGTCTTTGTGCTATTAGCATATTTTGTTTTTTTCTAGATTTGTAATTGGAAAAGGTAAATTTCATTCAAATTATAACACAATTGTACTGTATATGCACAACTGTAATAGCCCTGGTGTGGCAGTGGTTAGAATGCAGTATTGCAGGCAAACTCTGCCAACAATCTGGAGTTCAATCCTGACAGGATTCAAGCCTTCCATTTTTCCAAAGTCGGTAAAATGAGAACCCAGACTGTTGGGGGCAATATGCTAACACTTAAACCACCCAGACAGTCTGTAAAGCAATATGGAGAAGCATATAAGTCAATGTACTGTTGCTGTTTATATTCCAGATCAAATGCTGCTGTAGCTTTTTTGCAGTAGACAGCTGAAGGCCTGCCAAGACTTCATTTAATCTCATATATTCACATTACATATTCAAAACTCCATGAAAGATCAATTTGTGGCAGGAGGAACCATGTTCGTGCAGTGTAAATGACTGATGGAGAGGTTAGATTCTATCTGGCCCACATTTTATAAATGAGTAAATTATGGATGGGGCATCATCTTGGCTGCCTTAGCCTTTGTTCTGCAGCTCTTGGTTTTGTGTGGCTTTAAATTAGATACTGGTTAGCAATAGCATTCTCTTTTAAATTGTATTTTGCTTTAGTGAAGACTTGAGGTTATACAGACACATACAGAAAGTAAAACATGACCTTCTAAGGTCATGGAAAAGTTCACACTTTGTATGTGGAATGCCAAAAACATGAAACAAATCCACAAGGTATTTTGGATTGAACTTCCATTTCTTGTGGAAGGTGCTCTTTGCCAATAAAAATTTGCTATGCAATGTCATTTGAAATAATCAGCAGATATTTTAAAAAAACTTTTATTGGATCAAGAGTACTTAAGGAAATATCTGGAAATAGTCCAAGATAGAAAGGGAAACGGATTCAGATTCATGATCTCCCTAATTTTGGAATCACATGGGTAATACTGTCTGAATCTAAAATGTATTTTTATTTTAGCAAATCTCAGTGTCACAGAGAATTCAAGTATGTCTCAGCTGTTGAAATACAAATTTTATATTGTTTTTGTTTTTCAGTTGGGGAAATCAATTGAACAATCAATTCTACCTATTACTAGATGGTTTCAATACCAATGAGACAAATTCAAATGCTAGGACATCACAACCCTTTGGTTGAAAAGTGTTATATAACAGGTAATAAATCACTAGACCCATATCCTATTTATTGGCTTGGCAATATGTGAATAGAGACTGATTTGCACGTGACGGATGGATGGATTGACAGATTACATGCCATCATTGTTTTAAATTCTTATCTACCACATAGATAGATTTTTCTCCATACCAATCAGTCCCTAACCTGTTCTTTTGGGTTTCCCAACAGTGTACTCATTGCTACTGTGATTGTATCTTATCCATCTTGATGCTGGCTACCATTTTTTTTCCTTCTGCTTTTCCTATTTTTAAAGGAGGGGTGTCAAATTCAACAGCAAAGCACTGCCCCATGGTACCAGAGAAAATAGTGCAGGGGGGGGGGGGAGCGTGCAAGCTTAATTTTTGTTAGCAGAGGGCTAGCAAAACAAATTAAAAACAAAACAAAGGGAGAAATATTTCCTCCTTTGCATTTGAGCATACAAGAAGGGACAGGAAAGGAGAAAGGGAAAGAAAAAGAAGGTAAGATGGGAAGATAAGGAAGGAAAAGAGGGGAAGGAAGAAGAAAGGAGAAGGAAGAGGGAATGAAAAAGAAGAAAAGGAAGGAAGGAGATTATCAGGAGAGTGAGGCAGGGTCTGAGGGAAGTCCTGCCTTAGCACTTGGCCACCACAGGTGCCCCTGACACAAGTGATGTTGAGCTGGCCATAGCCATGCCCATGATCCCCCTAGCCCTCACCCCCCCCGAGGTCAACTGCACCCCTCAATGAAATCAAGTTTGACACACCTGTTTTAAAGCCCTATAAATGATCAAATCAGACTTCTGACTTTTCAGTAACAAGACTATAGTGTGTATTGTCTCAAAGCTCCTGCTGTTAAAGTGACTTCACAAGCCAAGCAACCACTGAGTTGTTTATATCATAAACAACCACTGAGTTGTTTATATCAGGATTCTCAATTTGTTCCTCCAAAACATTCTAGAAATCTCAAGCGGAAATGATCTGTTTATTTTTTTACTTTAGAAGATAAGTCAAAGAATTTCAGTTTAGATGTAAATTTTAGCTTTTGCTTGAGGGAGATTCTTTTTTTTTCGGGGGTGGTGGTGGTGGTAGTTTAGCAACTAAATAAAAGTCAATTGGATGGGCATAGCGTAGCAGGGCACTGTAACACAAGCAACAACAGAACTCTTAAGGTGACAGTTCCACTTCAGTGCACAGATCTCATTCTTTATTCAGCTGAACAATCACAACCACCACAAATCTATTATAAATGATTCAAAAATTCTTTCCATTAAACCCACCCCATGACAAAGGGTTATAGAATAGTAAGCCCATATATCTGGATGACACCAGACTGACAATGTCCAACCACTGGGGATGAGACAATTAAGAGTGTCAGATTTCACTTTACTGATTGATTTAGAAAAATAGGGAAAAGTTCTCGAGTTCAAAAATCTTCTGCAAAACATTTTGCCTATCAGTTTCAGGCTGGAAGTAGGGTGAGAGGGACAGAAGAAAAACAGGGCAAGCAAGAAGTAGTTTGGCTATACAGACTTTTACAAACAGGAAAGGAAAACAGTAAGACAGCCAGTTCTGTACATGGGTCTACCTCCCAGTCAGGATTAAAAAGAATTATCAGTATAATTCTGTATAATTCTATCATACAGAAGCTGCTAAAGCAGACCAAGGGTAGAGTCACAATCTGGAACTAGAGAAATCCATTTCAGGCATATAAATAAATAAACATACAATGAAAGAAGCAATAATCAGTTTTCAATAACCATAAACATTGATGAGATGGGTGGCACATAAATCAATTAAATACATGAATAAAATATTATTGCTGCAAACACTGACAGGTTCTGTAGCCATGAAATCATGGGAGGCCCTAAAAAATTGCTGACCACCCCTCTTCTCAGTTTCCTTTTCTTTGGTCATGCCTGTCATTGCAAGGATGGGCAAATGGTGACAAATGCTTTCTCTGTATCCTGGCTCAGGCTGATGCATATAGAAGAGGAGCTGGCAGGGTAAAAAAAATGATTGGGGTGAAAAAGGAAAGAGCCACGCATATGCTTGATATTGAACAGACAGCTGTTTCCTCCGGCCTCTAGCTCATCACAGGGAAAGTCAAGGCAAAGCAGCCAAACCCTCTTCTGCCTCAGTAAACCAGGCCATCTGTTAACTGCTCAGGAAAAGTATGTTGGATTTGTAACTTGCCACTGCACAGGAAACAGTGAAACTGTCCATCTCTTCTATTGTCTGCCTAAAGCTGTTCACTTCTGTGCCATGAGATCATCAATAATTCACAATTATTCATAATAATTACACCTTGAAGTATATGCTTCATCTAGGATAGAGAACAAAATGATTTTAAAAAAACACAAAAACAAATCACCACCTTTTTGAGACACCCCAAATCTGCTGCCTTACAACGATACTGATAAGGGGTCCTAGGCCTCTGTTCCTCTTCTAGAGGACAATTGGTATCTATTAATCATAGGATTATAACTAGCCTTAGTTACCAATTCCAGGTACATACATGTAAAATGGTAATTTTAATACAATAAACTCCAGAGAGGAAAGAAATAACACACGGAGAGGGTGATGATGCACACACTTGTTAATCAGAGTTCTTGATTTAGTTTGTCATATGAACTTAACCTGGTTCAACTATTTAAAAATAAATAAATGAAAAAGCCTGAAATTAGTTCAATGACACATACAATGCTATCAGTTACAAACATGATATGAATGTTTACACAGCTGCATTCCTTCATAAACAGCTATGGAAAATGGGAATCAAATCATTCGGATTGTTATGTCTGTGAGGAAATTGAATATTTAAAGAGATAATTGCAGGAAACTAGAAACCAAGTTAATGGAAGAATGGTGGAAAAAGCAAGGCATATTAATCTTGATAGGAAAAAAAACTGAGATATATAAAGTATTTTTCAAGTGTTTGAAAGGATGCTACATGAAATGCAATGTCTCTCTTTCCTCATTCCTTAGGACAGAGGTGGGAAACTATGGCTTCTATGACTCTCAGAATCCTGAGCCAGCAGGATTGCTTTAGGAATTCTGGGAATTGAAGTCCACAAGTGATAAAAGGGCCATAGTTTCCCACCTTTTACTTAGAATATAGGGGTCTCAAACTCACGTCGTCATGGCGACATTATGTGACATCAGGATTTCCCCCCCTTTGCTAAACTGGGTGTGGGCATGGCTAGCGCTTGATGCATCTGGCCCATGGCCGGGAATATGACAGTCCTGATATGGAATAATGGATTTAGTAACAGGAAGTCAAATTTTAATTGTTAGGGGGAGGAGAAACTTTCTTATCAATAAGTGTAATTCAACTATTAGCCAAATAAGTGGTAGACTCCTATCAGAGACCTAAAAAAACCATCATGGCTCTTATTTCCTGATCAAAGCAGCTACAGCAAAAAAACAAAACAAAACAAGTTTCATTCAACAAAGTTGCTCTGACTATATGGAACATGAGAGGAGTGAAGGTAAGAGAGAAAATATTCAGCAGCTTTCAAAAGGGTTTAAATCTTTAAGGAAAGAAGGGAAAAAAAGCCACTGCAATCATTTATGGATTCATCTAGGTGATTTATGGCATGGGTTGCTTGAGGGACCACCTCTTCCCAATTACAACTGCCTGTCCCACCAGATCCAGCAGAAGAGTATGCTATGGGATCCAAGACTCCTTTTCTTCCATGGCACCCATCTTAAGACACATCCTTCCCCCTGAAGTGAGGCTGACTCCCTGTTTTCCAAAAGGAAGGCCCTTAAAATTTGGTTATGCCAGCAGACCTGGGGATCCCAGGGCCCCTAGAGAGGTAGTGAGGCTCCATTGTTGTTACATCTGCTGTCCTCTCAGTGCCTAATCACTATTTTGGATAATAATTGTTTATTATATAATACTGTTTTACATTCAATTCTGCTCAGAGTCATTTTTTTCATGAGAAATTAATTTGATTAATGAATGAATAAATAAAATAAACTATGCTGGTAATATGTCCAGTTTGGCCCAAATTCAAAGGAAGCTTTTTCCCCCTCAAACACTTAAACATGCCAAACCTTGATCTTTGGAGGGAAATACAGAAAACAGCTGTTTCACATGAGTTTCAGCATTGTACATTACACCTTGAAAGGCTAGAGGTCACTTGGAATGTATATTTCCATTTTCCCAGCATTATATAAAGAAATCCTACATTTGTTTTCTTGGCTTAAGAATGTCCTTCCCTTTCTTGCATGGTTTTACCAACGCCAACCTAATCCAATCTGACAGGTAAATCTCCTTCTTTTCCCCAAATCAATTGCTGGCTAACATGTTCAGCTAATATAATAAATAGCTCAATAGTAATAAGTGCAAGAGAGATGCAACTTCCAAAAAAGCCAACACAGTTCTAAGCTGCATTAACAGAGGAATAATATCAAGATCATGTAAGTGTTAACATCACTTCATAATGCATTAGTGAGACATACTTAGAATATTACATCTAGTTTTGATGGTCATGATATAAAAACATATTGCAACTCTAGAAAAAATGCAAACAAAAGCAATAAAGATGATTAAGGGACTGGCTAAAACATATGAAGAACAGTTACAGGAACTGGGTATGTCTCTAGTCTAATGAAAAGAAGGATCGGGGGGGGGGGGAGCAGATATGATAGCACTGTTCCAGTATCTGAGGAGCTCCTATAAAGAAAAGAGGAATAAAACTATTTTCCAAATCACCAAAAGGCAAGACAAGGAACAATGGTTGAAAAATAGGAAAGAAGCAACCTAGAATTAAGGATTAACCAATTAATTTTCCTAATAGTGACAGCAATTAATCAATGGAATAGCTTGCCTTCAGATGCTGGTGCTCCATCACTGAAGACTTTCAAAAACAGACTGGACAACCTGACTGAAATGATATAGGGTCTCCTGATTGTCGAGGACTAGGAGGCCTCCAAGGTCCCTTCCAACTCTGTTATTCTTTTATATTGTTATAATGATATTTGTACCAACTTAAAAAAAAACAAGTATATTGTTTTTCAGTCTGTGCTAAAACTTTGGAGTCTCTTTCACTTCCATGTACATCAACTGCTGTTTGATAGTATCCAGGTGTCTCTCCCAATGCAATTCACCATGAGCTTCTAAGATTGGGATACTGTCTATTAATCAAATTTAGTTGGCAGCAGTATTAATCAGGCTATTTAGTATGAAATCTGCCTGTGGCCACCACAATTTCTTAGCATATTGATGTAAGTACATGCTGTAATATGCATCATGCCATCCCTTTGCATGAAATGTCACCTTTGCTTCTCGGCTGACATTCAAGACTATAACCAGTATATTAAAATCCTATAGCCATTTTTCCTGTCTTACAGTTACAAGTTCTATACTTTTGTTGACTGATTTTATAATGCAAGTAGATTTATCCCACATTAAAATGAACATATAACATTTAGACCAGACAAAACGAAAATCCAATTTCAGTACTTCATCACTTTAAATGATGCACTCTGCTATAATTTCAGCATAAAAATTTAAGTAAACCAATTGCCAATAATTAATCAACACTTTGCGAGAATATGAAATCAAGGCATTCAGTTTCTTTTTAGAAGGACTGTTCTACCTGGAGTTCACATCAAGCTTACAAAAGCCACAACAGTGGCTCTGAGCCCTTCCAAAAGTTGCAGCTGAATCACAATTTTAATTTAATGTCAAATTTGTAAGAAGTAATTATGTTAATTACATTTAATTAATGAAGTTAAATTAATTTAAATTAAATAGGTTTCATGTTTTTAAAATGCAACCTAGATTTACAGAGAAAAGTAGCATTACAAAAGCTAATTTTGAAAGACTCTACCTCTGGGATCCCTTCAAGTGTATGGTGGCAGACACTTTTAAAAACATAATACAACTTGCAATATAGATGTCAAAGCGAACTATTTTCCTTAAAAAGCATGCTCAAATGATAAGGTCATATGCTGTACTTGCTTCCAGGTACCATCATGATCAGAGATAAGAAAGATAATATCTACAAGATGGAAAAATCCTGTCCAGGAACATTTGCCAAGAGCTAACTTTATTATTATGTAAAACATGCTATAATTTCCTGGTCCTTCTAGCTTTGTGTATTTATCTTAGATATATTTTAAGAAATCTTGTTGGTCACTTCCTAGTTTGCAGATTTTAATCTATTCCGTTTCTAAGTGTTATTACTGTTTAGTTTATTTTACTGCTTAGATTGTTAGTGTTTTACTGAGATTCTCAGATGTAGCATAGTATAAAAATCTTCTACATACACAAACAAGTGTTTCACTAGCAGTGTCTCCCTCTCTGTTGGATATATATTCAACACAGGGTGATGGAGATAAAATTCTTACATATGGTGCTTGGATAGTAATGTTTGTTTTATGTGGCATATTACAATTCATGGATGTTTTAAGTTAAATGGAGTCCTATCACAGTCCCTACCATGGAACAGAGTACAATTTTTGTTACATGTGACATTTACAGACATTTACTGAAACAATAAGCTGGTAATATAGAAGACTTACTATACAATACGCCACCAGGGCTCCTTGTGTAAAGCCTGCCAGTACATCTGTGGGGTGATGTTTGTGGTCGGACACACGAGAAAGTCCTGTGTAAAATGCCATCATGATCAGTGTGAACTGCAACAACGGGCGCAACAGGCGGGCTCCTCTCCAAGTAAATCTGGCTTGCAGGTACAACTGTAACGACAAGGAAGGTAACAGAAAAGTACAATGATAATGTCCTCAAAGCAAATTACCCTGTCAACTTTCTCCAAAATGAAGCTTCCAAAATAACCTCTTCAACTTAAGCCAATTCTCCCTGTACAAAAGCTAGTACTAAATATTGTGGTACCAATACTAGGTTCAATGGGAGTTGTATGCCCAAAATGCAATAAGTCTGGCACCCTGAAATCAGTAGCAAGGTGAAATATTTTTTTCCATTTTCTGTGTGAGTGGAATTTATGCCACTAAGTATCACATCACATCACATGGCAGAGCGTTCTTTAATTCAGAGGGTTTTCAGTGCTGGATTATTTCAGCCATGATGTTGGGATCTGTAGTTAGCAACCCCTGGAAGATGACAGCTCTCCCAATTTTTATGAAAGTTAATTACTCTTTGGGGTGGGAATTGCTTTCCAGAGCCACATTTTATCCCTGTCATGCCCTTGGTAGAGTCGGACTCTGAGGGAGAGGAGGAACAGCTAACAGGGAGTGAAGGTGGAGCTCTGGAGGTGGTGGAGGAGGCTGGGGAAGGGCAGAGGCCGGCTGGGCAGTCAGAGGAAGAACCAGGTCCATCTCCTCTGCATCCTCTGCATCACACAGGGAGGAACAGAGAAGGCAACAACTCCTCTGCATCACACAGGGAGGAACAGAGAAGGCAACAACTTGGTTTAGAAGAGAGGAAGCGGCCATGATCCTCCTCACTGGTTGCAGCTGGGGAGAATGTAAGGGAGATGATTACAACACAGCGTTGGCAGAAGCAAAGCATGTTATTTGGGCTGAAGTTATCTTGGTTGGCATTCTTCCAACAGACTGCCTTGTTATCTCCTTAAATTTGATAATTACTTACCCTGGTCTGTTGTGGAAATTTTGTCATTGTAGTTTGTTTGGTTTTTTATTTCACCTCTATCTGCTCATTAAATTTTGACAATATTGTTTTCTTTTGAAGACTATTTTTGAATTACGTTTTATCTCCAAATGAGAATTATTGAACAGTGGGGCCAAGTTAGTGCATTAAAGTACATTTATTTACGTTTTGGATTTTGTTGTTTGTGTTACACTCCGGGCCATCACAATCCTGCTCCAATTCAGATTAAAAATCTGAATGTTCAAACCAATGTATAGCAAATTACCTACCTAGTCTACTCTGGATTGGTGCTAATAATCTTCACTGGATAACTCTGAGTCTCATTCTGAATTACAAGGATACTTTCTCACTTTTTCCAGGTTATAATATTTCCTTTTTGTCATTTTTCCTCTTGGGACTAAATATCCCACACCTTAAGAGCTTCATAAGAAAAGTGTCCTAATCCTTCTGGCCTCCCTTTTTCTCTGCTCTGTAAAAATCAACAAAAGTCTTTCAAAACTGGCTGCGGGATAACTTAAAATACTATGTAGTTTCTTACATTGTGAGGTCATATGTTTTATTTTTCACCACTTTTCTAGTTTTGCCTGAAATTCAAGTTCTGTTGAGATTGCTTTGTGAATTTAACTTTAAGGTTCTAAAACATAAAATTTCGAGTGAAAAATGACATTTTTTTTTTCTACAGAGGTGGAGCAGAAACCTATAAATATG
Source organism: Laticauda colubrina (assembly GCA_015471245.1). Taxonomy (NCBI): domain Eukaryota; kingdom Metazoa; phylum Chordata; class Lepidosauria; order Squamata; family Elapidae; genus Laticauda; species Laticauda colubrina. Next base: position 37,511,145 of record BLBF01000020.1, on the reverse strand, counting down.
CAGACATATACTCAGATGAAAACTGAGGGTGTGACCTGAGATGAAGTCGCTGAATGAGGTCAAATGGGCACTTGTCCCCTGCCCCGTCCCTCCCCACTTATCCTGATCCAGTTTCCTCTCAAAAGCTGAGGGCACAGCCTATTTCTCAGGTTCCTGTGGGAACCAGGGAGGCTAAAAGGGAAAAAGGCTGCAGGAAACACATAGACGTCTACTCACAAATCAAAGGGAGCTGGTAGCTGACCCAACCCAAAAGTCAGGGTGTAGAGAATGTAGGCCCGACTGAATACCTCATCAACTACTGCCTTCCTGTGCATAGGAAACAAGGAATGGGATGTGACAAAGTCACAAAAATGTCCTGGGTAGGATTTGAGCTGTAATATTGATTGGAGGAATTGGACTGTTACGTTACACCTACAAGAGTGCATTTAAAAAAGTCCTGCATATTCCTGAATAGAGAACTTAAAATTAATAAGAAAATATCCAACAAGAGTTTCTGAACATGACATGCAATCAGATTATATGATGGAATGTAATTACTGAATGACATACTTAAATCTTGAGGTTGTTTTTTGCAACTAGGGATCCCTTGTCTGAATCCCAAGCCTCTCAAATCTTCCTTAGAAGAATGCTCTTATTTGATACAATTTCTGTATCTAGATCTAACTCATATCCAGTCCTGATCAAAGTATCTGTGGTTGAATGCAATGGGTGTAATTCCCGGATGTGTGTATGGAATTTAAAACCTTCCCACCCAAGTTCATCTCCTAGACTGGTGAAAGTGCTTCCATATCTCTAGAACAGAGTTGCCCACAACTGCCCCCAAATACCCTCTCCCCGAATTATTTCTATCAACATAATGGGTCCAATTGTGTGCCATCCTGTGACTGCCATGCATTCTCACACTGAAAAGTTATTTAAGCTAAGCTCAGCCCTATATTAGATTTTATTTTTCTTTGATAATGTTCGTGTGATTAAAAGTGCATTACCACTGTTAAAAAAGTGGGTACAAAAGAAAATGCTTAAATTTTTTTCTCGCAATAACCCAGATCAAATGTACATGCCTGACTGACAAAGTCAGGCAGGTTTACCAGCTTGAGGACAAGCCCTGTGTCTAAATCCTATTTTTGCCAGTTTTTACCTGGCATATTAGAACATTAATAGTCCTTCCCTGAAATGTTATCATTTAGTGCAGGGATGTCCAACTCAAGGCCCAGGGGACAGATCTGACACACGGGGTACTAAGATCTGGCCCATGGGCCTGCCCTGAAAATAGTGAAGGGTTGGCCCGTGGTGCCTCTGCCAGCGAAAACAGAACTCACGAGGGCTGTGTGCAGCCTCCCCGAGTTCCATTTTTGCTGGCAAAGGGTTGCAGGAGGCTGTCCTAGCCGAAAATGGAGCTCAGGAGCCTGTTTTCGCTGGCAGAGTACTTGGGCCATCACAGTGATGTCATGCTGGCCACGCCTATCTCGACACAAGTGCTGTCATGCTGGCCATGCCCACCTCGGCCCTCTGAGGTCAAACACAACCCTGATGCGGGCCTCAGTGAAATTGAGTTTGACACCCCTGGTCTAGTGGGACCTAGGAAGTATGACTTTTTTTTGTAGCAGCTGCCAGCCTGGGAAACAACGTTTCCTTGGGGAGCCATCAGACCTTCACCCTTCCAGAAGACTGTAAAGAGTTCTTTACAGAAGAACTCCTTCCAGAAGACTGTAAAGAGCTGGATATGCCCCGTAGAATTGGGATAGGGTAGGATAGATAACTGTTGAAAATAGTTTAGTCGCAGGTATCAAAGGAGAATGGCTGAAGTATGTGTTTTAAACAGTTTTTACCATTTTTTGGTTTTACCATTATTGTGAGCCATTCAGAGTTGTATTTTAAGATGTGGGGTCCTACATATCTTTTAGATAAATAGAATCATTTATATATAATCATATGTAAATAGAATCATTCATATTATAATCAGTATTCCACCCATAAAGGCATTTTGGCTACTGAAACGCTCTGAAAGAGAAAGCTAAAGCCAGTGAAATTTTACTCTTGATGTGCCTTTTAAAATTAAGCTTTAAGTTGAATTTTAAAATTTTAATCATTATATGCATACCCTTTTATAATGAAAAGATCATGTCTGGCTTGTAACTGGCACTTTTTGTATAAGAGTGATACCTATACCCTAGAATCAAATTACCAATCATTTTTTAGATATGTCTCAAAATATGACATGGTAACAAATTTGCAAAAAGCCCTCCTAGGAAAACAGAAACAGAAGCTGGCTTTATCACAGATGAATTCAGGCTAAAATCTGCATCTAATTTTCTTATGATCAAATGCTGTAAAAACAGCAGGTTTGTCTAAGACTTTTACTAAATATGAAGGGTTAATTAATTGAGTTCTTTAACAAAATCTTCCTCTCTCTCATTCATGATCCATTTTGACATTGCCATCCTATCGTTACTTCTCAAAGGCTTTCATTATAAAGTGAAACCAAGCTAAAGAAAACAAAACTTTATTTTTTTAAAAAAATCTAAAGTTGTTTTTATAGCGAATTATATATGTTTTTTTTAGTAAAGTCTCTAACTGCTGCAAACTCAGTCATAGGAGGTTTACAGAGGCGCCAAGGTGGTGTTTGGATAGTAACAAAACATTGAGCAACTATAGCAGCAGACCAATGGTCAGCTTTGGGAAAAACAGCCACCAATAGCATGGACTAGAAAAGTGTGACAAAACCAAACAGGGAGGGAAGAAAGAAATGACTTGGTGACCATCTAGTGCGAAAGTTGCTGAAAAACCATACACGTATTAAAATTCTGGCAAGAGGTGCACCACCACATAACTAACAGCTATGGGGGAATATGCAGCACCACCATTGCCAGGGGACTTCCAGTGAAGTCAGCGGAAATAGACTGTGGTCAGCCAGATATCCTAAGCAAATAAAAATGAGGTATCCATGTTTCTTCAGCAAGTTATAGAACAGCAGGAGAAAACTATTAATAGTTGCTTGTATTTTTACTTTTCTGAATACATTGTAAAAAAAAAAAAAGGGGGGGGGCTCATTCCAGCCTGTAACCCAGGCTCTGCTTCTAAATTCACCACCTACTAAATTCTTTTTTTTTTTTTTTTTGGCTGTTTCCAGTAATATTAGTGAACACGTTAGGAAGCTTATGCATGTCAGATTAACTTTCTGATTATTTGTCCTGGCTGAGCAAAAGCATTTTTAGGTACTCCGTATCACTAAGCTGAGATCAATTTGGGCCATTTGAAATTGCCGAGAAGGATGGAAAAAATCAACCTAACTGGACATCCTCTTCTGACTTGATAACTGAAGATGTGTCGGAACTACAGCTTTTAATCATAATCTCCAAACATGTGGAAAGTATCAGTTTGGAGCTGGATAGTAAAAGGAGAAGAAAGATACAATCAACTACAAAAAATAAATATTTTGTGGACTGAACACTTGAAATTCATATATACCGTATATATTTATCATATATATATTTATTTACACACACACACACACACACATCAGTGATGAGGCTGATGGGGTGGATTAATATACAATATAATGTTGTTTTGGGGGATAAATAAGAAATAATATAAAATACTACTTTCTAATTGAAATGTGGCTATAAAATTGATTCATAGCTTTTTATGGTAATAAAGATTAACATCTTACAAGTGACTGAGTAACAGAATTTGGCTTTGCTCAGATCAGTTAGAAAAATGCAAGAGGGGAATTTGCTGAATTTGCACTTTGAAACCAGTCACTAATGTTTCTCTAATAAATAATACACTGGTCATTATCTTACTGAAATATACTTTTAGGTCTGCTCTAGTAGCTAAGAATATCAAGCAATCTTAGAAATTCAACTATTAAATATATGTAAGAATTGATTTTCTAATTCATCCTCGCACAATTAAAGATATGTCGGCAAGGCTACATAAACAAGCAATCCAATGGCTGTTGGCACATGCATGGTCTCTGAGGGCAACATTATATACTTGACTTACAGTATAGCAAAACATTAAGATGGCAAACATTAAGATATTAATGAAGACAAAGGGAATATGTAGTGCTTGAAGACTGACAGAGTAATATCAGAACAGGACATTAAGGCTAAAATAAGCTTTAGTCTAACAAATTTTAATATAGGGTTGGCAACCTACTGATAATTTGTCACATTTCTAATTATTGAGAATGCTAAATAGCACAATGGCCGGATCTCATTATATGTATGGACATAAACTGGAACTATTTTCCTAAAATGTTAAGGGGATTCCCTTTCCCTTTTTATTTTATCAACTATGTTATACCTAACTGGAGATTATATTAATTTCTTTTTTTGCTCTACTAAAAAATAACAAAAAAAATTTGTGGGCCAATTATCAGCAACCAGGTGCTGAAAAAGAGGAGAGATCAAGGGTTATGTGATCCTGGAACTTCAGGTTTCCCCTCTTCTCATTTTTTTCCGCTCATTACTGAGATAAACTTACAGAAGTAGAGATTTTGCACTCACTGCAGAACTATTGATTTATATAAAGGCACAATGTAACATTCTTTCCACATATATAGCAAATTGTTACATAATAAGTCTGCCATATTTAATCAATGATGCCTCTGAAAATGAAATTAAGATATTATTCTCTGTGAGAAAAAGTAGAAAGCTTACAATCTGGAGCTGATTCCCAACAGACCTAAAGAGCATCAGGTTAACAAAGTTGGCTTTGAATCGATCATGGGAAACCATCATATCTGATTCTTCAATCATTGTTCTGTTCTTGAGTTTAGAAAGATAGTTTTAATTTTAAAGCCCCAGATGTAGAAGTCTATTTGCCAAATATTTCTGGCGCATTTCTTTACAAGTTTAATATAGACATTCTAGCATGAAATTTCTGCAAAAACAACTAATTTTATCACATACTTTGGGCCATTGCTTCTTTACCACAAGATGATAGAGCAAAATCCATGAACCCAAACTAAAATTAATTTTAAAGGTCCAAGGATAGAAAGTACATAAGTGGCAGTGTCTCCTTAGCAACAACACTTATCTTTTTTAAAAAAAAAATCCCGCTAATCAATTAAAGGAATGAATTATCTGTTAGTCTGCATTATTTCTCAACTCTTTTTAAATGGATGTCATAAGGAGCACAAATTAATCAAGGCTTGGTTCTATATTCACAGACAATAAGGGCTAATTTATTTCCACATAACAATAGATCAACATGTTAAAAATATGTGATGAGATGCTGTCTTATAGCAACAACAAATTGTGTTCAGATATATAGGCATTTGTTTAAATCTACTAAAAAAGCCATCACTATTTGAAAATCTTTTTAAAAATTATTGTTTTGAGATCACTTCATATATTCCATTTTATTAAGTATGGATTACAGATCACTGTCATATTTTCCCTAAACTTTTATATATACATATGTAATATGCCAGCTGCTATACATATTACATATGTTATATGCCAGCTGCTATACTAACTGTGGTATATTAAATGTCATCTGCTCTAAACATGGGTTGAATAGCAGAGGCAAAATCTGAATCCTCAAAATATATGAAAACATTTCTTTGTATTTTAAAATTTAACAGGAACCAAATATGAGCTTACAAAAGCTTTAAATACAGAAGCTTTAAAATTTCTAATGTGTCAATGGCTCTGGGGAACATAGTTTTAATCTTGGTGGAATTAAAAAAAACAACAGTCACAACCAGCAATCTTGACAAATTTCATGAACATCCATTTCCTAGAGATCTAGAATGTAGACAAAATAATTCTTTAAGGAAAATGGCCTCAATAGTTGTTCCTTCCTCATTTTGAGAATGAAAGAAAATTAGCACCTTATTTGAAAGTTTGCCATTAGTCAGCACTTCAAGTTTCATTTTTTTCAAAATTCTAACAAATGAAAGTAGTATAACAGGTTGCATTTAATTATATGATCAGCTGGGCCAGAAAGTTCTCAACAGGTTGAAAATCAGCAAGGGCCTTGATTATATGTACCATAATAGGGAGGAAAACATTTAGCAACATGAGACAAAACATGCAAAGACAGACCCTAGTACAGCAGCAATAAAATACTTGTTTGAGCATGCCAGTATTTTTTAAAAGAATCCAAACCGAGAGTGACTAATTTAAACCAAAGGTGAATCTTAAAACTTTCTTGCACCTATTTTTTTTACCCATCTATTTTCACGGGCAGCAATTCCAGGATTTATTCTGGAGATTTCCAGTGCTCAATCAAACAAGGACATTTCACAAACAGCTACGCTTCCATTAAATGTGCTCTTGTCCTGGTTTATCAGTACAATGTGAAAGAATTTACAGATCTTCAGCCTTTTCAGGTACACTCAGATTGATACCAGTTCAAATCATAGCTTCATCCTCCTAGGACCCTTTAGACAATAGTAGTGGCTATCCCACTTTCATAAATCCAATGCGATTCTTCAAATAGCTATTTGCTCCTATTAAACTTTTATCAGACTTTTTTTTCCCCCGTGAGATTGTTACATAGCCACTGCAGTTACTGGGTTCATACAATGTGCTAATCTATAATATAGATCAGGCCTCACAACATGTATCTTGTAGGCTGCATACATTCTGCCAAACAGCCTTGTGAGACCCACCAATTTTTAAAAAGTAATAAATTTAGAGCCACCACTGCCAGCTCCAATGTTCCTGCTCCTCCATTATCCACAGAAAGAAGCTGATGGACAGTTCCCAGTACTTTTTTTCCAGCCCTTGACAGTTTTTAGTTTATCATTGTGGCTCTTTCAGCATGAGTTGTGCAGGCCAGGTATAGACTGATTTTCACTTTGTACAGTATCTAGATCAGGGCTGTCAAACTACCGGCCCACGGACTGGATGCATTACATGCTGGCCATGTCCATGTCTAGTTAGCGAAGGGGGGGGGGGAGTCCCAATATGTCACGTGATGCCACCATGACGATGCAAGTTTGATACCCCTGGTCTAGACCTAGGCACTGTGATTTGCAAACATGGTTTATGGCTTAACAACACCAAGATATTTTTGGATTTTTTTTTAGCAAAGCATGTTTTTTAAAAAAGCATAATTTAATTTGATGTGGAAAGCCACATTTTCAGAACTTTTCTCCACACTCCAGTTCTAGGAAGGTCCATTAGATTCCTCTGATTAAATAATTGAAAAAGGCAAACAAACAAAACAATTCTTTGTATATTCTAAGCATAAGAAAGAGTGCTGCACTAAAAATGGACTGCAAACAATAAATTTTATATTTTCATAAAATTTGCATACCCCGGTACATCTATATCTAGAGATGACTACAGTATTATGATTTGAGTAGAAAAACACCATGCCCTCCTGACTAGAAGATTGTGACCTGCATGTCTCTGCTATGTCACATTAAGATAGCCTTTTCTGCATTCCATACTGTTGGATTGTCTAACCCTTTAAACAAAAAGGATTTCAATACCATATGGCTTTCCAGAAGCTCTTGGCACTTCTCTCCTGTCATGTCCCTGTTGGAATCTGACTCGGAGGAGGAAGCCAAACAGCTGAGGGAGTGGGAGTATGACTCCATTGGCTGTGGAAGAAACTGAGGAAGAGCAAAGTCCAGTTGGGCAGAGCAGGGGAGAGGTAGAGCAAGGGAGAGGGAATTGAGAGGAAGACCTAGGCCCACCCCCTCTTCATCCTACGGCATGCAGGGAGGAAGGGAGCAACATGAGTTGCCTGGCTTACAGGGGAGGAAAGGGCCCTGATTCCCTTCATTAGCTGCAGCTGGAAACACAGTGTATAAAAGAGGAAGCTGCGCACAGCAAGTTGTTGGGAGCAAACGTGAATTTATCTTGCTCATTGTGGCTTATCTGCGTTCTTGGCAACTTCCCAACTGTGTGAGTTTTGCCATGCTTTCAAGTCTGAAATTCCTTCTACTGCCCTGTGAAGTTAATTACTTCAGCTTGGTTTGTTTGGATTTTTAGTTACAGTTTGTACGTACCTTGTTTTGGACTGACTTTTCTACAGTTAAAGGCTGTTCCTGGGATGAATTACACAAATCATTGATTCAAACATCCAAGAGATGAGCCTCATTGCTAATAACCAAAAGCCAAAATATAAACACTCCATTTATGCATTGCTGGGAACAAAATCAAGTTTTAACTGCTTTTACATTGCATGCTCGTCCCTCTAGTTCACTGGACATATTATTTTAGCATTGCTGAGAGGAAACGGTATAAATGTTTACGGAGTAACTTTGAAATCCTTTCAGAAAGAGAGAAGAAATTATGAAGAAATAAATTCACATAGACTATCAAACAGCCTTGATATATGGTAATTAAATTACAAAGATTGCTACCAACTTAAAGGGAAAAGGAGGAGGAACAACAGCAGGGAGTTGTCTTAATTTATCTTTTCAGGCAGCAACAAGAAGGAATTGTAATAGGAAATTCATAGATATATTTAATGTTTTTATACGTTCAAGTCTGCATCTCTCCTTGGTAGCCCTATTCCTATTCCATACCTAAGAATATGGCAGATATGAGGCCTACAGATTGTTGGAAAGTCTCAAAAGGGGAAAAAAGGGGCCTTTCCCATGTTATATTTTAATCACAAATCACTAGTTAAATCTCTCCCTCTTCCTTCCAAAGAGCTCAGGGCTACTCCACCCATAATTGACCTATGCAAGGTTTCTTTCAGGAGTTCTACCCAGCTTACTTCCAGCCAGGAAGCACTTTCGCATAACAAGCAGAGGAAAGGAAGGGCAGAGCCATTTTTCATTGACAAAGAAAAACAAGGCCAGACCCAGAAATTTTGAGTGAAACTATGTGGGCAAGTCAAATCCACCTGCCCTGCTTCCTGGAGTGCTTCTGGGTAAAGGAGTTTTTTTTTTTTTTTTACCCCTTTTCGCCAAATGAAAGAGATAATTATAATTTTCACTCAATGTATGCAAATGCCAGATAAGCAGCCTAATATTATCTCATTATGTTTTCTGATGAAATGAAGTATGTGCAAGGGTGTATATTTTGTACCCTTGCTTTTTTTTTTTTCTCCTCTCATTGTTTTCTACCTCTTGACGCAATTGTAATGAAACTAGGAACAGAGCAGCCATGCAGATAAGAATTTCCAAGCATTCCAATCCTTCTGAAGAATTCATGACATTCAAATTAATGGACCCATTTCTGAGATTGTATTTCTCTATCCATTTCTGTCTGATGTCACACACTGGCCCATGTGGGTGTAGCCACACTCTTGAAAGCACACAAATTTTTAGTGATCTTTCAGAGGATTCAAATTTTGTCTGTTGGAGACAAGTTGCTGAATTGGCTACAATGATGTTCTAAAGTTAAAATAAAGAGCTGTTATTTCTCCCCTCCCCAAAATGTCTTAAAGGCCCAATCCCACTGGCCGATGGACGCAAAACGTATGCATAAAGGACACAGCGGACGAGCAAAATTTCGGGGGTGGCTCCATCCGTTGTCATCCGCTCCAAAAAGTGGCAAAAATTTGCATAAACAGAATGGAAAAGAACAGAAAAGAACGGACGTGGGTAGTATGTAGCAGGGATGTTAAATGGATGTTCATAGGAAGCCTAGCGGATGACAGCGGATGGAAGCAGATGACACATCCGAAGGGGTTCCAGGGGAGAATTTCGAAGCGGACGCATAGAGGAAGGGGCGAATGCATAGCGGATGAAGCGGATGCATCACGGACGCCTATAGGAAACAAAGGGGATGTCGCACGGATGTATATCGGATGCAAACCATTCACTGCGCATGCGGGGAGTATGAATTGCATCAGCTCCGTGGATATAAAAGGATGCAGCATGCACGCAGTCAGCATACAGGGGAAAGACGTGCTGCCACATACATCTTGCAGGAACACCATGGTTCGTCAGTCAGGCAAGAAGAGGAAGCCCATGCCTACTCGTTCAAGCCCTGGCAAGAAGGCCAGAACCAGCATCCCACCCCCTGGCACTAACTCTGAAGCTGCTGCTGCTGCTGCTGTGGTGAACCAGCCCCAATGCCCTCAAAATCCTGCTGCTCAAGCCCTGAAGGCCCTGCTGAAGCCCCTGCCAGAAGGAGGAAGAGGCAAGGGAAGGAGAAGGGAGAGAGGGAACAGTACACCGTTTCCGAGGTGCATGAGGATGAGGTTCTGGAATGGCTGAGGGACAACAAGTACCTCTGGAGAAAGGGCCACAGACTGTATCGGGACACCAAGAAGAAGCAGGCAGCTTGGAGAGACAAGGCAGAGAGCCTGGAGTACACTGCAGAAGTACTCCTAGGATGGTGGAAGCACATGCACACCTGGAATGGCAAGCTACACCTCAAGAAATCTGGGCAGGCTGCTGTCAAGCTCACTGACCAGGAGATGTACGTGACCAAGAGATGCCAAGTGCAGTTTCCTGGAGAATGAGGAGCAGCCCTTCTGAGACCCCTCTCCCTCAGACAGCCCACAGACAGCCAGTCCTCTTCCAGCCAGGAGCCAGCTACCCTGTCCAGGCAGGTGTCTTCAGAGGGCCCCACGGCAGAGACCCCCCTGACAGCTGCACTCCCCATGCTGACAGACTTGGAGGATCGCGTGGAGGATGACACCCTGTTGTCACAAATGGAGGAAGAAGCAGCAGCCACCAGAGGCCAACCCACCCACACCCCCAGCTGATGCAGGCAGAGAGGCAGACTGGAGGCCCAGGACCACAGTGTGCTGTTGGAGATCAGGGACACAATGAAGACCAGTACAGAACTTCTCTCTCAGCTGGTCCACAGCGACATACCATCCTCGGACCAGAAGACCTTCATCACCTATGTGAGCCAGACCCCCAGGGACCTGCCCGAGGCCCAGTACCAGGTGATGAAGCAGAAGATCACAGCACTTCTGCACAACCCTCAAGGCCTAGCTGAAGCTGCTCCTACCCAGTCCAGGTCTGCTCCTCCACCCCAGGCGATGTCACAGCCCTTCCATGGCTTTCAACAGCCCCTCACCTACCAAGGCTATGACTACCAGGACTTCCAATAGCAGAAGCAGAACTTCCCAGTCCAGGCCCAGGTTCATCGCACGCCACAGACGCTACTCCTCACCCAGTTGCAGACCAAACAGCCACACTACACTCCTCCTTCCTCCATCCCACAGCCAAGCCCGTCAACGGACAATCTGTCATCAGTATTGGGCCTGACATCTCAAGTCCTTGATGAAAGGCCTCTCAACTTCACGGGACTGAGTCAGCTCTCGGATAGCTTCCTGAACACACCATCCCGTTGTACCCTCGGGGCCAAGCACCCCAATGGTGCCTCAGACCAGCACTCAAGCCACAGCCACCTCCACAGTCCCTGCCCGCTTAACAACTGAGACCAGGGACATGACTCAGAGTGACTGAGAATAGTGTCAGAGACTGAGTTGTTTACTTATTAAGTTTATCTTTGCTTAAGACACTTTACTTGGTTCATTTTGCTTATTTAATAAAGTCATAAAGTTTACCTAAGAAAGTTAATAAAGATTATCTTTGCTTAACACACTTAATACAGTTTACTTGGTTCATTTTGCTTATTTAATAAAGTCATAAAGTTTACCTAAGAAAGTTAATAAAGGTTATCTTTGCTTAAGACACTTAATACAGTTTACTTGGTTCATTTTGCTTATTTAATAAAGTCATAAAGTTTACCTAAGACAGTTAATAAAGGTTATCTTTGCTTAAGACACTTGGTTCATTTTTTTTATTTAACAAAGTGTTGGTGAAAACTTTGAAAAAATGGTTAAGCCTTTGCATGCTTTTGGGATAAATAAGGATAGTTGTGGGATAGATAAACCTCCAGTGCAAGCATAGTGGGACTGTATGGTCCACCATCCCAGTGATCCAGATGATTTTCTCCCCCTTTTTATAGAAAATATCGGTTGTCTGCTTTGGGACCTTCTACATACTCTAGACATACTGCAGACATCCTAAATATATGAGATACATCCCAGATACAAACGTTTTATCCGTTTTGAATACTTTATATACGAGATGCATACGCTTACATCCTTTCTATTTCCGTGCTACTAACGCTGTGTAGACCTTCCGTGTACCTTTTGTTTCCTCCCTCTTTCCGTTTTCAGCTGCAGCGGATGTGAGTTGAGGGGATGGCCAGAGGATGCAGATAGGATACAGCGGATGTTTAACGGATAATGGACATAGAACGTTTGTTGCCCGTGTATGTCATGGATGTATATCATACGTGGCGGAAAGTTCATCCGTTCACAAAGTTTTGTGCAGCTCAAAACTTCTTGCGCGGATGAAATCTCAGTGGACGAATGCTCAATGGATAGAGCATATGAAACATGTATGCAATGAGTACACAACAGATGCATAGCGTTTTCCAACGGATGGCAAGCTTTTTTTAACGTTTTACATCCTCTTTGCATCCGTAAATGCAGTGGGACCGGGCCTTTACTTCTCCTATAAACTTGAAATTATGCTGACTTCCTTAACAATTTTGGGCTAATAAATGACATTTCATGATCAAGATCAACCAACCATAGTTAACCTGGATTTTTTTTTAATGCTGGTTGCCAACTAGGCTGTTTAACAAGGAGCACAATTTATACAAAATATGGAAAAAGAATTGCACTTTTTATTCAAAGAAAGCAGGAAAGGAGAGACTTCACTGCAAGCTCATGGGATATTGTTAAAATGTATATCCAAGGATTAGCTGTAATTTACATGGCGAGGAAAAATAAGAAGAAACAAAGTAAGAAAATGCTAAAGGAAGAATACTAAAGATTAGAAACGGAATCACAGAAAGAACCACACACACACACATACACACACACACACACACACACACAAATAAAACACAAAATGTAAATACTTTTTGACATGGGACTTATTTTATCAATGGTTAGACAATAAAAACAGAAGTTAAAAAGATAGGGACATGAAAAGGATAAATCTGTTAAAATGGACAAGCTAAATATTATTGTTATTACAGTACTGTTATTGTGAAGAATGTTATTATAAATACCCTGATTATGATAGCCTGAAAACAATTGTACCCAGACAACATACAGTTTGATTGGAATGAATATTTATATATTATACTAATAAAGCAAATAACAGTTAAAAAAACGAGTAGAATCTTGTTAATGTATTAATATCTTGCATCTAAAGACTTAGAATAATTTTATTGTCACTTTAAATGTATTTCATTGCATGCAGCTCTCAAAGGGTCGTCACCACACCTCCAATATACACCATATAAACATGACAAAAATATAAATAAACAAAAAAAATTATGTTAAATTTAATTTATACTAAAAGGTTAATATATTGAAATTAGTCTCATTTAGAATTGAAAGGCAACTGTAATTGGAAAAAAATTCATCCATTCATCAGCCCAAATATTCTCCTCTACATTTTAGGAAAGCCTTTGTTGTATTCCTTGCTTTACTAAACATTTTATTTATATCTAAAGCAAGTTTCCATGGTGAAATTTTGGGTATACATGAGACTTCACTAAATGCTAGATCAATTTTGAGTGGATTTTCATTTAATTTCCTCAGGGGAAGCAGATTCTGGCCCTAATTACAGTTCTAATGCCAATCTATTTATTTATGGTTAGTGAACTTGCAACAGCTGTAGGGAAGGAGAATATTTTGTTACATATAAAACACTATGGTGGGAGAAAGAGGGGGTAAAGTTTTAGTAATATATTTGCCATCAATCAGAGCTATTGCTTCAATCAGGTCAGCATTGATGATTCAATCAAGGTGTTATTGTATAGAGTAGGGGTATTCAACCCTGGCAACTTTGAGACTTGAGGACTTCAACTCCCAGAATTTCCTAGACAACAAAGACTTGAAGTCCATAAATCTTTTTTTTTTTTTTAAAGAATTTTATTAATTTTTAAAAAGCAAACATATACAAACAAAACATAAAACATAAAGGACATAAAACATCTTTTTGGAAAGCAATTTGATCCCGGGTTACATCTTTTTGTATAGACATAAATTCAAGTTCATGCTTACTTTTATATAGCATTCCATATCTTATTTACCATTTTACATTTTCTATATAGCTTCTCCCCTCTTTTCACTCTCTTAATTCTATTTTATTTATTCCATCTCAATTTAAATCATTATACTTATATCCTTTGTCCTGTTTCAGCTGTCTATTATCTTTTCTCATTAACACAAAATTTCTTCTGTAATAACTGATTGGAGTATGCCTTTATATCTTTCCCCTAAGTTTAACACTTAAAATAATACATAATTTTCATTCAGATTCTGCATAGTACATTCTGAAGCTACACTGAATATTTTAAAATTGAAAAAAAAAATTAAATATATAATTAAAACAACAATCCATAGCAATTGAAATTATATCGTTAAAATTGATATTCATTTAAGTCTTAAACATTTTATACATTCCTTTCCAAATAAGTATCATGCTTCTATGGGAACACTTATAGATTTTGCTTAGTTACTTCCCCCCCCCCCCCATTTCACTTATATTTTAAAATATTATGTAATGACAATGTTTCCATTCCTTTTTGGTTCAGTTCTCTCATATTTCATTTCATTTATTTAATTCAAAAAAAAAATTCACTAAATTACATTAAATATTTTATCCCATTTTATAATCATATGTTGTTCCAATTTTCTAACATTATTTCAAATACAAATACAACAATACAGTCTTATGTACCTTTGCAGAATCTTTTTTTCAGTTATATTTTTACCCATTATCTCTAAATAAATCCTGTTTCTTTACATCTTGTTTCAAACCTTTGTAGCTTCTCTTCCCTTCTTTCCTCCCTTGCTTCTCCACTCTACCCTTTTTACCCCCTTGTCTCTTAATCTCCACCCTCTTCTGTATTCCTCTTTTCTGTTGCTTTCTGACGTTGTGTCCACTTTTCACCTTATTTTCCCCTTTTTTAGTTGTTTTTTTAAGTCTTAAATTCTCCATTCTCTTTTCCCCCTTTCCCCTTACTTCCCCAGATAAAGTTGCTTGTTCATTAAAGATGGCTTCTTCTGCATCCCAATCTTCTTGTTCTTGTAGTTTCTCATACGTAGAAATCGCCATTTCTAAAAAATGAAAAACGGAGCCAAAAGAGCTCTTCCCTTCTTGTTCCTCTTCCTTATATTTTATAAATTCCATTTTCAGTTCATCCACAAGTAATGCCATTGTAAAAATATTTTTAAACAACCCAAATGATTTTAATCATTCAAATAAGAATTTCCAAAAGTCCCAAAGTCACCAAGCAATCAAAATACACACAGTCTATTTCATTTAACACTTTCTTCTTTTTTTTACTTTCTCTTCCTGGGGTTGTAATTCAGTTACAAAGTTCCAGTTAAAATGTATCTTTTAGAAGTTTTGTTATGATTTTGTTCTAGTCTTTTAAATTCCAAGCAATCTCCTCCAGCCAAATCTTAATCTTAATTCTTATCCTCTCCCTTCCCACTTACAGCATAAAAAAAGTTTTCCAGTGTTCAGAAATCTTTATTGTCCCCTTGGCTTTAATTTTCCAGTTTGGTTACCTGCTGATGCCAAAGCGGGTTTTTCCAATTTCTCATTCATCTGCTGTCACCGTAAGGAAGAAGAGTGAAAAAAAAGCAAACTTTCCCTTTTCACTTTCATTCGCTGCTTCCAGATCTTTTTAGGGAGCAATGTATCTTTTTCCAAAATTTAAATTCCAGGATATCTTTGATGTTGCTTCTCATCCCGGTCAGCCAAAACTTTCACTTCTCAGCTTCCTCCTGCACATTCTTTTCCGGATGAAAGCTTCTTTGTGGCAGCCATTTCTGACCACTGCTCTACCACTTTCGGAAAAGGGAGTTCAGCCAGCTGAGGAGGGGTGTGTGACTCCCCCCCGACCCCTGCTAGGTCTCCCCTGTCTTCAGCTACCTCTATGGGGTAGCTACAGTCCCGAAGCCGGTTGGCTCAGGGCACTCCAGTGGCAAGCGCAGTAGAAACCGCGCACGATCGCAGATTCCTGCCACCGCCGAGCCTTGCAAACCGGAACTCCCTAAAGTCCATAAATCTTAAAGTTGCCAAGGTTGGATACCCCAGTGTAGAGAGTGAGGAACATGATCTTGATAGAGATATGCAAGGTCCATTGGTAAATCAACAAAAGGTAAAACACTGTTAAGTCCAGAATGAGATAACATTCAAAACCATCTCAGGCAGATGGCTTCTGAATTCACTGGATTATAAGGAAGTTGAGGTGCAGTACAACCTCACAAGATTCTGGTACGACAGCTCAATCTCTGACATTCTGGTACTACAATCTCAATCTCTGGCATCTTTCCAGTGGAGATGATTTTCTGGTCTGATCTATCTAGTAAGGCTAACACATGGGGAAGGACTACATACCTGTGCCACATGGCTTTATTTTATTACTCTTCCTGAACAGAGATGTGGTGTTCTTTTTTAAGTGCATCAACCAGCTAATCTGGGCTATCAATTGATATATTCTATGTAGGATTATTGACTCCTTCTTTGGTAACTCTTCTCCCATTCCATCCAATACATTCTTAATATAGCTTTTGCCGCTTTTTAATTTCCAAACAAAGTGATTTATCTGTTTCACTTCTGCCCCTTTTGACAATAAGCACTTGTTCCACATTCATGAATAAACATTATTTTTGGAACATCAAACTCGTGGTAATCTACCACTGAAATTCAGAGATCTTCCAGTAGTTCAGTCCTTCCTAACACTATCCTGCAACTTGAATTCTGGATCTTCTAGATAAAAACCTGTTATGTCCCTGATTTGAATCTAAGATCTCCTGGATACAAAAAAACTATCAGAAACTCTTAAAAATGTGAAGAGAGAAACCAGTATTGCGGGATCCTTGTCACATTGCTTTATATGGAAATGATGGCTGGAAGCCAAAATAACATTGTTCACATGATTGCATTTCTTCATGTTTGCACGGCTGCATTTTCCAAGCAATTTTATATGTGGATGAACTTGTAAAAGTCAAGTTAGTTTCAACCATATATTCTATGAACTAGTAGAATCTGAATTATTGTGTCTATGCTATTTCATAAATCACAGAGGTTTTTTTTAACATGGATTTATTCTTGCACAAACAATCCAATATAGGAACTATGATTAAAAGACAAGCCCTTTAAATTATATTCTAGTTTTAATAAAGTTTTAATCTATTATTCTATTACATGAAATATATGTATTAGTGATATTTTACTTTTTCATAATATTCATTCATTTCTCATTATAAACCTGAGAGATAAAGAGAGATTACATATGATTTGCTAAGTAAAAAAACTTAACACTTACCACCAAATAAAGCATGGTATAGAGTGAGAAGGAAGCATGTCCAGAGAAAAATGATTTCCTGAAAAGGAAAAAATACAAAGCATTGCATTCACTCCGTTATTTGAATAAATGGTCAATTACTCTGCTTTCTCATTTCTTCAGGTGAAAAATCCACAGAATTAAAACTTCTCTTTATTTTATCCAAATTCATTTGTAGCTATTAATTCAGGATTGAACATTTGTTACAGAGACAGCAGACATATAAAATGAAATATTAACTGATCTATATGTAGTATAAATCAAAAAATGTCACTGCAAACATTTATACAGCCACCCCATCTCACACAAAGTGACTCTGGGTAACATTCAATAATAGATTGAATATTCCTGTTTGGTTTTACTAAACAATTATCGTGAGCTATGGTGGTACAGTGATTAGAATGCAATATTGCAGACTAACTCACTGCTCAGTGCCAATAGTTCGATTCTGACAAACTCAAGGTTGACTTAGCCTTCCATCCTTCCAAGATTGGTAAAATGAGGACCCAGATTGTTGGGGGAAATATTTTGGCTCTGTAAACTGCCAGAGAGTGCTGCAAAACATGGGGCGGTATATAAGTCTAAGTGCTACTGCTATCCAATCTTCCTATGAAGTGCGTTCACATACTCTTGAAAAGTAGAAAATGGAAACAATGCAACCATCACTGTACCCAGCATGAGAAAGCACACTTCCTCTTATACAGCACATAATATGTATTTAGTATGCCATATAGATTCACAGACGGTGTCTTCCTGAGAGAATCTGTCCAATTCACTTTTAGAGTTGAATTAAACTGGTATGTATAATTTATCTAAAATCCTGACTATAATTGGTATGAGTTCTCCTTTTCTCCAGTTTCTATTATAGTATTAAAAGACAAACCAAATACACACACAGAGAGACTCTTCTTTGTTGCTTTTTTAAACTTTGATTTCCCAACAATGTTAACATTCTTTTGCATTCTTCTTTCACATATTTTTTTTCCAGCAAGATTTATGAAATCTACATAGACGAAAGGACATCATTTTGGTTGAGCTACAGACGTCTGTTGGGGGAGAGGGGAAGACTCTTACCTTGCTTCCTGGACTTTGTTTTCATCAGGATTAAGGCACTGATATTCTTGTATATAGCCCTGGGAGCAGTTGATTTTTGTGAAGTCTGGCATACACACTGCAATGAAATTAGGTCTCAAGCGTCCCACGGACACTTTGGCAATATCGGTAAAGGATTGACTGATAGCACAGCCAAACGCAAAGCAGCCCACTTGCTTGTATAATGCTGCAATGTATGGATTCTGGATAAACGATCGAGATTTCTCCTTCAGACAGTGGATCCGATAGAACTCTCCTATAATAATCTGCAAAAAAGAAAGGTATATTTCTTTAAAAGGATATTCAGTTTTATTGAAGATTGTATAGATTTAACACAGTAGCCGATCACAGTGCAACTGCTAAAATCTATTGACCAAATGATTTATTAGTAATGAAGTATTGGCAGCAACTGGTTGAATTTGGCTGATATCAAAAAGGTAATCTGGGCTGGATCCAATATATTTTGGGAGAGGTCACATGGAAATATAAAGCTGTGGGATTGAGAAAGCATCCAGAAAAAAGGAAATGGCATATTGTTGCCAAGAAAACTACAGACTGTCTTTTCTCACCTGTAATGAAATTGTCTTGAAGGATAGTTTTACTTCACTTTAAAAAGGTGATTTACCTCTTCCATTAAATCACAATTCTCCATTTAAAAGTGGGAAATATAGTCAATAAAGTGAGGATCATCACAGGCAGAAAAGTGGACAATAAATTAGCTCAAAGTAAGAGATTTGAACTGTTAATTTTGAAACTAGTAGTATATTACAGAATGCTAAAATGTGCTCATGCAGTTTTTTTCAATATAAGTTTGCTTTTTAAATATACCATCAAAGCCAAGTAGAATTCAATCAAGCCCCACATGTAGTTTTGTGTCCTTATTTTTGCAGATATTGAAATATAAGCTCACACTCGCTCATAAATCTACTGGTATACCAAATAATTCCAGTGTTACTGGAATTCCAAATTACTGCCAGTGTCTGGGACAGTGATCTCTTTGCCTGAACATCTGATGATTTATCTAATATGGTCTTTCAAAATGATTTGCATTTACATACCAAACACTTAAATCTAATCTAAGAGTACTCAATGCCTCAGGCATGATGCCCACTTACTACTAATTTTTCAGTTGGCCTACCAGCTAACAACATAAGAGCGTATTCAGAGCAAATTAGCCACAGTATTTTACAACTTCATAATGAAGCAGCTGTTTTGGGTAGTAGTTTGGAACAGCAGCAGATAAGACTATCTGTCCTGATCTCCTGACAAACCAACTCAATTCCAATAATAGCACCAGTCCATCTGAAATAAAATCCAGACCTTCATACTGTATATTATAGATAGTATTTTCTAGCTGATATTGAAGGGAAAATGATGTGAAGTAACAACAGTTATGGAAGAAGATGAAGACTAAGAGATACTTATGTTTACTTCTCAGATATTAATTTGTAGATGAGAGTGTCTATTGACACATGGGTTTGCTCCAGGGATGGGATCTGACAGGGTTAACTACCAGTTCGGTCATTTATGAGGTTAGGTAATTTACGATGTGGTTCCCTGCATGTTGCATCATCAACATGCTGCAGAAGCAGCCTTTCAAAAAGCCCTTTTTTCCTGCTCTTTTAACTGCAGCTATGCCTCGCACAGCAGCTGAAGTTGGAAAAAATCAGGAAATAAAGGTCAGGTAAGAGCCCCGATGAGCGGGTGGACAAAAACATCAGCAGACATAGTCCCAGTTCTATGTCTGCTACTGCTCTTCAGAGCTACCGGTTCTACAGAGGTGGACAGAACCAGTAAAAGCCCACCCCTGGTTTGCTCCTCTGATTTTGCAGGTTAAATTTGACTGTATTAGTTTCTCTTAAATTCCCTGAGTATCTAATCAGTTGCAGCAGGTACCTTATGTTTATTAATGTATTTCCAAGCCGTCATATCATCCTTTTTAGAATAAAAATAATGTTTTGTTTTTCTCTTCTATGAATCAGATTTTGTTTCTGCTTCTCCCTCTAAGACCTTATATGGCTTGTAAATGTATTAATAAAAAGATGTGATTTAACCAAAAAATGTTTCTAATTCCATTAAATACTGCTCATATACAGACAATTCGATTTATCAGAAAAAGAGCCACTCATTCAGTGGAACTAGTATATAGTACTTTGGGCTGCCTATTTCAACTTCAATATACTTGAATAAATTAACAGGGGGTAACTGTAGTTCACAAGACATGTTTATTTTTTTTCCAAAGGAGTCTGTATGGGACAAGCAGTACTGATCTGCTTAAATGAGTTACTGTCATGCTAGCTTTAGATCATCTTGAAGAACAAATCTGTGCTCTATTGACCAGTGAAATGACAGATCTCCATATTCTTCATATGCAAACTTGTTAAGCCCATTTTTCTACATGACAATGTGATTATTTCTATAACAAAATGTGTTATTCTGAATAATAAAATGGAATCTTCCACTCTACCTCTGTAGCTCTACTCAGCTCAGCATGGTTAAAGATGTTACAAATGTAGTTTGTGGTCCACATCACCCAATAGCTGGAATTCTTACATCTACTTCATTCTGCTGTATCAAACATTTCTGTGTAACCTAAAATCGTGTGTGTGTGTGTGTGTGTGTGTAGTTATTTTGTTTTTATATTTCTGGTGTTTATACATTTGACGAAAAGAGTCCACATGACACAAATGTGATTGGGTTATTTCCCAGTCACTGAATCTGATATTGAAAAGAAAACATACATATCAGGATACAGACATACAATACTTCAGAGCAATTTATTGATCTCCAAATTAGAAGTATAATGTGGGTTTGATATTAAATCAGAAACTTGTGTAAGATCTTGTTACTGTTTTAAGAGTTGCAAACTTCAGAATTATCCTGATATCTTTGTTCCAGGTCTTACCCTACAGGCAATGACAATTCTGGAGACATAATTAGAAAAACTGGTCCAACTGGTTTCATTTGAACATGCCATGTACTGCCTATTACCCAAAAGCAACCAAATAAAATAAAATCAAAAAGCTGTGGGCGTTTCTGCATCATTACACCACTTATTGGACAATTGCTCTTCAGACATTGCAAAATGTAAGCTTCAGGTGTAGTCAAGAATTGCAAGTAATTCCACAGGTACAACAGTTCCTAAACTAAACCTCTGAGTTCAAGCTTGCCTTCTGGATTAATGCTTTTAAGAGTGCTACTACTATAACTGCACCCATATGTCTAAGCCAGTGTTTCTCAATCTTGCAGCTTGAAGGTGTATGGACTTCAACTCCCAGAATTCCTCAACAATGCCAAGGTTGAAAACAACAGTAGAAGTCAAGGATGGGCAACTATGGCAACTTTATGACCTGTGGACTTCCCAGAATTCTTGAGTCAACCATGTTGATGTAGGAATTGTGGAATTGAAGTCCACAGATCATAAAATTGCTATTGTTACCCACCCTAGTCTAAGCCACAGGAAAATGTGTCTTCCATATACGCCCATGAATCTTATTTATCTTATCTTCCTGTTTAAGAATGTTATGAGGAGTGGCTGTCCTCTCATCTTCAGTTCTATTTTACAGTGTTTAAAGAAGCACTCTCTTCATAGCACCTAAATATCTTTACGGTTAGTTTTAATTTATTATTTTATCACGCAACTTATGCTAAGGCAAAATAGCAAACAATTCTTGAAAAGACTTCAAGAATTCAATCATGAAGAAAAGACTTCATGATTGAGTCTTACTTCTATTACACCACAGGCTACATAATAACAGAGGAAGGGGGGGAATACTCCTAAATCATTAAAAATGATTGTTCTTAACAAATGTTATTTAAGCCCCTGCACCACACTGCACCAACGGATGCAAAGAGGATGTAAAACGGACAAAAAAGCTTGCCATCCTTTGGTTAACGCGATGTACTCACTGCCTCCGTTTTGCTTCCTCTCTATCCGTCCAGCATCCGTTTATTGACGTTTCATCCGCTCTGAAAGTTTGGAGCTGCTCAAAACTTTTGCACGGAAAATGTATCCAATTTGTCCGTTCTGCATCCGCTACGCATCCGTTCTGCATCCGTTACGCATCCGCTATATCCGCTAGGCATCCGCTGCGCATCCGCGCAACTCGCATCCGCTCGGACGCAGGGAGGAAGCGGAACGGATGCAGAACGGATGCAGAACGGATGTAGAACGGATGCCTAGCGGATGCAGCACGGAAACAAAGCATGTAAAACGGAAAAAACGTTCGCAGAGGGCACCTATCTCAGATATTAAGGATGTCTAGAGGATGCCTAGAGGATGCAAAGAGACACCTATACTGCCTATAAAAAGGAGGAGCAACACATCTGGATCTCACTTTCAGACGAACAGCCCTACTGCAGACCTCTGCAGCCTTCATCTGACTCTTCCTCTTCCACAGCATCCAGTCATGTCCACCGTGGATTGTAACACAGTCCTTTTGGCAGCCACCATCCTTCTGCAACAGTGTGAAGCCATCTACAGGCTCTGTGAACTCTACTACGGGAAGAAAAAGGGGCGGCCAAGAAGCGTCTGGGTACGAAGATGGTTCGCCAGAAGAGCAGAGGACAGACTGTACAACAAGCTGATGGTGGAGCTCAGGAACGAAGACACTCGGGCGTTCCAGAACTTCATGAGGATGCCTCCAGCCATATTTGACAAAGTTGTGCAGCGACTGACACCCAGGTTGACCAAGGCAAACACCAACTTCCGGCCCAGCCTGGACCCTGGCCTCAGGGACCACCTACAGCAGCATGCAGTACGGATGGAGGGTGCCACACAACACCATCAACATTGTGGTCAGAGAAGTGGTGCAGGCCATCATCGAAGAATACAAGGAGGAGCTCCTCCAGTGCCCCTCCACTGAAGAAGGATGGAAGAAAGTTGCAGAGCAGTGGTATCAGAAGTGGAACTTCCCCCACACCGTTGGAGCCATAGATGGCAAGCACCAGGCCTGAAAAGCTCCAGCCAAGTCGGGGTCCACTTATTTCAATTACAAGGGCTTCTTCAGCATCATCCTCTTCGCCATGGTCGATGCTG
>BLBF01000020.1:37420320-37470508 GCA_015471245.1 Laticauda colubrina | reverse complement strand
AAGAAAAAGAAAAAGAAAAAGAAAAAGAAAAAGAAAAAGAAAAAGAAAAAGAAAAGAAAAGAAAAGAAAAGAAAAGAAAAGAAAAGAATGCTCCGGCAACTAATTCAGTGCAGATGTGCAAAAGCTGTAACTTCATCCTGAACAAACAAGTTTTAAAGATATTAAGCTCTTCTTCTGACTTACATCTCCAGCAAAGAGGATGCATGTGGTGTGAACTGCTGGAAATGTTTAAAGTGGAGTAGTGATGTTAAGAATAAAGTTCAAGCATTTCATCATGCTAAAAACAGGGATGAAAAGCTTCTAACAGAACTTGCCTCTCTGATTCTGTCAAGTCACCCTTGCAACTGTCCCTCGCTGAGTAGGAATCTTTAATTTTCAAGCATCTGTACAGGTAGTTCTTGATTTAAGACCATTCATTTAGTGACCACTTAAAGTAACAACAGCACTAAACTGCTAGCTTAGCCCGCTTTTATTTACAATGATTAAAGCATCCTGTGATCACCATTTGCAACCTTCCCAGCCAGCTTTCAATGAGCAAAATAAGGAAAGAAGTTGGACTTCCTGAAACAACCTCAGGGATGACATCTACCATCTAAAAAGTCAATTTAAATCCTGCCCAAGAATGTGTAACATAATTATGTCTATATATGTTTATTCAGAAGCAAAGGCTAGAGTGTCCCTTTAAATGTATTCCCATATAAGTATGCATGCGATCTTTACTTCATCTGTGTCTCTTGTGCATGATGTACATCAAGTGTCTTTTCTAAACTGATCAAACACAGAAGTCAAGCGATGAATAACCCAAGTTACTCAGATGTGGAAAGAGAAAGCCTTTTTGTTACAACCGAGACATTTAAGGGAAGCTTTTATAAATCATGACCAGGACTAGTGGATAAAATGAGAACCTCAAAAGTTAAGCTATACATTCTAAACTGAAAGAAATGCACACTGGGATAATCTCTGGGAATATTTAGGAGAGGTCTGGAAGTATGATCTGAGGCAATTAGTATTTCAAATGCCTTGTGCATTCATATCCTCTCATGTACCACAGGAGACAAAGGTCATAACCACCAAGGTTTACTTAACAAGAACTTTGTGGATCCTGGAAGCTTCATAAAACATGACTTAGACCTTTCACAGATATTCTGTTGATTACAAAAACAACAACCCACCTTTAAAAAGTTCTAGCAATAAAAATGAATGCTTATTCTTCCTCAGCATTTCTGTTGTTTGAAAACAAAACAATCATTATAAGAGGAAGAGAAGAATAGGGATTCTGAATATTTCTGAAGAATTCATATTCTACTCAAATAATCCTGGAACCTATATTAACATGCATTTGTCTTTTGAATAGCTATCTGCAAATCTAAAGGTTTTTTGAAACAATGAAATATAATTTTTTAAACCTGCATGGATTATAGCTGCTATGGCTCTATCAGCTATGTAGGTCATGGTTACATAAATAAAATTAAAACAGAATAGAAATGGTAATCTAAACAATTATCTTCTTTTTGTCGCTGGGTTATTCATCAATCATTACCTTTCTAAATGAACAGGTTATGTACACAATAACAATGTTGCAATGCTTTATTTAATTGAAGTGTTAACTAGACGAGTACAGAGAGCATTAAGCTGTAAACATAGCTGCATCAACTAGAATCTAACAAGAAATGCTGTTTTTAAATTTTGCAGTAACTATTTTATTTGTATCATCTCTACCTCTAACACCTCTATTTTTTTAAAAAAAGAATTGTATCCCTATTTAATTGTAACAAATAAAGCTTTCTTCGGTTTTTAAAAACCTTAATAGTTATCAATTCATTTATATTTCCCAATACCTAGTTACTGCAATTTGTTTTTTTTAAAATCTGCAAATCTAACTCAGAAGCATTTTTTTAATTGTTTCGTTGTTTCTTCTTTTCTATTTTTTAATTAATCTTCGTTTTTTTGTTGTAAGAAAGCTGATTAAAAGTTACTTGACTGTTCATAATACATCATTACTTTACTGTATTTATTTCAGTCACTAATACAATATAGGTTATCCTTGCTTAATGAGCATTTGTTTAGTGATTGTTCAAACTTGCAGTAGGATTCAAACAGGTCTTATGTCCAGTTCTCAAAGTCCCATGTTCATATGATTATGATTTGTGACCTTCCCTATTGGCTTTTACAAGTAAAATTAATGAGGAAGCTAGCAGGAAGTCAAAAGTCATAGATATTTGAGGTCCTTTTTTAATAACCCTTCACTCCTTGCTTAAGGACAGCAACCAGAACTGCTCTCAATAAGATACTTTCTACCTGAAAATCAGCTTGTGGTTTATGGTTGAGCTTCTTTAAGCACTGCTTCTCAATGGCCATTTTGATTTTCATCCTTATCCCACTGCTATAACTGCTAAGAAAAGTGGGGCAGTGAGTAAGGTATCCAAATGTGTTAAAACTGAGGGCTGATGACAATTAGATCATATTTTAAAAAAAAATATGGTGGGGGAAAAACAATTAAAAAGGAAAAAGTGGGGAAAGGACAGCCTCTCAGTTAAGAAGACTAAAAATATGGCATCTGACTGACCAGTCCAGTCATCCTGCTGGCATTCAAAAATGAATGAATTGCCTGGGAGAGGAAATAACAAAGTTGGCCATTCATGTGAACAAAAATTCTTCTCAAAAGATTATTTATGTAAATAGTTACTTTAATGGTCCTGAAATATGGAAATTACATTTGTCTACAAATCAGTGGTTTTGTATAGCTGATGACTTACTTCATAAGCATAAAATTATTTGTTATTGTAAAAATTACCCTTGGCTTCATGGACTCTCTCCTTTTTCCTTCCCTTAAGCATTCAAGGAATTAATTGCTACTTATTTTAACAAACCAAAGTTTCATCTACTTTGCAGAGAAAATATAAATCATAGTTTATGGGATGACATGTAATAACAAACTATGGTCATGTGATTTATATTTGAATGCTTGACAATTGGTTCACATTTATGACGGTTGCATTGTCCTAGGATCATATGATCATATTTTGTGAACTTCTGACAAACAAAGATAACAGGGAAGCCAGATTCACTTAACAATCATGTTACTAATTTTACAATCTCAGTAATTCACTTAACAAATGTGGCAAGAAAAGTCATCAAATTGGGCAAATCTTAATGAATTTCTTACTTAGCAACATAAATTCTGGACTCATTTGTGGTCATTAAACTGAGGCCTACCTGTACCGTGTGAGAAATATTGACAGATAATGGCTACTTTCAAGAAAGAATATACTTCATGATTCATAATGAAATATAGATAAATACCTCCCCACAAAAAAGCTTATCAGTTTAGGGATACTATGCACCGGAACCTTCTAAGCTCTAAGCTGCACGTTACTGAAATGTAAAAATGGAATGAACTAAATTTTATGGGATTTATCTTGTTTGCATGGTTCTGAAAGGCCATCATGTCTTTACTTTGAGCTTATTTGTATATTCTTTGATTCATAAAGTTCTTCAAGTGTTACATTCTTAATCACTTAATACGATCTTCAGAGACAGAACAATGATACCCTAACTTCATTACATTATTTTGATCCGTATAGTGGCCAGATATATTTTGCAGTTTAAACTGTAATATCAAAGTATTTTGTTAACAATCCAGTGGCTGAGTTTAATGTAAGCCCTGGTGTTTAAAAACCAATCACGACTATAGCCATGAAGTGTGTCTAACCAAAAACCCAGCATTATGGCTTTGCTAATTGTTTTATTTTAAGACAGAAAACATTTTATGGCAAATTTGGTTACAAGATGCAGATTTCTGTTATTTGTCTTACTTACAGCAAGTATGGCAATAAGAATGCCTGCAGCACACAGAACAGCATCATTGATGGTCTCTCCACTTTTCATAGGGTAACGGATGCTTTCATCATTACAGTAAAATCCACGTGGATAGGGTGCAATTGTGCTTGTTTCAATGATCAAAAATGGCAATCCAGCTAAAAGGAGAAAAGCAAGAGAAGAAAAAGTTGTAAGAAGCATAGAAAACTCAGCCAAATAACAAAAAAAAATATTATTATTAAGAATTCAATGAAGGCCTGCAACTTCATCTTAAGCCAGATACATAACAGCACAATCATCCAGCCCAGCAGAATTGACATCTTTAAAAAATTTTTATTTCAGGCCTCATCTATCTTATAGCAATAGAATACAAAGGTGGAATGGACATAAGATAGTTCCCTGCTCAGCAAAAGCTACAGAAATTATGTGCTGCCCAACCACAAATAATCAGAATGAACTTCCTGATGAGTTCACAAGACTAAACTGAAGATCTTGAATAAAGTTTACATTACCAGTAACAAATGTAATCATCTCTAAAACATACTTGGAAAGTTGCCAAACAGAAATATGCTTTCTATTAGTCCATCTATATGAGTTACTATGAAATAAGCAACATATTGCTTGATGAAAGAAACCACTGTGCTTAGGAAATGCCCCTTGAACAAAACATAGGGGCCCAGAAGTCTTCAGCTTATTTGATAGCCAACCAACATCAACTTTTTCTAACTCAAGGGAAAGGGTAGAGTTTTGTCTCTTTTGCCTCAGAAACACTAAATATCAATTGCAGGGACTGGCAACTATGGCCCCTTTATGACCTATAGACTTCAACTCTCAGAATTCCATGCTGGCTCAAGAATTTTGGGAGTTGAAGTCCACAGATGTAAAGGAACCATAATTGCCCACCCCTGCCCAAAGGGATACTTGGGATATTTCCAGAATTACAGGAGAAACAATATCTTCTCTCTCTCTCTGACGTGTATATGCATGCTCTCCAATGCTCTTACCCAAGGGTCTTCAAACTTAGCAAGTTTAAGACTTGTGGACTTCAACTCCCAGAATTCATGAGCTAACATGACTGGAGGAGGAATTCTGGGAGTTGAAGTCCACAAGTCTTAAAGCTGTCAAGTTTGAAGATCCTGCTCTTACCAATTTGTTGCTCAATGATCCTCTCCTTATTTACTTCACTTATTTACTTCACCTGCATTGTGGTATATGGACTGGGACATATTCTGACATCTACTGAAACTTGCATCGTGAGCCAAACTGACACTGACAGAGAACTAAATAGAGTCAGAGGTAGAAAACTACCATTGTGGCTAGTTGGGAATCAAATGTTTGTTGCTCAAGGCCTTTTATTTAACCAAGATCTCACTTGGTCACCCCCTGATTATGAGCATGTGGATTTCTCGAGATAACTGGTCTTTTTCAAAGTCCCAGTTTTGGCTTTTGATGGGAAACAGCTTGCTCACATTACATAGTTTATTATCAGATTCGTGTAGGTCTTTCATGAACTTGGTGGAAGGGCCTCTCAGCTGTGCTTCTAGATGCCAATACTGTCCATGGACCTTTTCTGATTTGCTCTAATGGCTGCACACTGCTTGTGATTGGCACAGTTCTCTTATCCCTAAAGCTTCTGAACCCCCTGACTCGAGTTGGTGATCTCACACAAGCAGAAAATTACCCATGTCTGGAAGAAAGCATTTGTGAGATGAAAAAAACTCTAGAATCGAAATCCCAATTCCCACAGAAATAGGATTTCAGTGTGTTAGCCATCATTTATCGGGACACAAGATGGCCTTATCCCTCCATTTTATCAATAATTTTAATACAACCATTTCACTATTTTATAAATTGTTTTTCTTCTACATTTAACTGCCCCAAGTACTAACAAAAGCAGAGAAGAATGTAAATAAAATAGATAAAAGAAAACTGAATTATCTTCCTGAAACTAGGATAAATCTGGGGACAGGAAAAACCACTGCTTGATGAAAATAGAAAAAATATGCTCTTGCTCTTTAATTTGTGGCATGCTACCAGCAATATTTAGTATATGTTAATAAACATTTGTTAAAAATGATAATGGAAATTACAATCAGGGAAGAAATTTTTGACCTGGAATTTAATCAAGTAGCTTTGTTTATGGAGCTATCTATTTTACAACACTTTCAAAATTACTGAGCAGCAATATTCTTGTCAACTGAGCCTTCATTTTGCAACTCAAAACTTAGTGTATGCAGACATCCTCTTTCCACAACCTAAATTGTGTTGGGAGACAGCCAATGTGGAGACGGAGTTGAGCCTCTGAGCCAAAAGTATGTGATACTAATAATTTTTTTTTTAAAGAAAAAAAGAAAAACCCTTTGCATCCCAATGAAAATTTACTGCTGAAAAGCTAACACAGCATGATGCGATCTGGCTTCATATGCACAAGCAATAGTTTAATAATCAAACTTCAGGGATTAAATGCACCATGGTTACCTGGCTTATTGTTATTGCTCTAGTTCCTCTTTGTAATAGTTTTCACATGACAGATCTGTAAAACATATGTTCCATCAAACAATGAACCTGAGAGCTAAAGAAGGTTTTAAGACAAGGCGAGAGTCTTCTCAAGATCACTATATTATGTTTTCTCTTCATTCAGGGAACAGTTGGAGGCTTCATTTTTCTTTTTCAATCAATCAATCAGAATAGAGCTAGAAAGGACCTTGGAAATCTTTTAACCCAACCCCCTGCTCAAACAGAAGACCCTATACCATTTTAAACAGGTGGGTGTCCAGCCTTTTCTTAAAATCCTCCAGTGATAAAGCACCTACAACTTATGAAGGCAACCTGTTTAATTATCCTCACTGTTTAGGAAGTTTCTCCTTAATTCCAGGTTGCTTCTCTCCTTGATTAGTTTCCATCCATTGTTTTTTTGTCTTCACTTCTGGTAAGTTGAGCCCCTCTTCTTTGTGGCAGCCCCCCCAAAATGGAAATAACTGCAATCATGTCACCCCCTAGTCCTTTTCTCTAGAATGGCCAAACCCAAATCTTGCCACCGTTCTTCATATATTTTAGTTTCTTCGTATCTTTTAGAAATAATCTTTTCAATTATTTTTATTACACACGCATTTGCATGCACACACACACAGATACAAACATACATACCCACACACACACACACACAGAGAGAGAGAGAGAAATACACACAAGTATACAGGCATGGTTTTAAAATTCAAGTGTTTTGTTTTTGTCTCCTGCAAACGTGTGGTTTGGTGGGATATTGCCAATTGAGTCTTGACATTTTTCCAACACAGCAGTAACCTCAGATTGCCTATTTTCATATGAGAAACATAAACACACCCACAGGAGCTGAACGGATATTGCTCACAGAACCCATGAAATGCCCAGACTCTTGAGGCCTGGGCAAAAGCCACGTTTAGAAAGGTTACATCTAGGCCTAGCCACACACTACCCTCTGAAAGAACCTGATGATGTGTTGGGAAAGGTAATTTTGCTTCTAAAGATTATCTTTTGGAGCCCAGATTGTTTGAAGAGTTGGGTGTCAGTCACCACCAACAATGTCTGGCATCCACCCCATCTTATGGGAATGGTTAGCACTGAGGTTCCAGCGTGGATTTAGGCCACCCTGAAAATAAAAGTACAGATGAAACTCTCCTTGGGCCCTAGGGAGAAGCAATTGTGGGGTCACCACAGATGAAAATCGGAGAGGAAAAAGAACACAAAGCCATTGGAGTGTGAATGTTTACAGGAAAGGCCCCCACCAACCTCTGCTTTCAGTTAAACCAGGAATATTAACAGCTTTGCTACTACTGTATTCCACTCTGTTCTCAATAGACTCCATTCATGGGGCTTTCAGTTGGACTTTAAAGGTTTCCTGCACTGCAGTCTTGATTGTCTTCTGGGTGTGAACTAGTTAAAATGAAGCCAGCTTCAGAAATCCCACCCACAATAATGACTACCCTCAGTATTTTCTCTGGACCATGGTGGCTCTCCTGCTTCTTTCCCCTTCTTATCTATTCCAGGATATCAATCAAAAATTTCTTTCCATTCTCTGACTTGGACAAAATAGTTGTTGTCCAGTTCATCCTGACACTTAGGCTAGAAGGAGAAACTTGATAGAACTCTTGTCAATTCACCACGTCAAAACAAAATACAACAACAAAAAAAAGAAAAGTCCATCATTTCCCTTTCCATAAATAAACAACAACTAACTAAACAACACCTATAACTGCTGTAATTTCAGGATGGGGGACAAGGGAGGCACCAGCTAAAGCACATCCTAACCAACCCAAATGGAGGCATTCACACAGAATGGAATGAAGCATGGTAGGTTGACTTGTGCTGGAAGATGGGGAAACATACTACTCTGGGTATGGAACAAAGAAACTGAAGTAGGGGTCATTTTCCAGCAGGCTAAGGATAGTCCGAGCATTGCAGCATCAGTTCCTCTGCTCCCTAAAATGGGAGGTAGTCCCATCCACATGCTGAGGGAAATGCAGAGATGGGTTTTGTTCAACCTGCATAATGCTGAAGAAATCCACTAACAATAACTGAATTACTGAGTTATGATGTTAATTTTGTTGTACAGTAAAGACCAAACTGGAGACAATCCAACTCCTTGATGAAGTCTTTGTGAAAGAGAAAGAGCAGCAAACATAACTTGGCATCAACATCTGAGTCAGCCACTAATGTTAATGCTGGTCACTGCATAGATCACTTCCTTGTTCTTCCCCTTCATCTTAACATTGTGAGGTGCTGGACTCTGAGCAGAGAGACTGAGCTTCTATTTCATCCTCTGCCATAAAAGAATCTCATTGGGAGACTCTTGAATTCATGACAATTTATTGGCTTAAGAAATCTATTCTTCATTTTTCCATGCT
This sequence comes from Laticauda colubrina, assembly GCA_015471245.1. NCBI lineage: Eukaryota > Metazoa > Chordata > Lepidosauria > Squamata > Elapidae > Laticauda > Laticauda colubrina. The sequence goes on along the minus strand of BLBF01000020.1, from coordinate 37,461,806 downwards.
TTAATTGGAGATTCAGTCCTAAAATATTAAACAACGTGACATTAATCTCTAAGACCTATTTTTCTTTCCAGCATACAATGAAACCCTCTTTGCTTGCAGTGCTGATAGAAACAAATGTGAATATTCATGGATCCAGTTAAGACCGATGGTTGAAGATGAAAGACAAAGAAAATCAATGTAGCAATTGCATGGAGGGAAGTCACAGTGACTTTTTGACTCCTCTCCGCTGGTGCTGTCTTATTTGCAAAGGGGCTTTAATGAAAGAAAAAAAAGCTGAAGCTGTTTTCTTTAATACATTTTAATACTGAGTAGTAGATTTTGAGTGAATCCTGGTAAGTTTGAGGCACCATATAAATTATTTTATCAACATTTTGCTCCCCAACCAATTAATTTTTTTTACTTTACCTCTGCAAATGCTAACAACCCCAGGACCATAGGAGGCAATTTCTTTTTAAAAAGCATGACATTTTAGGACAGCATGCACTGGGGAGAAAAATCAAAGGACTCATCTGTTGGATTCAATGCTTTGAAATATCGAACCTTTGAAAACTTAACACTTGGGCAGGTTGGGTGGGAATGGGGGCTGTGAGAGGGTAAACTTTCACTGGCCACCCATCGATGGATTCTCTGTGGTGACCCAGCCAAGCAGCTCTGATCTTCCCAGATGAAAGGTCACTTTTGCACAAAATTACACAGTTGCTTTCCCCACTTTTCAAATTCTTCCCTTTGCTTTGTTTTCATACCACCCTCTTCAGTTCTCTGTTGATGTTACAAGACACACAGAAATAAGCCCAGTTTGGTAAAGCACCTGAGTTGATTTCCAGTAACTGTTACAAAAGCTTATTCTCCAATATATTTATTTATTATTAATGCAACTTATCAATTCCCTGTCACTCATCATGGACTCTGGCCAGTTTAGAGTTATTAAAAGAACAAAAGGAATAACATTACATGTTAAACTTTCAACAATGCCAAGTGAAAAGTACACGCATACTTGATATGTGAATGTGTATCTCATACAAACACACAGTCAAACACACACAATGCCAAATTCTTACTATATTCTAGAAGGCCATGGATATACTTTTAAAAACATGAGTTTTGTTTATTCAAGCATTTCATTTATGGCTAGATAAACTTCTGCCCTTCAGACTTTGAGAGTAGAATTCTTATTGGATCTAAGTCACATGACCAATACAGTATTAAGGAAATGTTGATAAGAAGATAGAATTGCTTTCTTTTTTGTTTTCGGATGGCCAACCGTCACCATCAAAAAGCTGGGGAAGTCCAGAATAAGAAGACAATGCCTAATAAAATTTGATACAAATGTGCACTCAGATTTGATAGCATTAATGCAGTATGATTCATATGATTATTTCTCATGAATTTAATAACTTTTCATCCTGTTTCATTAAAAGTTAAGTTTGATGGCAATGTTTGGAAAGCTAAGCCACACTCATAGTCTTAGGAGATTACATACCAAGTTGTACAATAAATTTGAGTACTGTGCAAAACATTTAGAGGACATTGGGCAACCTATGATTTAATCTAAAATTGTGATACCTTACTTTGGCTTATGTTTGGTTTATAAATCAATAGATTAGATTTTATACAAAAAAATAGAACACTTTTTGCCTCTTCTGTTTTTAGCTTACAATGACTCGAGAGAGAATCGGGTAAAAGAGAACCTGAAACAACGAAAATTGCACAAATCCTCTTATTTGCACTATCAAATCTCTCTAGTTGGGATAAGAAGCCAAATTTCCTATTCTTCCTATGTATGACTCAACATAAAGATAACAGGGGAAAAAATTGAAATATTTTGGAACATTTTGTATACATGTGAATGTGGGGTCAATGACCTCTGATTTTCAAGTCTTGTTTTCTAGATTCACACATCATACTAGGTCAAAACCAAGCTACAAATTTATGAATTCAGTAATTATAAAATGCAACTGGATAAGACCCATACTATACAGGCAGTCCTTGACTTACAACCACAATATTGCTAAGTGAGACAGTTAAGTAAATTTTGCCCATTTTATGACTTTTTTTGCAAGAGTTTTTAAGTGAATCACTGCAGTTGTTAAATGAGTAACAAGGTTGTTAAGTGAATCTGGCTTCCCCATTGACTTTGCTTGTCAGGTCACAAAAGAGGGCACATTTCCATTTGCAATAGAGGTAAATATTTCCATTTTTTTTTTCAACATATGCATGTAATTTTGTTTAGGTCATAAAATTATGAGCTTATTGTTCAGTTTTTCTGGATAAAGTACAGTCGGTTTTCTGCAATCTTTTGCCAGGCAAATATACTCAGTATTGTGCTTTATCAGCATCCCTACAAATGTACATTGATTGAAAATAGTTGTTTTTGTTATTGAAGAATTATCTCTCTGTCTCCAGCATTTATGTCAAAAGGCAAAAGAGGATCACAGCAAAAATGCTGCAGTTGTGATAATTGTTTAGTGAACATGGAAGTCATAAAGAGAATGCTATGGTCATTAAGAGAATGCCTCAGTCATTAAGTGAGTTGATTGTCCACAATGGGCGCTTTGAGCTAGAAATGGGAAGCAAACAGCAATTCTGGCAAAAAAATATATAATGAATTGAGGTCACATGACTGTGGGATGCTGCAAATGGCTGCAAATACAGGCTGGTTACTGAGCACCCAAAATGTGATCATGTGATCATGTGGTCAGGGCCATCGATACTTCAAATCTGGGTCGTAAGTCACCTTCAGAAAGTCTGAGATAATTTTAAATAGCCACTAAATGACTGGTCGTAAATCGAGAACTGGTCATAAATTGGTTCAATGACCTAATCTGATTCTTTTAAACATTTTTCCCAGACCTTCTTACTTTTGAATGGCCTAAAAATAAGAAAAACAAATCTCACCTTATAGAATGTTCTCTTGTTAATGAGGGAAGTCTAAAACACTGCAACCCCATTTGGAAGATCCAGTTAGGAACTTCTCATATTTCTGATGGCACAGAACTCCATATTTCTCACATTAATGACTTAATAATATAAGAAACTATACAGTTGATGAAACCTTTAAGTATGCAAAAGGGAATCAATCCAGAAGGAGCCAGAAAGAAATGGCATCAAAATATAGCAATTTAGAAAACCATGCAATTCTATCAAATTCCAAAGAAGACATATCACAGCAAGCTGTAGTATTTCAAACTGCTAAAGCTCCAGAAGCAAATTATATGCGGCTGACCTTGATTGACCCAGCCGAGACGAGAAAGTTGTAATTCTGAAATTCTTAACTGATTGAAGCTTACGTAATAATCACAACTGAATTACTGTCTACAGATGTATACACAATGGTTTATGAAGCTGTGGAAAAGTGCACTGGGCACACAGTTTTCCCTGTTTTGTTTTGGGTCCATTCTGTCCCCCCCCCACACACACACACACAAAAGTGGGGGGTGAGCCTATTACAGCCAAACTATGAAATTCTGATTTACTGTTGATCCATAACAAAAAAATATATCTAACACTAGACACCAGGATTAATGAATAGAGGAGGATTTCTCCCCCCACCCACATTTTATTCATATTGATATGAATATGATCATATTGGCATTTTTTAAAAACTTTTTTTTGAAATTAAACTTTGGCAGGAATATAGGTTGTAAACTGCTTCAATCTTTTTTTTTTTTTTAAGAATTTTATTAATTTTCTACAAACAGACATAACATACAAAACATTAAAAACATCTACTCTCATATATACTTCCGGTGTGTCGGTTGGTTCATCAGTTTTGTGCATTCATTTTATAGTCTCAATTACAGTTATATTACATAACCACTCATATTGTTAATCCATATCCTAATATTACCAAAAAAAATTAAAATAAAGTCTTTTTCTGACTATACTTTTAATCATTCATGCTTTATGAGATAACAATACTTCAAACAGTTTATTCTATAACAAATCATATAGTCATAACAAATCAATCCTAAAAACCCTTCATAGATATAATACTAATGCTCTATTATTGTATTTTATCATCTAACCATTGATAAAAAAGATCCCAAATTTCATAAAATTGTTTATCTTCTTGCTCTCTAATTTCAAATGTCAATCTACTCATCTCAGCACATTCCAATATTTTCTTAATAGTTTCTTCCTGCAATGGTATTTTCTCATTCTTCCAATTTTTAGCAAATACAATCCTAGCCGCTGTTAATACATTTACAATCAAATATTTCAAGTCTTTATTATATATATCAGGTAAGATTCCTAATAAAAAGATCTCTGGTTTCAAGTCTATGTGTTTCTTTGTTATTTTTTCCAACCACATGTGAATTTTAGTCCAATATTTTCTGGCATCCTCACAAGTCCACCACATATGATAATATGAGCCAGGTATCTGATGACATTTCCAACATTTTTCAGATTTGTTCTTGAACATTCTTGCTATTCTTGTCGGGGGGAAGTGCCACCTGTAAAACATCTTATACAAGTTTTCTTTATATGCTATTGACATTGTCATTTTATAATTTTGAGACCACAATTTTTGCCATTGCTCTAAATCAATCCCATATCCAAAATTCTTCTCCCAAGCAATCATAGTTTCTTTAACTTGTTCTTCCTCTAGCTTAATTCCCAATAAATAACCATATAATTTTTTAATCACTTTCTCATCAGTACCCATCAATATCTTATCTAAATCAGTCTGTTTGTCATAAAATCCTTCCATTTTAAAATCTTCAACATATCTTGAGTGTATTTGCGCATATGAAAACCAATTCATCCTTATACCTTGTTCCTCTAAGTTTTGGATCGATTTAAGTCCACCCTTTTCATCCAACAGTTCCCCATATCTAACTGTTTGTTCCTTTTTATAGATCATAGGATAGGAAAATGCTTCAATAGTCGATAACCAAACTGGAATTTTCAGGTAACATTGCTTTTTTATCTTCTCCCAATTTAACCACAAAGACTCCCGTATATAATGTCTTCTGAAATACCCCTGTGTTTTAGTTCCCTTGTACCATAAAAAAGCATGCCAGCCCAACAGTAAATCATGTCCTTCTAATGTCAACAATCTATGCTTTCTTAATGTTATCCATTCTTTGACCCACATCAAACTTGCAGCTTGATAATACAGTTCCCAATTAGGCAGGCCAAAACCTCCTCTAATTCTAGCATCTTGCAAAAGCTTTAACTTTATTCTCGCTCTTTTACCTTGCCATATAAACTTCAACATGATTTTATTTAAATCTTCAAAGTAGTCTTTTCCAAGTCTAATTGGTATTGTTTGAAAGAGAAATAAAATTCTAGGTAAAATATTCATCTTAATTGTTGAAATTCTCCCTATTAATGACAATTGTAAATTTTCCCATTTCTTCAAATCTGTAATTATCTGTTGTTTGAGTTTAATATAATTATTCTCTTTTAATGTGCTACATCTTGCTGTCAAATATATCCCCAGATACTTAACCTTATTTGTAACTTGGATTTTCAAAAGATTTGTCAGTTCTTCTCTTTGTCTCAATAATATGTTTTTTGTCAAAATCTTTGTTTTTTCTTTATTTATTTTCAAGCCAGCCATCTCACCATATGTCTCTATCTTTTCCAATAATTTTGGAGCAGTTTCTAACGGGTCTTCCAGAATAAAAGCTAAATCGTCAGCAAAAGCTTGTAGTTTAAATTCTTCCTTTTTAATTTTCATTCCTTTTATACTTTTGTCATCTCTAATATTTCTATTCAACACTTCCAAAGTCAATACGAATAACAAAGGAGATAGGGGACATCCTTGTCTTGTGCCTCTTCTTATATTAATAAGATCTGTAAACTCTCCCTCCATGATTACCTTTGCTGTCTGTTTATTATATATGGTTTCTATTGCTTGAATAAATTTTCTGGCAAAACCCATCTGTTCCAATAGTAATAACATAAATCTCCAGTTCACGTTGTCAAATGCTTTTTGAGCATCTAGGAATATCAAAGCCATTTGTTTCTCAGGATGAGCCTCATAATATTCCAAAGTATCCAAAATTACTCTCATATTGTCTCTAATTTGTCTCTTTGGCAGAAATCCATTTTGATCTGGATGGATAAAATTATTTAAATATTTTTTCAGTCTTTCTGCTAAAATTGAGACTGCTTCAATCTTGTATATGCAACATCTCCACAAATCTTAAAACAAGTAATCCTCAACATACGACCGAAATTGAGCACATTTCTGTTGCTAAGCAAGAGGGTTATTAAATGAGTTGTACCCAATTTTACAACCTTTTTTTTTTTTTTGCCAACTTGCTAAGCGAATCCCTGCAGATGTTATGTGAACCTGGCTTCCCCCAGTGACTTTGCTTGTCAGAAGCTGGCTGGGAAGGTGACAAATGGTGATAACAGAACCTCAGGATGCTGCAACCATTATAAATGCATGTCAGTTGCCAAGTGTACAAATTTCAATGAGGGTGAGGCAACGGTCATGTGAAAACCAATCATAAGTCACTTTTTTCAGTTCTGTTGTAACTTTGAACAGTTACTAAATGAATGGTTGCAAGCAATGGTGGGATTCAAATTTTTTTACTACCTGTTCTGTGGGCGTGGCTTGGTGGGCATGGTGTGGCTTGGTGGGTGTGGCAAGGGAAGGATACTGCAAAATCCCTATTCCCTTCCCACTCCTGGGGGAAGGATACTACAAAATCCCGTTCCCTCAGCATCCCACTAACCTGCTTTCCAGCTCCGTTCTCTTGTGCATAGCAACAAAAGAAGATCCAGCTGATCAGCTGGGACTCAGGAGGCAGAGAATAGATGGGAGTGGGAACAGTCAGAGGTGGTATTTGCCAGTTCTCCAAACTACTCAAAATTTCTTCTACCGGTTCTCCAGAACTGGTCAGAGCCTGCTGAATACCATCTCTGGTTGCAAGTTGAGAAGTGTCTGTACAAACCTGTCAGCCTTCAAGATCTTCTACTATCGCTTTGCATCTTTCGGTTGCCATAAGCAATGGGGGGGGGGGGGTTAGAGATAAGTCTGGGAAGTGAGTTGGAGGTGTTACATTCTTCTGTTGTGTAAATGAGGGGGGGGAGCATACAATAGAGTTAGGTTTCTATTTCTCGCTTAGCTTTCTTTTCTCCGCGCAACTGCAACCCGTTATCAAAATATGCCAAGGTCAACGGACAGAGGCCTCATCATCACCTGAAGACGCCCAAATGATCATATTCACAACTTCTAATTGGAAGTTTCATCTGAACTATTGGGGGTGGGAACATTTCCATCACTTTGTATATGTGAATTGCGTGCCTAATTTCTCAGATTCAGAATCCTCTGGTTGCTACCACTTCACTTTCAGTAAAAGACATCTTTTCTCTAAATTAACGAGTCTAAGTATTTCTTTCCTGGATTTTGAATGGAGCTCCGACCGACAAAACCTATATAAGCCATGTGTGTGTGTGTGTGTGTGGGAGGAGGGGTAACATTAGCCCCATTGTCCAAAGTACTGTACAGTCACAAATAACTTCATGTTGGTCCTTCATCTGCCTTATGTAATTCCAATTTTGGGGGCATTTAGGCAGCTATCCTTTTCTTCTGCACTTAATTATGAAAACTTGTGAGCCTGAAAAATTTGCATACCATGCCTTTGTCTACTCTTGTTTCCAGTTCATAAAACAAAACATTCTAATATTCACCTCTTAGTCCTAAAAGACCATTTTTTTTAGCTCTTGATTCTTTACTTCCCCTTCTAGCAGAATCACCTTTCCATTTTTCTTAGAAAAGTTTTCTGCATATGTTGCTCATTTAGAATTAGGCATGTACCCTTATCTCTTTGCTGCCTATTGCAATTTTCTTGCTTTCGCTAGCTTTCATTGCAGGGAGCTCTTATTCTGAAAGTATAGAAAGCTGTCCAAGGGGCTTTCATTAAGGCCAACCCTTCATTAGGCAAAAGAAAGCAGTCACCCTTAGTGACAGAGGCAGAATCCTCTGATCATTGTGAAACCTACTGTTATTCTTTCTGGTGGAAACATTGCCTATTCCACTGCTCTAAACCATCTGCTACCATGGATAAAGTGATGAATCCACTGCCAATAGTTTAAAAATAAGATTTCAATTGCCAATCCAGTCAGGTTTTGTAAAGGAAATGAAGAGCACATCCTTTTGCAAAATTTGACTTTAAGTTTTGGTAGCACAATGTCTTGTTAAGTCTTGATTGCTCTACAAGGCAGCTAGCAACTGAGATTAAATTCATACATACCAGCTAGCAACCGAGATTAAATTCATATATACCTGTAACATTGAAAATAGAATCAGATGCACTGACACGCAATGGTATTCACGATATTAGGCCCAGATTTTCTACTATGCATCCCTTTTGTTGCATTTGAACAAAGATGACTAAAAACCATTCCCTCTTGGTTGACTTACTTCACTCTGGAGTGTGGAAACCCAGATTGAAATAATTCAAAAACTCCAACTCTCATCTTTACTTTTGGGTTTGACTTTCAGCCATCACGTTGGAATTTCCCCAATGATTCCAGAATAATGGCAATTTTTTTTTAGCTTAATCAGATTTTTAGCGCAAGTTTAATTAACATGAGGCTGAAAACACTGCTACTTGTAATTCCAGGGTAGAGTTTCTATGGAATCCCTACAGAATACAGATACAGAATACAGAAATCCCTACAGATTTCACAAAGAATCATGAATAATATATATTTATTTATTATAAATAAATATATAATTTATTAAATATGTATTAATAATATATATTTATTAATATATATATATTAATAATGACCCAAGAGGACATATATGTATATGTTCAACAAATAAAAGGATAATGTCCAACTTTCCTGTTCAGACCTCTTATAACAATGCGGTGCCCTGCGGTCAGGCAATGTGTGAATAAATTGGAGGAGAAAAAAGTGAAAAAAGCTTTGGGGAATAGCAACCTCTTTTTCTCACTTTTTTTTTTGCATTTTATTGCAGTACATGTTAGACAAAGGCCCCTCTGTTCTCAGTACTTTCTCCTCCCCTTAAGGGCTCCGTGCCAAATAATGTTATTCCCTTTCACCATGGCACTGCCATGAGACCAGGCTGGTATGATTGCCTGAAAATCGTAGGCTTTTCATGGAAAATCCTTTTGCTCAACAACCCCCTTTGTCAAATTAGACATGAAAAGGGAAAAGTAAAAAAGGAGAAGCACCCAGATGAAATTGAATCATTGGGATTGGGAACAAAGCTATGAGAAAATGCCACAATCACAACGGAGGGAGAGTGACACACACAGTGGGAGAGCTCCCAAACAGCAACTAAATCTGGTAGTACTCAATAGAGCACTACCACAGTCTATTAAAGTAAGACCACTCCTTCTGTCTATAAAGACCATTCCTCTACAGATAGCAGAATTACTAAACTTTTTTGTAATGTTGCTCAAAGTTGCACAATAATAAAATATATCAAAGATAAATGTAATCGATACAATAGATATAATACAACAGTAGAGCGTTTTTTAACCTTGGATGTGTATCCTTCATCTCTCAGAAAGATCCTTCAAAAGGCTGGTTTTAACAATTAAAACCTTATTCACAATCATTCTTCGAAACAGATGTGCTTAAAAGCTGCAATGGTTTTGATTCTGATAGTTTAATGGTTCTGATGGTTTAATTGTTGAGAAAATTGAAGCTTTTAAAAAAAAAAAACTGTCCAAAGTCTCTTCCTCTCTTTTCCTACTTTTCTTTTAGAGGGATTTGAAAAGGCTTGTCAAACTACACCAACCAGAAATCTATTTCTCTACAGGAATGAATAAACAGACTGCATTTTTCCTGGCTACATTAAAATCTACAAAATGGTGTCAAGTCTGCTCATTCAGAGATTCATGAATACAAAAAGTTATGAAGTAGTCTGCACAACAAACATAATAGTATAAAAGTTTCAGAAACAAATTGGTAGTGTCCCAAAGAAATGTGTGGATATGTGTGCATGTATACATGTAAGTAGCACTTATATCAGTAATATATTGCAAGAAAGTAGATTTCAGTATCTTGGTTATGGTCCTGTTTCAGGCCCATCAGAGTCAACCTATTCTCAAAGTCTGTATTTGGAGTTGTTAATCTGTAGTCCTTACAACCATAACGAAGGCCAAAATTTGTTGCCACACAGGACAGTTGTTAAGTGAGTTTTATCCCATTTTGTGATCTTTCTTGCCACCATTGTCAAGTGAAACATTGCAGTTGTTAAATTGGTTGTTAAATGAATCTGATTTCCTCATTGCTTTGCTTGTCAGAAGGTGGCAAAAGGTGATCACATCACCCTGGGATATTACAACCATGATAAATATATACCCACTGCCAAGTGGCTCAAGTTTGATCATGTGATCGTTGGGATGCTACAACAGTTGGGTGAAAAATGGTCATTAGGTCACTCTTTCAGTGCCTTATAACTTTGAACAGTCAAAATGAATGGCTCTAGGCCAAGGGCTACCTGTAAATGAAATGTACCTTTGAAGATAAGAGACCAGAGAATGAAAGCATGATAAACTATATTTGGCTGCTTTTGCTAGGTATAGGAGCCTGAATTGACTGAGGGCATTAATGGTCTTCGGATGTCATTTAGCAGTTTAATGAAGGCTCAACATAGATTATAATGTTTGCCAACCTTAATCTTAAACAAATATTTTAAACAATAGGCCACAGGATTCAGGATAAGGGGATTGTAAATGAAACAAACAAGATGTTTAAAAAGTTACGTATTTATTTATGTAGTTACTTACCAAGCACATCTAGCTTATATTAAAGTAACCAAAATATCTTTACGATCCCCAAGGCATGTCACAATTTTTGAGCAGCCCTAGATGTATGGAGATTGAAAGTTGAAAAATTTGACATGCCCTAACAGGCAGGCAATTATTAACTGACTCTAGTTTTAAAGTAATGGCGAATATTAAATAGTCAAGAAACATGTTTATTTTTTTCCAGAAGAAAAAATCAATTTGGTTCTTAGTTTGCCAAAAGGTAATACACATATTGTATATACTTATAGAGCTGGGTAAATAGCAATGATTTTTTTCTTCAAATGTGCCTTCAGTCCCCTGGCTTGCACTAGTCATGTACAACCATTAAATTATAGGAACAATATATTAAGTCCTACACAGCACAGCTACTGTCTGTGCCTTTGATCAAGGTCTTTTAGAGATCAAACCCTGAAGTTCTCTATTCTATATTCTACAAGCAACAGAAGCCAGATGATTATAGTACAGATCACATCCGTATCACTGTCTCCACTGAAAGAAGTTGATGAAGTTCCTAAACAAGAGTTGACCTCCCCAAATTTACTTGTAAAGTTAAAAGATTACTGTACACGGCTTGTAATTAACATTATTTAAAATACCCTGTAATTGGTGCTAACCTAAATTGATTTAACATTGGTTCAGCGTGCTGTGCAGACCCAGGTAATTTGGGCATTTTACACAAATCTAGGGGTGGGATTCTACCGGTTTGGACCGGATCTGGCAGACCCTTTTTCCCATGTTCAGCTCACTCCAAACTGATTTGCTGCGATGATGAAGTGGGCCCACCCATCCGCCCCTGCTTTTTCCTGTACCTTTATGCCTTTGTTTAGAGCAAAGCTGATTTACTGTTGTCTCCACAAAGGCTGCAGCTGAAGGAAAGTATGGACTTGCCTTTTTTAAATGCGAAGCGCATGATAACCGAACCTGTTGTTATCCAGGTAGAATTCCACCCCTGCACATAATCCTTCAAGTCTAATCATGGGAGTTACTGGCAATACTGACAATGTATCTGGAAGGCATCAAGTATCTAGGAAGCAGTGGGGATTACAGATTTACATCCATTAGTTTAGTGACCATTCGAACTTAGAACATCACTGGAAAAGTGACTTATGACCGTTTTTCACACTTACAACTGTTGTAGCATCCCCATGGTCAAGTGATCAAAATTCTGATACTCGGCAACTGGTTCATATTTATGATGGTTGCAGTGTCCCAGGGTCATTTAATCACCTTTTGCAAACTTCTGACAAGCAAAGGCAATGAGGAAACCAGAATCACTTAGCAACCTGTTACTAACTGCAGTGATTCACTTAACAATTGTGGCAAGAAAAGTCATAAAATGGAGCACAACTCTCTTAGCAACTGTCTTGCTTAGCAACAGAAATTTTGGGCTGAACGGTGTTCATAAGTGGAAGGCTACCAGACTGGTGTTTGCTTTCAGCTTTACACACCACAGGAAACATGCATATATGTCATTCTAGATTTTATATTTTACTTACTAGGAAATTCTAATTCTCTTTCTGGAATTCATTAGAAGTAGTTCCTTAACATTCACAATAGTTAGATAGAAACTAGATACAAAATTGGAGTGCGCTTCAGTGATTTAAGGACCTCCCTAAGCTTAAATCCACATGTGTTCTTAATGTTACCAAAAAGATTAGAAAAAGCCTCTAATGCGTGGCTTGCTGAAAATCATGTCTTTCGTGTACCCAAACCTTCCTGCCTACCCCCGCTTTTGTGTTTTAAACATTTCATCATATATCCAAGGCGGCAAGTCTTAACCATTCATAAAAGTTTGTTTTTTCATTAGAAATTGTTCAAATAAATTAGGAAAACAATAGGGAAATATGTACTTGGCACTTCACCGCTGAGCTTTGGACATGGTTGGCTTCCCCCTATCCCTCCAATTTACATTACAGTGTTATTAATTTCTTTAAGCAGAATGGTTACGCTCATTTAATAGCAAATGTCACTTTGTGGAAAATTAATGGAGAACCCAAGCATAATGGGAAAGTGTACAGCTATATCAGTGGAATAGAGAGACAGGATGATTAATATTTTGCAAACCATCCTGCCTCAAATGAAAAAAAAAAAGTAAAACAATAGGGTCTATAAATAAAAATAAAAATGTAATTGACTTTATTCATATAACAGAAAAACTTAGTTACCAACTGCTTCCTAGCACAACTCATATTCCTCCAATTACTTTCCATAATGTGGATTCAAGTCAGAAAAAGTGGCATAAATTAAGAGTATTATGTCTTACTGGAAAAAAATAGAATAGAATTTACACTGTAAAACTAAGCAAGTTCTCTCCATAGAAAAAAAAAATCCTCAAGTTTGTAGGTTGATAGTCTATGTTACATAAAAGACTTCGGTAGAAATACCTAAATTTTACTAGGCTGCACTCAAGACTTCCTATGCATCAATAATGTTCTAGGTAGCCAATACAAGAACAGTTTGAATAAGGGAAGAGCTGTCCCAGAAGAATGAACAGAAGCCGAACAAAAAAAGAGAAATGAGATAGCTCCCCAAAGCTGTTTTTATCACCTTACATTAAAAGCCATGCTCTGCTGAGTGTCTTTCTCCTTCACTGATATATATTTTGTTCCTCACCAAAGAGTTCTGGATGTTGCGCCAGCCCCAGATAGTTTTCAGCAAAGCCAAACCTCAACTTGGCCATTGAAAAGCTTCATGCTGTTTGAGTTGCTGTTGTCTCCCAACTCAGCAAGTGAACCCCTTTAATCCTGTAATATGGTTGATGGGCCTTAGTGTTGGAAGAATCTGCTAGCAGGTTTATGGTTTCCCTTAACAGATTTTCAAGCATCAGTGCTAAGACATTTTTATTATCAAGAAGCTCTTTCTAGTGCCAATAAAAAAAACTGGGGGAATCAACCGAGCTGAACTATTTTAAATGCAAGTATTATCCTAAACTAATAACAGAGATCTAAAATTTTCCCACTCCAGGTTAAATCATGAAAAAGCATCATTTTCCAGCAATATCTGGTTAGAAAGCACCACAAAGCTTGAAATAGGCTGTTTTCAATTCTTTAATAGTTTAATACTTAATTATAAAGTAAATCTGCTATTTTTCCAGCTTTTCTTTGCTTTCTAAACTCCCTCTCTTTCTCTTTGGTTGACCAGAAGTTCTTTATATTGAAAGTTTTGAATTCTTTCCTCCAGCTTTTCTGGAATAATTTTCTAATCTATAACTTACTTTTGCTAATGTGCACTTCAGTGTTCAAAAAGCCTAAAACTTCCAAAAAGGCCACAATTGCCCTGATTGTCATTTTTAAAATAAATCAGTAGATGATATAACAGCGTAAATGTTCTATTAGCTTGTTCTAAAAAAGGACACATGTATGAAATTTATTTTTAATAGTAAAGCCTGACCTCAACATACATTTCCATCTTGTCTTTCCAAAGTTACATTTATGAATTTGTTTTTTTCCATAATAGTCTGCTGAACCAATACTATTTGGCAGCACACAGAAAGGCAACTGCCAATTCCTTGCTTATGAAAAATCCAAACATTTATTTTCCTAAATAAATACCAATGATTAGACTTAAAAAGCTCAGTGCTGGCATCACTGAAAGCCAATACATACCACCATGCTCCAACCTGGAGTGCCAATCTTCCTCCACATGCACATACAAATTGCCAACGTGGAATTGCTGATTCAGGTCATGGCTTTTAAACTTTCCCCCCTCCTCTCAAAAATAAGTTCTAGAATCTCCTATCCTACACCTGCACTTTACATTTTCTGTAAATGTGAAAAAATATTTTTTTCTATCAGTTTTTATTAGTTTGTAATGTAGCATACAAAGAAAATACGAAAGTAAATAATAAGAAAAACAGGGAAGGGAAAAGGCAGGAGAAAAGTGAGGGAAAGGAAAAGGGGAAAAAGAAAGAAACGACTTTTAAATTCCTTTGGTGCAGTAGAATAAGGCATTAACATCAAACACCAACATTTTACTTTCACATAATAGTTTAAACTAACCATTTCCATAACAACAAATCTACCTAATCAGTAAAATCTAAAATCGAAATTTCATTTTTTTCCCACCTCAAGCACAAAGTCCAGAGTTTGCAAGCAGAAATAAAAGTATTTGTATTTTTTTTCTTCGATCAAAGCAGTAAATTTAGCCATCTCTGCTAACTCCACCCATTTTTGTAGCCATCCATTCATCCACTGTGGGGATCAAAGTGACTTTCCATTTCTGCACGTGAAAAAATCATTCTTGTGTAACTTATGGGGAAAGCGCCAGTTTGGTGCACCAGGCTAGGAACTGGGAGATTGTGAGTTCTAGCACATCAAGCATAAAGCATGTGTTTTGGGGCTCATCACTCTCCCTCCTCAGCCTTGGAAAGGAGGCAATGGCAAACCACTTCTGAAAAATCTTCTCAGGAAAACTGCAGGGACCTTAGTCTGGGCAGTCGCCTGGGGTCAACACTGAGTTAAAAGCAATTTATGGGGAAGATAAACTGAATCAAGATTTCATTGTGAACTAATAGATAAAAAGTCCTCCTTCTATCCACTTGAATCTGGATCAGAAATCATTCATCCCAAGAGAAAGCCATTAAGTTAAGGCAACATGCAGCTTGATCCTGAAATGGGAGTCACAATTCAGATTCCAGATAGACATGCTGCAGATTCACATCAGGAATATTTACAGCAGGACAGCTGGGTTCTGGCAATATGATTTTACAACAGGTTGCACATGGATCATTTTCACTGACTGCCAAGGACAAATGATTGTTCAATACTAAGATACTCTAGTGTGAGTTTATGAAAGGTCAACCAAAGATCTAAGGATAAGCATTCATAAAACTCCCATTGTCACTCAAAACAGTATTTCAGGGTCAGTATGACCCATACATTAATACCAAATGACAACCTGAATAAATTTATATAGCCTTTCCCCCCAGACCTAAACTAATCTTGCTGCAGTAAAACTGTAGGTGGCAGAGCCATATTTTCCATGCTATCAACAATTCTCTGCTTGAAACTCAAAGTTGGAACATGACCATTTAGTGTGCAAACACATCTGAAATCCAAATCACTGCTTTGAAATAATCTGATTCTCATGCAGCAGTTTTAGTTCTTTTGCTGGTGAAGACAACTTTGGAAGCAGATAGCAAAGTTCTTCTAACACTGTGACAAGTCAGTGGGAAAGTTTTTGCCTCAAGGACAAAACAGAATCATAGTGGAAATCCAGTTTCGTCTAATGGTTAAGGCATCAGACTAGAAAACAAAATACTGTTAATTCAAGTCCCATTTTAGCCATGAAAGTAATGACTTTGAGCCAGTCACTCTGTCTCAATCCAACCTACCTCACAGGGAAAGTGTTGTGGAGAAAATAGTAGAAAAGTGTGTTGAATATGTTTGCTGCCTTGAATTATTTGCAAAAATAATAAAGGCAGAATACAAGTAAATAAATATTAATAATGTAGAGAGTATTTGCTGAGGGTCAAGTTCATAATTATTTGGATCACAGATCAGGGAGGAAAAATTTAAGCCTTCCTTTTCTTGCTCTGTTTTAAGGAAAATACCTCTGCCAATACTGACATTTATTTCATGGGAGACCAAGCAAATCATTTTCCAATTAGATGGCAGATAAATTGTCTTCTATGGAATGTAAGCCAGACCACTTTTGTTTCACATTACTGAGAGACAATCGGTGGCATGGAAACTAAGCTTCCTAATCAAGGAGTAAAGATTGGAGGACATGCTCCTTAATACCGTATACTTTTTTCTCCAGAAAGAATAATAATGATTTGAAGATGTTTCTGAGCAACCAATGCTTCCATTGCTCTGTCACAGCAAGCACTATAGGAGCATCAGAGGCATATCTAGCACTAGATAAAGGATTCACTCATTGGCACTGGGGGATTTTGACCAAACCAAACTTGTATGGATTAAGATTGGAATTTCAAAGAAAAGACTTGACTAAAAAAATACAATCTGACTGAAAGAAGTCATGTAACACCATCCCAAACTTATCCATTGTTTATTCACTTTTTACATTCCAAGCAAAGTCCACGCTAGAGAATCGCCCAAAGCTTATGCTTGCTGGTGTACAGTTTGCTATGCAAAATAGAGAAAGAAAAGGGTGGGAAATATTTTTTTCCAAGAAAGGACAGAGCCAAGCCTTCAGGAAACTTCTTTGTAAGATTAAGCATGTGAGGATGTTTCTTTCTCTTCCTTTAAATGGGCCGTTTCCATCTGACTCTTCCATGGATTTGGGTTTGTGAATAATTCATGCCAAGTTATAAAAAGGGAAAGATTGGAAGTGTTGCAAACCTTGGCCTTTAGGAGAACAGAAGCTATTGGAAAGTATAATTTTCTAAAAACTCACTCACAAACTAATGCAAACTTGAATGACATTACCACAAAGACACAGGCCAAGAAAGACCCAGCATGAAATAGGAGTAGAGATGGAGAGGTACAGGCATGCACAAAAGCTTCAATTTCAAGTAACCCAGCTGTTCATAGACACTGGAACAGAATATTGGAACATAATTTGTGTGCAGCATCTCTGTCTTTGATCCCGCGTATGTGCAAGTATCAGGATATGCCTTCTAAGGATTTGAGAAAAGCTGCAGAATGGATGTACAGTGTACAGAAAGTTTCTTGGCAGACAGTTGCTTAATGATAATAGATGAGGAAAAAATGTGTGGTTATTCCATCATTTCTTAACAAATCTATTTGGGAAAAAATGGACCTTTGGTCACGAATGAGGTTATGTGATTGTAGTTCTATCCAGGTAGTCCTCAACTTACAACTACAAAATTGAGCCCAAAATTGATGTTGCATAATGTGAAACTTTTGATGAGTTTTGCCCTTTTCTTGCCACAGTTAAGTGAATCACTGCAGTTGTTAATTTAGTAACAATTGCTGTTAAAGTCAAAGTCCACATTGATTTTGCTTGTCAGAAGGTCACAAACTCTGATCTCACAACTCCTGGACAGTGCAACTGTCATCAATATTATGCAGTTGCCAAGCATCCAAATTTCGTGATCAAGTGGATACTGCAATGGTCATAAGCGTGAAAAACAGTCATGTCACTTTTTCAGTGTCTTTGTAAATTTG
This sequence comes from Laticauda colubrina, assembly GCA_015471245.1. Classification (NCBI taxonomy): domain Eukaryota; kingdom Metazoa; phylum Chordata; class Lepidosauria; order Squamata; family Elapidae; genus Laticauda; species Laticauda colubrina. The sequence continues at coordinate 37,443,964 of BLBF01000020.1, read as the reverse complement.
AACCATCACTAAATGAACTGATGTAAGTTGAGGTCTACCTATACAGCCTTACTGCAATAGAGAAAAGTCTATAAAAATGTACAGGTAATGCTGTCCTTCACAACTCTATAATTCCTTTTTAGTAGTTATTTTTACTGTGATTGTAGCATAAGGGTAAGCACTCTTTTTACCTGCTGGCCAGATGTGTTACAATAACGACAATGATCGTTATGATCCCTGTCTACTAAAAGTTGTGTTGATGGGATGATAGGAGTTATAATAGAACAGATCTAGAAGGTACTAGGTTACATCTATAAAAAAACATGGACAAGAAATGTTCTCCATTCTTCATCCACTGGCACCTCTGCTCTCAAAATTAGTCTCAGCTCCACTCTACACAGTTGAAGAGATATCATGTTTAGTCATGTCTCTTACTTGGCCCTTGCTCTCTGGTTTTGGATTTCACAACCCAGCCATTTAATGAGAACATTAGCCTGATGTCTTAGGGGCCTTTCTCCACCTGCTTGAAGGAAACCCAAGTACCAGAGACAAACCAGAACTTGTAAACTTCACAAGATTTCTATAATTAGGCATCAGTTTTCCAGCATCTGAAAAGTGCTGCCACTTTGACAGCAGCATAAAGACCTCAATAAAATAAATGCAAGGAATACGCCCATTTGGTAAAAGCCTTAGGGATCCTTGTACGAAACTCAGCTTCCCACCTGGCTTCTGATTTGTTTTTGCCCCAAACTATAAATAGCTTATTTGTATAGATATGCCACTGGCAATACAATCTAAGCCTTAAAAAATGCAATCAAAGCATCAGGCAGACTACTGATATAATCAAACAGAAAGAGACACAGTGGAATTCCAGGAGCAGACAATGTTGCTGATTAATGGGCTACAGCCATATAATTACATCAAAATGGAAGAGGGGCTTGTTGATATCAATTAATCTTGACTAAAAGAGTTGTCATCTGTTCCTTTTCTGAGCAACTGATGATGTCTGAAAAAGGCAATTTTAGAATCTCAGAAAACCTCAGTTCCTCATGTCCTCTGATGAAAATAGAACTCAAGACACATCTAACTCTGAAGGTAAAATTTGGTAACATCGGTTTCTTTCTTTGCCTTATCTGAATAAACAATTCTTGGGTGAATAGGAGAAGGCTGTTCATCATTCTCCTTCTGTCTTTAATAACCAACCCACTTTATCATCGAATGAGACTGTTTTCTTCTGCTCCTCGTTCACCCTAACCAGGACACAAACATAGTCCAGAAATCAATTTTCCTGTCATGACCTCATGATCTTGCTCTTGTTTCATCTCCCATACTTAGAGGACAGCTTAAAGTCATCTTTATCTGTGGTGGCTTTAAAGTAGTTTCTTCTTCACCTGATAAATTTTTCACCGTGGATGTGATCAATGGTCATCCGCTGGCTGATTCATCATGGAGTAGCCATCAGCCCAGCTTTTATTGACCATGTTGAACTGTTGCTGGACTATTCTTTCAATCTGATCATTGGGAATTGCCTTCTGGGGCCATTTTATCCTAGGCTGCAGGAAAGACCAATAATCTCAGTGCCAAGAACTGAGTTTCAGTTCCCTTGAAACACTATTTTACTGGTCACTGATCTTACCTACCAGTCAAGCCTTCTCCATACCTGTTATTTGCCAGATGGGCTCATTCTGAAAAGCAACTTATTATTCTTAAGGAAGAATTTCACTCCTGTTCAAAAAATAGTTCAAACAACAGAATTGAGAGCACTGACTCCATCAGACAGCAGAACTTAGTGCATGCTTTTTCTTCGTTGAGTGTCCCATCATTCTAAGCATCTAAGTCAACCTGGTCTATGCCACCTGACCTATCCTTTGTTAAGGACAAAGACTGGTGGTAATTGTCCTGTCAGCAAGAGAAGTTTAATAGAAGGGGAAACAGTCAGAATCATCTTCTGGTTTGTCAACATGACAAAACAGAAATCAGAAGTGGGGGAGAGGGGTAAACACAATCTTACTTTTCTGCCACTTAAGGAGTGGTAGACAATTCTTAGGCCATATCAAGATACTAAGAATACTTTTGCATTTGTTTGTCTAGTGTGCTCAGATGAAAGCAGGGTTGTTGCTTAAAATAGTAAATGCAGAAGCATTTTCACTTGGTATCATGATAACTGCTTAAGTCATGATACATGGTTTAAATTATAGGGAGAGACAATTCAGCCTAAGTAATGAGGAGAGGGGGTGAAGAGAGAGGAAGGGTCCATGGTGGGCACAAAGTCAGGTGTTTGGTTCAGAGTCTTCCTCTAGATGTGTGGGGACTTCACCTTTCAAAATGCTTAGAAATGTTGCCAAAAATTCCCAAAAAGGAAGGCCAAGAAAGTTTCAGGATACAGAAAAGGCTGCTTCAAATCTGAACAAGCTCATATTTTAACAACCAAAGATTAACTCTGAAGAAATTTAGTAAGATATCTTAGTGGTCTCTAATTAAGATCCTGGGCAGTGGGAGTAGATGACTTGCAAGAAAGAAATAATTTTTCACTGGGAATCTGTTTGAGGTTGCTTGGGTGAGAAATACAATTAACTGCATTAAAATTACCAGTTTACCTCAAAAGGCTTCTGGGATGGTGTTATTCTTGCCTCAAAACCATGGCAACGGGTCTCTTTTGCTAAGAAGACTTTAGCTTGGTGTTCTTGGCCAGTTGCCATGGAGACCAGGCTTGTACAATGCCTACACTGAGCATAAGAGTGGGAAAGACAGCTCAGTCAGGTTTCTGTACAAATTATGTGCCACAGGAACTAACCTCTGCTAACAGCTTTAGCACTGAAAAAGAAAAGAAAAACTAGCAGGAAAATGCCTCTCCACCTCCCTTGTTCTTTTCCTCCACACAGAAGAATTGAAACAGCTGACAAAGATTTCAAAGAGCGGGGACAAGCATACTTCACGTTCTCTTCGTTTTCTCCCCCTTTCTTTTGAATTTCAGCAAATCCACAAAAAGAAAGGGTGGGCCTGCCTCAAGTGCAGAATGTCTAAACTCTGAGGAAGCCTACAATGGGAGGAAAAAAAGGACTCTGGAAAGGGAATACCCATTTTGAAGATGTTATTTTGTTCCCAATCAAACCTGTGCAGAGTCGAACTTTTTTTAAAAAGAAAAGTTTACTTAAAAACAATTGTACTCAAGCCCCATTTTAAAATAAAAGATATTGTGGATTTGTGGCTGGGATGCAATGCTGCCACCATTTTTCATGAATACCAATTGATGGAAGTTGTAGTAGCCTGTTAAAAAAGTCAGCGTGTTAAAAAGTTACTCAAAGTAGCATTCATAGAATCTTAACTCTGTGATTAATGAATTAGCAACCTGAAGCTGTTGCTTCTAAGAAAATACTGAAACTATTCAGAGCATTCACTGAATCCTAGGCTGGGGAAAGGGAACCAGAAATAATTTGGATTACTTGTTTCTCTCCCCTTTTTTTTCTGAAATTTTTCTTCCCAACGAAAGATTCTGCTTTCAGACCTAATCTTATCACCAACCTGTTACAAACAAGTGAAGACAGAGGATTTAATGTTTTGGAATATTGATTCAATCCACAGTACCTAACACTTTACTGATTTCTAAACTGCAGTAAATACTATAACACTATAAGAATACACAAAGCAACAGATTTTATCCAGCAAATTGGATCAATGGGGAAAATTAAAATGTATTTTGCAAATTCAATATATACAGTATAATCAATACAATATAATCCTCAGTAGGGAATTATCTGCATTCCCTAAGATTTCGTTGAGGATTGTGTTATCTGCCTTAATTTCTTGATACCATTTTTCCCCAGAACATAACAGCCACTAATCTAAATCTGGAATAAAAGCCATGTACTTATTGTTATGGTTGTGGATGAGAGAAGATCAAAATGTTTTAAGCTGGGAGAAACCTGAACTTTCTGGATAGGAATTGGTTATGATGTACTTGATCACAGCTGTGCAAACTGCCACCCCAAATCCATACAAACGTGACTGAACAATCCATTTTGTCTTTTGACTGCCTTTCTCAAAGTGATGATAACCCCTGGTAATTTCACAAACTAGTTTTATTGATTGGAGACATTACACTTGTAACTAGCCACCAATCTAGCAAAACTTCCACCTTCCCAATATCTTACGGTAACTGTCAAAACATAAGCTGCACATACAGAAGTCTTATTCACAGATTTCTGATCTCTCCTGATATGTATTGCCTTTGAGATGTGCAAATTTATGGAAAGCAGAAAACAACAAAATTGCCCAATCCCCAAAAAAGTTAATTAGTTTAATTAATATTATCTGAGATTAGCTTCAAACTCAGATCTTTCTACAAATAGAAAGGTTCCAAACCTACTACCTAAAGATCGTAACTTTGTACCACAAGGTAAGCAGCATATACATTTCATAAATAAATAAATATATTTAATACATTTGTACGGAGGCTCATTACATATACATGATTCTGGACAACTCATAACGAATAACAAAAACAGAATAAAATTGCTCACATTTTACAAACTCAATAGCATCAAATCGCTGCCAAGAACATTCATGGCATCCTACATACAAATTAACCATGAAACGGGCTCACTCCTACTGCCAAGGCCTCAGGCTAAATGGCAAACTCAAGTTTTCATAATGCCTTTTGAAAAGCCACCTGGGCCAGCAAATCTAATCTCAGGGACAATGCTATTCTAGTAGGCAGGAACCATGGCAGAGAAAGCTCTCTTCCTGGTGTGGCCAGATGGAGCTCCCTAGGGCCAGGAGTTGGAACATGCCATTCCTGCCTGCTAAGAGCTACTTTCTGGCAAATTATTTCATGATCCCTTCATTATGCATATGAAAGTAACACGGAATTTCATTTGCTGATAATGCTGATAATCATGTTGATTTGGCAAAGGGCTCAAGATTCAAAATTAATAATTTTATTGACTGCTTAGTCAGATGGTTTCAACCTTACCATATGGTAATGATATCAGCCATCTCTTTTAGTTTCTGTTTCCAGTATTTAAAAGAGAAAATACCTACCCTGTAGAACACTATCAGAGCTAGTTAGGGGATTAGGATTTCAAACCAGGCATTTACATATCATATCTTATGATTTTGTGTCTTAAATGGAACTTGGAATATAGGACCATATGCATTTGGGACTAGGTAAAGATTTTACCTGCAATACATTCAATGAAAACATCTAGAAGGAGCAGGGAAAAAATGGTAAACAACTTTAAGCAATACTAGTTGGGAATTATGTAATCTGCAATCTAACACCTCTGAGTAGTATCTGAAATCTAATAGATTAGGAAGAGTGATGTAAAAAGCATGCTGTTGATTTCCCAATAGCTTTGATCATATTAAATACAAAATAATCTTATTGCAAATGTGTTTAATAGAATGTAGAAGTGATTCTTTGTTCCTGGATTGACAAAAATATTAATTGAGCTTTATAGTAGTGAATAAGCTAGACAACTATTCTCTTGATTGAATAAGACTCAATTCTACAGTAACATTCTTAGAACTGCAACCTTCATTGTTTTGGGTAATTCCAAAATAATACTTCTAGACTTTATTTTTTTAAAATATCCTTTATGCTGGAAAATCTCTCAGAGAAAATAGGTGTCTTTTATTTTTAGCACTAACTGTGCTTTAAGTCCACCTCAAAAATGGCTCATAGGATTCACCTACTTGGATAAACTTTGTTTTAAGTGTAAGAAGATAACAAAGGCATTATCTGCTCATCAGCTCTTGCTTGGTCTTAAGTAATTGATTGATGCAATAGAAAGATCCTCAGTAGTTGACTGTAAATATCAGTTGCAACATAAAAATAAAAACTTGTTGTGATCTGCCAATCCATAGCATCCTCAGGAGAGAAACAAGTTTTAATGCTTTTTTGCCAGCAGATGCTGAATGTTTTTAAACACTTATATGGATCAGAGCACAAAGCACAAAGGAGATCTCTGGTGGCCCTCCAATTGATACTGATTGGATCTAAGATCATCCTTTTCCATTTGTCATGCAAATTAGAGTTGGTGGAAGCTGAAACTTAGCAATTGCAAATAATGTAGCTGCTGATTGCCTGGAGGTACATAGCATGGTAACTGGGGAAATGCACAAGCTATTTATTCCTGCTTCCATATCTGCAATAATTTAATATAAGTACAGGATTTTCAGAAGGATACTGTACTGAAAGTATAAATTTCAACCAAACCATTAGGTGGTGGATCATACTTCCTACGTAAATTCTAAATGGGATCAAAATATAATGAATGCAGATTCTCACAAAATTGGCAAATAAACAGATAAAATGCAGAATCTATTTAATAATTAATCCTGGTAGGAAACACAGTGTTCAGAAATAAAGGCTGCATAATTTGTAAGCAACAAAAATGAGATAAATATCCTTGCCGGACAGTTTATTAATATCTTTCATCCCAGTTACTTCTTTTGCTTCATCTTTATTGATCAATATGCAATCTCCTTCTCCTTTTTAGGACTAAGTCCCACTGAATCCAGTAGCAACTGCTCTAATGTGGAAGATATTTAACTCTAATGTTAATTACTATTCTTCCACCTGTACGCTAAGCAGTTTAGACAATAAGAAAAAAAAATCATGATTTAGATTGGGTGAAGGGAGTGTTCATACACACTAATTAAATGTATTTCTTTTTGGCATCCAATTAAAACAATTATTTACCATTTTTCCTCTTGTTACTTGGTACCTTACACAAACTACTATTCCAATATAGGATGCATTTTTATGTACAGATTTGTTTCAGTTTCACATTTTTAAAGAACAAAAAATGGAGTACTCAGGTGGTTTTATAATGCCCAGAAAATCAATTATTCCTGTACAGTAAAAATAAAATAAACCAGTTTCCAATGTGTTGACATGGCAAGGCCAGGGACTTTCCTAGAAGCTACCTAAGTACAAGATTCTAAGTATATTCATATCAGAAGGGATTTCAAAAATGCATTTTAGTCATTTTACATACGATACAACATCTATCATCATAAAACTAGAATGTGTTTTAGAGAAAGTAATAAAAAGCATCACACCGCTATTCAAAGTATTTTATGATTTCTACCTCATTTGTGCCCACAGTTATTATTCTGTCTGGAGACTGGAGAAATCAGGCTGAGAAACAACAATTTGCCCAAGGCCACTCCATCTGTAACTCAGTTCTACACTGTCCACAGAATCTAAGCTAATATATTTTGTTTTCTTTATGAATGTTTTTGAGACACAGTTTGGTCTAGTGGTTAAGGCACCAGGCTAGAAAGCAGGAGAATGTGATTTCAAGTTCTGCCTTAGACATGAAACCAGCTGGCCAAGGTTGAGTCAGTCACTCTGTTAGCCCAACCCACCTCACAGGTTTGTTGTTGCATGGAGAAAAGTGTGTTGGATATGTTCACTGCCTTGAGTTATTTGTAAAATTAATAAAAGTGGACAAATAAAATATAAACAACTAAACATAACTCTTTTAAAAAGTAACCTTTCTTCTCCAACAAGCTAGTTTACACCGTTTTGAAAACCATGTTAAGCTATCATTGGATTAAAATCCCACAGGAATATGGTTGAAGATTTATCTGTTATATATCCAGCAGAGGAAAGAAAAAAAAATGCCCAATATCTCAGCAAAACACTGTTAATGTTGTTCTTAACCTGTTGGCAAAGTTGTAAACTCTTAGCACAGTAAGTCCTACTGAAATCCTAATCAGTATAATTGCATTGTTAATTACAGAAACATTTTTGGCCATAAAATAGCTATCTGAAACATTCATTCATTGCTATGAATTTAAAATTAGACAATTACCAATTTTTATTCCATCATGTATCTTACACCCTTATAAAAGTGATTTGGAAACCAGCAGTAATTGGACTGACAATCTGAATCTTTTTTTATGTACAAGAAAAGGAAACAAAAAAGGAACCCTTTTTCCTTAATTGTCATCATGGAGTGAAAACACTGGCCCATAGCCAAGCAAAGGACAGTACATGGTTATGTGGGAAGATACACAGAAGTCCACTTTTAAGTGTCCTTAATTGAGTGCTCACAGGAAAAGGTTATTCACTTGCTTTTCCTACATTTACAAAGATCATTGAAGAAGTAAATTCAACTGATGCTTGATAACTCAACAATCCTATCGACCAGGTCATGCTCAGATCAGCTCATAAATCTTAAGATCATTCATATTTACCTTGAAAGAAGCCTCACTGCTTTCAAGGGGACATGAGTAGCATTGTGCCATAATACTCCAAAGTGGTTTATTTAATGGGATTAAGAAAGTCCTGCTAAAATCAATGGGATTTATTTCTTATAGTAGACGTCATGGCTATCATTAAGCTGTGGCTTTTCATTCCAAATTTCAACATGCTAAATGACACTAAATAGAAAGAACATTGCCGGAACATAAAAGGCTTTTTGTTAATATAGAATATATATGGCCAAGTGTGATTGGACACAAAAGGAATTTGTCTTGGTGCAAATGCTCTCAGTGTACATAAAATATTAATTATGTTATGCCACTGATCCCAGACCATGTATTTCTTCAGTCATTACCAGAATCACCATGCAAACAGTATGGTCTAGTGCAAGGATCTTCAAACTTGGCAAATTTAAGACTTGTAGACTCCCAGAATTCCTGAGCTAACATGATTGGGAGGAGGATTTCTGGGAGTTGAAGTCCACAAATCTTAAAGCTGTCAAGTTTGAAGACCCCTGATCTATGTTATGAATGTGGTTATTAAAGTGACATGCTACTGTACTGTATTTGTATGTGAAAGCTAACTGATTCTTGCATTATGGTGAAATAAGTGAAGCATTGTTAAGGTTACCATAATATCAGGATAAAAATTGTAACTGATACATTTTTTAACAGCTAAGCCATTTTTTAGAAGTACCTTAGAGAATATGCAAATGATAGTACAGTGTCTACCTGGAGGCTTCATTAGAGAACACAATGCAGATAATTACTGTTCTTAAACAAGTGTTGATTTATTGGCCAAACAGTACCCACTACAAGTGCCTCTTCTAAAGCAGAGAAGCTATACTGTACTCTGTGCTTAAAAATGACAGCCGAACTTCATTCATAAGGAACTATCAGGAATTGAATGAAATTCAGTGGCTGGGTCCATATATGTTAATTAGACTACAATTTACAATCCATAACAACTGGGTTCCCAGAACATGTGAAAGTAAAGTTAAATAAACCACATTATGGCTTGATTTAATGTATGAATCATGTCAGTGTGATGCAGGGAGTATTAGGGGAGGAAGCTATGATTAAATGGTCAGAGCAGGTGTCTTCAAACTTGACAGCTTAATGACTTGTGGACTTCAACTCCCAGAATTCTTCCTCCAATCATGTTAGCTCAAGAGTTCTGAGAGTTGAAGTCTATAAGTCTTAAACATGCTAAGTTTGAAGACCCTTGGATTAGAGTGAAATCTATTTCACAGACCCAATGTAGTCGCTCCAATGGACCAAATGTGCATCTAGGCATCCCAATATAAAATAAGAAAAAGACCTTGAGACAGGGCAGCTACATCTAGCTTAATTTTTATGACAAATCTGGATAATGACTTAATTGCTCAAATGATATATATTACCCTGATATATTTTTCTATTTAACATTCTTCCAGGAGTATGTTAAAAGTAGGGATTCACTGTCTTGCAGTTTTCAGAAATTTAAGTGTAGGTTTACCTGCTTAACTATCTCACAGTAGGCAAAACATTAAAGGGTTGTTGTCCAATGTTAACTTGGTGAAAAGTGTACAGAACAATGAGTTGAGCAATCATTTGTAGAAGGATTTCTGCGTATCACATTATTGAATCTGACATTTGCTCAAGAATAGCATGCCCACAACCCTCATTATTCCAAGTTAGAAATCCAACTTATCTGGAGAGAATCAGTCTCTAATCTCCTTGGTTGGAAGAGTGCAACAGCAGAATGACAGAAGAAAATATTGCATATAAAGAATCTGTTCCATAATAAATGCTCTTCTAGATTTGTTTCATTACAAAACATTTTATAAAGGTATATAAAATGCCTTTCATGAAATACAAAGGATGGCATAATGAATCTGTGACTTTTTCCAGGAATGTTACCCACTGACAGGAAATTGTGCAACCCAGTTGCCAAAATCAATTTGCTTTCCCTGTATCAATATCTGGGGAATACTGTGGAAGCTGCAATCCCAAAATATATATGCCAATTTTAGATTTAAGAAACAGGATCAGACCTTTAATTGCACCTTATTCAACAGACATAGCAGTGCCCTTAGTCCTCATGTTCTTTTTCCAGTTTGCATTAGCCTCCATTGATTATTTTGCATAAGGCAGATGAGAGGAAAACAATGTAAAAACTCTAAGAGCCTGAGATTAGTCTGAGATTTGTTTAGCCTGTAAAGAGACTAAAGAATTCACATGTATAAACATACTATTAAGACCTGGAACACACGAAAACATCATTTTTTGTATATCAGAAGTCTAAGTATTTTCTGAAGTTAATGAGAAAACATTTGAATAAAAAAAGGCATTTATGTTCAGAATCCCACTTGAATGATACAGGAGCAGATGGCCCCTGATTTTCTTACAACATAATTAACTTTGCATTTAGGAATATAAACACCAATCATGAAGACTGTTAGAGACATTACTTCTTGCTTAATGCTGATAATATGTTTAACAATATGACATATTGTCCTAATTGCACAGAATAAGGTCACATTTGTGCCAGTTTTATTGAAGTGTAATACTTTGAATGATATCATATAAATGTTGCATTTCCAATGAACCATTTTGATTTGTTTCCCAAAAGTTTGTTGGGCTGGCCTTTTAAATCCCAAAAGTCATGGGACACCAAAGTATGGGTATTCTCCAATTGAAGTTTAATTGTTCAGCCATCTGATATCTGTACATCATTATAAACCCATTAGATTGTGTAAATTGGACAGCTGCAATTAAATTACAGGTCAACAAAGCCAGATTCTTAACTAGCATAAATGATTAAATTTATTTTGGTCTATAGCTAATACACTTATCTTATGATCTGTTCAACATAACAAGAATATGTATGCAAATCATATAATTGATCAGAGCATACATTTACTTTTTTCCTCCCCTTTCCATTTCTTTTTAATCTTTTTCTTTGTTTTGTATTTTATACTTTTTGAAATTTCAAAAACATTTTGAGAAAAGAGGCAAGGTTAATTGCTTCTCCTTGGTAAGTGGATAAACTCAGAAATGACCTCAATATAATCCCATGTCAATAGATTTGATTTTTACTAACTGTAAAATTCCTTCCACCAGCATTCCCCAAAATGAAGAAGCCACCCATACATCTTAAATATATACCCATATTAGAAATGGAGAAGCTGAAGCTGAACAACCTTTTAGATCATGTTATGGTAACAAATTTGGGGTGCATTCTTTCTCTTTTTCCTCATGGAGTTATTTGAACAAACAGCTCAGTATTAGTGTCATACAGCATTCATGGCCATCTTTCAATTTCTGTGCACTATTATCAGGATTACCCGAAAACTAATCTTTTTAGTCAAGAAGTTAGATCACTTTTCAATCCTGGATAGTTTGCAGTGTTAATGAAGAGGATCAATGTTTACAAGGGACTTGCAGAACTTCTAAACATCCCTTAACATCTGCTTACCTACTGAGCAATTCTCATCCTCTCCTTTGCATTTATGCACATTTCCCACTTGCCTGTCATTCATGAAAACTGAAGCCAGACAAATAAAGCATAATGGGCCCTTACTATGATTATCCAAAATGTTATCTGGGAGGGTCCATGTGTCCTGTTAAAAGCTACTCAGTGGTATGAAATTCTAAAAGTGTAACTTTTAGGTGCAGAAAAAGCAAGCTCTCTATCAGATTGTGACATGTCATACAGACTGTAGCATGCCGTACATTTAAAGCAGTGGAGCTTTGCAGGGGGAGAGAATTATTTAGACTTAGCCCCTTCCCACACGATGCAGAAGACAATTCTGATTTAAAAAGGATATAACTGACTTCAAAATCCTCAATTCGCTCAGAAGTCCACAAAACAAACTTTCAAGCTCACCAATCACTATGGCTTTGTTGCACTGCCATTCTGTGTAGATTTACGATTGTGTGTGTGTGTGTGTGTGTGTGTGTGTATACCCCACCCCCTTAAACTCTCCTAACCCTTTTAACAACCTTTTCGGAGTTTGTTACTACAGCTGCAGATAGGATCCTTCCTTGAGATTAAAATACACACACACACACATTCTTCAGACCTGGAACACACGAAAAGCAACCCGCTCGCCCGGGAAAACTTTAGCAGCTCAATTAGGACCAACCAAATGAATTTAGCCCAAAAACGGCGCCTCATTTGCTCAGTTGCCTTGAAAGTGGGGAGTCGAGAAGTGATGCTTTGTTTACACGAGGCTCAGCTCAGTGGTAGGACATCCATTTTTTTTTATTTCGAGTCAATCTCGGAGCTAGGTGCTTTCCTACAGTAAACTCAAGCCCATGAAGGGGAGGGGGAGGCAAAAATCGAAGAAGGGGGCCTCAAATCGAAGAAGGGCTTTGGCCAATAATTTACACACAGTCACCTGAGGTAAGACAATGGAGAATTGGAGATCACCCACCCACCCACCCACCCGCGGAGCCTCTCCTCCAGGCTCAGTGAGAACACGGTGCAAACAAGCCCCAAACCACGATATCCTTGCAAGAAAATCAGCGCGAGAAAGTTCAGGCCATCAAAAGTTTGGAGGCAAAAAGGGGGTTGGTAGAAAAGTTTGTAAAAAAGGCAGAATGGTCGAAGAGTGAGAACAGGAGAATTGGTTAGTGTTTACAAGGAGGTTGTAGAAAAGGAGGAGAAAAGTTTGTGCAAACGACCAACGCTGGAAGTTTGGGGTTGCCTTTTCTTTTTCTTTTGAAAGAGAGATGGGGAGGAGAGAGAATTAAATCAGGAAGAAAGGATCTGCTCGGTTCAAATCTCACCCATGAAGAGGCAGAAGAGGTCGAGACAAACCAACAAAGCTTTCTTGCTGGAGGTTTTGGTCGGATTGTTATTCAAGGCAGTGCTGCCCCCGTTCTTGCTCTCCGGAACGATCGCCTTGTCGTACTTGTAATTCTGCATGTTTTGGTGGGCACGGGGAACCGAAACCGCCTTTCCAAGCAACGAATGTCTTCGGGAGAGCTGATGGAGAGGGGAAGCAGAAAGGGGGGAAAAAAAAAAAAAAAGGAAGGGGGAAGCAGAAAATCCAGGCGCTGGAAACGATGCTGCTAGCTGGCTTTCCGCGTCCGGATCTTCGCTTACGGGAGGAGGAGAGAGGAGGAGAGGCGATGGTCGAGAGGGTCGCAAGCTTTGTTTGGGTCGACTTTGCTGCTTAGAATTTAAGTTTCCAGACCGCAGAAAGGTCTCCCTTCCCCTCCTCTCGATCCTTATGAAGTCCTGATGAAGGCTAATGAAAACCCCTTGGAAAGGATGAGTTTCCAAAAATTGGGAAGGGGGAAAAAAAAAAAAAAAAGTTTTGCTTTGCGCGCGCGCACGCACACACACACACACACACACACAGAGCGTGTTTTGTGGTCCGGCTACTCCCGACCGGCGACCCAGAGAGCTTTGGTTTACTAGCTCAAGTTTCTTCTCAGGCTGGTTTGCTAATGAATGGAGTTGGAGGGGGGTGGGGGGGGCCGGGCAGAGAGAAAGGCGAGCGTCCAGGAGGACCTCGCCCGCAAGCCCGAGCTCAAGCTCCCGAAATATGCCGAAGCCGCGCTTTGCCGCTGCTAGCGCCGCCGCTGGTTCTGTGGGACCGAGCTTGGTTGCATCGCTGCTTTTATTTCGTCAGGTCCTTTTCCCACTGTGCGCTCTCCAAGTACAACCCCCTTCCTTCAACTGGCAGATATGATAATTCACTTCGCGGTCGTCTCCCCCCCCCCCTCCCTCCCTCCCTCCCTCCAACACAACTCCACCTCCCCGTCCCCGCCCGAACCGAAGCGTGAAGAGGCGAAAGTCGATCCAGAAACCCGGCGTGCGAGCGCCCCCAGCGGAAAGCAACAGCACGCCGGTTTTTTAAGGCCCGGACTTTTTTTCCCGCAACCCGACCGTGGTCGGCGACTATTCAGTTCAGGCACTCCGATGGATGTCCCGCCGGTGAGGAAAACGGTGAGGGAACATCTCACGCATCGATTCAAGCAGCCTTTCCCAGCCTGGTTCCTTATTTGGCGGGATACTGGCTTTATGAAACTAGACTCCACTGTTTCGTGAGAAAGCTGAAGAAAACTCGGTTCAAATGAAAGGTTTGAGGGGCTTGCTTTGACCCCCTTTGAGCAGAAGACTCAAAATTATCCACATTAAAGATGGATTACAATATCCTTCCTTTCCATTAAAACGTTGCAATTCAGCAGCAAGGGTTTTGGGGATCCTCACAAGCTGTTTCGTGGGGAATTCTGGGAGCTTGAAATCCACTCATCTTGAAATGGGGGTGGGGGGGTGGCTGAGGTTGAGAAATGCTGGTTTAAATAGATAACTTAAAATGTTGCCATGGTATCTGGAATCATTCCAGGATATTAAAACGATATTTCAAACTAGACTGTGGTTTCTCTCATATATGTGGTTACATGTATAATTTTGTATTTTGTCATGCTTATGTCGTGTATATTAGAGATGGTGATCCTTTGAGAACTATGTGAAATGACGTTTCATTTTAATGTATGCTGATCAGTGTACATTCAAAGTGACAAAAAAGTTATTCTGAGTCTAAGTTTAATAAGAAGGAATCCTCAGACAAAAATAATTTTAAATGTGTGCAAAATTTGAGCATTGTTGCTCTACTTATATTACACAACTTCTACTAAATAAGATTTCAATATGTATCAGAGAGAAACATGGATGTGGAGGTTTTATTAAATTGATTGTCCATGTCACAAATATTCATCTTTTTCAGCCATGGTTAAGGTTGCATTTCTTTCAAAATAGACTTCCAAAGATTACAGAGAACAAGGTGGTCATAATGGAGAACAATATTTGCTTCCAGAGGATCATGTCATATGATAACTGTTGCTTCCTGTTGCTCCGTTCTCTACAGCACATGCACAGACACATGGAATAAAAACTGGATGAGTTTCTTCCCCCAACATGGTGCCTTGCAATGTAGCCCTGAGCTATTACCATTCCCACCATTTGACAATCCCACAAGTGCAGCCTACAACTTTCACACCTGGCTTTGGTGGCCATGGGAACACCATTGGATGTTAACAGCCTTCTGTGTTTTGGAGTTAATGAAATAGATAATATGAAACCTAGTGAAGTTATAATTGTCTTATTTTTCTTCTTATTTTTTTAATAAAACATTTTTGCTGTTGACAATTAGTGCTGCATTGTGGTCGGTAGACCAGAAAACCATTTCATATTTGTTACATACAATATGTGAATCCAGTCATACAAATACAAGGGTGGATTCACATATATTTTATTAATATTAGTTTAAAAAAACCAGGATGGGACTGAATTTGACACTGATTTCAGTTAGCCACCTTAAAAAGATTTTTAAATGGATGTTCACTCAATTGCCTTTGGAAATGAGGATTGGAACTGTTAAATTAGACTGTCAAAAATGTTGGGAAAGAAAATGAGATGAAAACTTCAATTATTTAAAAAAAAGTTTCCAAATTTTACCATAGCATTAGAATGATAATATAATGCTTTTCCAAAACCCATTTGTCTTCCTTTTAGAGAGTCAGCATCCTGGAACAGGGCAGTTTATCCTAAATAAAGGTTATTTGGATTATCCAGATCAACATTAATCCAGTTATGTTTCTTTAAAGAAAAGGAGACATAGAGACAATAACAACGTAGCATAATATTTTGTCTCATGTGGTGACAGCCTGTATGTAGCAAGACTTTTGTATGCATCTTTCATATTCAAAATGTTCATCTCTGCACATTCTATATCTAAAATAACCCAATAACCTACAAGATATTTGTTGCAGAAACTATCCATGTTGCATAAGTTATTTTCTCCACCATTTTCTCCACCTGCTGATTTTATTTGATTTCATTTTAACCCAAACATGGTGCTTGTGGAGACCAAATCGTCCATAAACAATCCTTGGTGTCATATTCTACTTTTTTGAAAAAAAAAAAGTTTACTTAAATGTTACTTAAACAAACCAATAAAAAGTTGGTATGCTTGATAGTCAGCAAGGCTGAAAATGTGTCTTAGAAAATAAAACAGAATAGCTCTGCTAAGAACCAAAGAAGAGACTAAATTTAAGGTGAAATATTTTAGAAAGCCAAGAATTTTAAAATCTTGCTCATAAATTAATTGCAGTTCCAGGAAAACTAAAAGTCTCATTTATAGGATTTGCTACATAACATATACTGTTATCTATTGCACAAATATAATTGCCACCATCATTATGCAGTTTGTGCACTCATTCAGGCAAAAATATACCTCTGTGTTGACTTGGTCCAAATACATATTATATTCACTTCAACTTTGTGGATGAGAACCAACATAGTCTATACTGGCAAAAACCAGAAGGAATGTAGCATCACCTTTGCTGGTTAATCTATTTTGCACAAATTTTTTAAATTGATTTCTTTCACTGAAATGAAGGGAGAAAGCTTTTCAAGTAAAAGCATGGACACCCAAATAGATTAATAATTGAATCAGGGCACTCCATTGGAGATGTACTGGGAGTGTATGGAACCAAGTTTAAAGTTTAGGCATGATTTTTGTAAGTCCTCGACTTACGAGTGCAACTGAGCCCCAAAATTTAGTTGTTCAAGTGAAACATTTGTAAAATGAGTTTTGCCCCATTTTACGACCTTTCAGTGAATCCCTGCAGTTGATAAGTTACAGATCTTAAGTGAATCTGGTTTCCCCATTGATTTTGTTTGTCAAAAGGTTGCAAAACAGGACCCAATAACCTTGGGACACAGCAAGTATGAACCAGTTGCTAACTATCTGAATTTTGATCACATGAACATGGGGATGCTACAAAGACCATAAGTTTGAAAAATGGTTATAAGTCACTTTTTTCAGTGCCATTATATCTTTGAATGGTCATTGAATGAATTGTTTTAAGTCAATTATTCATCCAGCATGTCCCTTAAGCAAAACCAGGCTGGTTTGTTCACATGGTACACAATGATTGACATCTTGGGCTTTGGGTAAGAGCAATTCCCAAGTTGTAAGGTCACAGATTATTCATTTAGGATTATTATTATTATTATTTACCTGATTGTTAGAAGCTGCTTGGAAATCATACAACTTCTACTAAATGCCTGGCATGAAAATAATTCTGTATCTCCAAAGGCAGGACGCGGAATTCTTACACAATTAAGATGGATTTGACTCATACAATGTAATGGCCTAATACACACTTCACCTAATGCTTTTAACATGCCTGTTTCTTTTTTTTCTTTTGCCTTAACAAGGGGAATTTGAAGGACTCGAGTAAAATTACATAATTTATATGCAGTGTTGGCTTCCTAACATCCAACATTCACTCTAACTAAAACCATTGATTATTGGTTGTTGCTTCCAGTAGTTCCAACTTGCGGAGTGGAAATCAAAATCCTCAATGGATTTAAGGAGGAACTTTAGCGTTTTCATTCTTAATTAGGGACCTTCAGGGGAAAAAAAATATTTTGCATTTTTTCACAGCAATGTCCATTTAGTTTGATGAGAGAAAATTTGCTTTCTGTCAAAGAAAAAGAGAGATGGTGGTCCTTGACTTACAAAAGTCCATTTAGTGAGCGTTTGAAGTTACAACGGCACTGAAAAAAGTGACTTGTGACCATTGCAGCATCCCCATGGTCATGTGATCAAAATTCGGACATTTGCCAACTGATTCATATTTATGACAGTTGCAGTGTCCTAGGATCATGATCATTTTGTGACCTGACCAGCAAAGTCAATGGGAAGCCAGATTCACTTAACAACCATGTTACTAACTTAACAGCTGCAGTGATTCACTTAACAATTATAGAGCAGAACTCACTTAACAACTCACTTAGCAGAAATTTTGAGCTCAGTTGTGATAAGTTGAGGACTGTCTGCATTTAATGAGATTCCCATGGGCGCGCTGTAAATTACTTTCCCATTTGCCCTTATTTAACTGTAACACAACCAAGATGGATGTGTATGAATGTTCTGTCCTTTACCTTAGCAATCATCTCTCCAACTGTCCACCACCATTTTGGTTTCCCATATTTCAATTGCAAGCCAACGTAACATATAATTGGGAACCTCCATCACAAGATTTTTCAGTGGAGCTGCTACCGTCATTACTAAGGGTCATGCTTTTCCTTCAGCAACCATCTTCCTTCCAGCCATTTACTGACTTCTTGGCTTCCCACACTTCAGTTAAATACAAACGGAAGGCATCATTAGGAAACTCCTTCTTAGATTTTTTTTTTTCCAGATTGGCAATTACAAATGTTTGAGAGTCATGAAAACTGTGTGATAAAAACAGTACCAGCTGCAGCACTCTCCACTAGATTTTGGCTTGGTATTAGATTACATCTGACATAGAAATCTAACCTTCATCAGCCTGGACTTGATTGGTCTGTTTTCTCCTTGTTTTGTGTTAAATGCTGTTAAGTTTTTGGGAAGACTCAATTTCTAATCCACCTTTGGCTTCACTAAGTGATCGCCCCTTTGTTCAGGCTAACTTATCTCACAAGATAGTTGTCAGGAAAAAGAAGAACTGTGTGTGCCAGGGGTATCCAACCTTAGCAACTTTTAAGATTTATGGATTTCAGCTCCTGGAATTCCCATGCTGGCTGGTGAATTCTGGGAGTTGAAATCCACAAGACTTAAAATTAGGCTTGCGTACCCCTGATGTAGATCTTTGTAAGTTCCTGAGTAAATAGGACAAACTTTTTAAATTTTGCATTTGGAAAACTTGTCTAAGAATGTAATACTCATTTAGCCAAGGAATTTTTTTTTTAAAAAGTCCTATATCCCCAAATGTGTTTCTCAAAATTCAGTCAGAAACCAGCTTATCCAGAAAGGGTGGCCTTCGATCAACAGCCATTTGGGTGCAAACTATCCAGACTGGCAGTGAGATACTACTACTCAACGTTCCCAACACAGCAAGGCACAGCAATACATAATTCTGGCATTAAAGAACAGATTCTTGTATCCTTGTGTAGACACGCAAAAGACAATCTGCTTGGGTAAACCGACGTGTATTAGGACAGGACATTGCACAAGGAAGGAGACATAAACTCATTTGTTATATCCCACTTATCTAGCATTATCTTTTCTACAATGAGGTCCCACAGAACATTAATCAGTTTCAACCCGGTACATTTGAAAACCAATCATTCAATAAAATGACGCTATCTAAAGAGAGGCTCAATAAGACTATATTTATAGCTACATTACTAGCGGTATACAGGGTGGAGTGAGTGGAATGGAGCTGGTGGTAGGATCCTTTGACAAAGCAATCCAACGTAAAGCTCTTAAATATTTTCTATTCAAGGAAACTTGCTTCTAGCTTAATACAACATGATTGTAGGATGAAGGATTGGCCTTCTTTACTAAGGCTAGCTTCTCTGTCATCAATGCGGACAATTATTTGTTTACTTGCTAGGTTTATTCCCTATCTTTTGTTCAGGAGCTCAAGGTAGCATAGCTAGCATTCTTTCCTTCCACTTTCCCCTAAAAAATAACCTCAGGAAGGCCTTGGCTGAGAAAAAGGGACTGGCCCAATGTCATTCAGTCACCTTTTCATGAATGAGAGTGGATTTGAACCTAAGTTTCCTCAACATTAATCCCACAACTTGACTACTACACCATACTGGGTCTATTTCTGACATGAAGTGGTAGAGAACATGCTCTGAATAAACATAGAGTTTATTTATTGAATTAGCAATAATAAAAGAAAATAGCTCGAAGAACATTTCAACATTCATTTTATTAAAATGAAAATAAAACCCTGTCCATTGGCAATGGACATATTTTAGAGAAGACTTCCGTTACGATGACTTTCTTCAGTGTCTGACATGACTGGTGAAAATGAAATGAAAGGAAACTTGATACAGAACAGCACAGCTGTTACACCAGACTATCTCAATACAGTAGGTATCATCTGTATGTGTTGGACAACAAACACCATCATTCACACCTTGCTGTGGAAAGTAAGTACACATCTAGTACACATCTTTAAAGAAAGTTGTTGTACTTCAGATCTTACAGGGCTTGTTTTTAAAAGACAGGTATAAAATAGCATTTCAGGTACTCTTTGATTTAGGACTGTTTTAACAACAGTTCGAAGATACAATGGCCTAAAAAAAAGTGATTTATGTCCCCTTCATGAAGTTATGACCGTCACACCATCCCTGAAATCACATGATCTCAGTTTGGATGCTTGGCAACTGGCCCGCATATACAATGATGCAGTGTCTTATAGTTATGTGATTGTGATTTGTGATCTTCCCAGCTGCTTCCCAACAAGCAAAGTCAATTGGAGAAGCTGGATTTGCTTAACAACCACAGTAAAAATAGTTGTGAAATTGGATCTGGTCACATGATGACTTACGTAGCGACTGCCTTGCTTAGTGGGGGAAATTCTGGTACCAATTGTGGTTATAAATCAAGGATTATATGTGTACAATTATTCATTACAACTACTCATAGGTAGGCTTATGCCTCCAATTAATTGAGAATCAAATTTAGATAAAATTATTGACACAAATGCATATTCAGAATGGCAGTGGCAAGATTTGTCATATTTTGTTTGTTTTTTTTGTATCCTATCTTTATTATTTTTACAAATAACTCAAGGCAGTGAAACATATTCAAACATAGCTTCCTCCTCCCATTTTCCCCAAAACACAATAATCCTATGTATGAGGTGAGGTGGGCTGAGAGAGAGTAAGAGCCCTAGGTGACCCAAAATGGGCTTTTATGGCCAAGGTGGGATTTGAACTCATGGTCTCTTGCTTTCTAGTCTGATGTCTTAACCACAAGACCAAACTGGGTTTATTTATCTTATATATTCTCTCTCATGTCTCTCAAATGTGAAACAGCACTTCCTTTGAATCCCGTAAAACATGTGCCTCCCATCTAAAAATAAATGTGCTTCTAGATTCAGAAATGTTTTACATATATGCAAGGACTGTGCAAAAGTGATTGATTAAAACTGTGATCAGTTAGTAAAACTGCCTTTAATCAGGCTGTATTCTTTTCAGCAGTATCTAGTGTTCCAAATCAAAAACAGACTTGGTTAGTAGTCAATGAGCTGAGTGCATTTTTGTCATAATTAGAATTGGCTTACAGAGATTTTAAAGGGACCTATCAACTTTAAGTAAATGGCAATAATTTCAATCAATATCTAATTATAACTAAATGTAAATTTGATTTGATTTGATATTGTGGAATTCTTATGAAAAAGATTTGCATGACATTTGATGGGAATTTCATCCAAGTAAGCAACAGAAACAAGATCATATTTCATAGCTGTGATCCTATGACTATTTCAGGCCACGTCACACTGCGGATGCAAAAAAAATGGATGCAAAAAGGACACAACGGACGAGCAAAATGTTCTATCCGTTGTTATCCGCTCTCAAAAGGGCCAAAAATTTGCATAAGCAGAGCGGATAACACGGAAAGGAATGGACGTGGGGAGGACACAGAGCGGATGTATAGAGGATGCAAAGCGGATATATAGAGGATGCATAGAGGATGCAGAGCGGATGCGTAGAGGATGCAGAGCGGATGCAGAGCGGATGCAGAGCGGATGAGCTGCATCCGCTTTCATCCTTTCTCCATCCGTGCTACTAACGCTGCGTGTCCGTTCTGCTTCCTCCCTGCGTCCGTTTACCGCTGGAACGGAATTGAGTTGTGCGGATGCACAGCAGATGCCTAGCGGATATAGCAGATGCGTAATGTATGCAGAACGGATGTCCCCCGTATGCCTAGAGGATGCAGAACGGATGCATTGGATACATTTTCCGCTCAAAAGTTTTGGGCAGCTCAACACTTTCTGAGCGGATGAAACGTCAATAAACGGATGCTGGATGGATAGAGAGGAAGCAAAACAGAGGCAGTGAGTACATCGCATTAACCAACGGATGGCAAGCTTTTTTGTCCGTTTTACATCCTCTTTGCATCCGTTGGTGCAGTGTGACATGGGCTTAAGCTTTTGCAACAAAGTGAGACAATGTTTATAATGTGTTTCATTATCTGGACTTAGATATGAGTCTGAGTGGAACATGGTTAAATGATGTGCTATATGAAATGAAATACATAATCCTGTATGGCCTAATCAAATAGTCAAAACTTTAGTTAATAGTTGAATTTTTTAACAGAAATTGTTATTATATACAAGTAATCCTTGACTTGCAATCATTTGTTTAGTGACTGTTCAAAGTTACAATGGCACTGGAAAAAGTGACTTATGGTCTTTTTTCCCCACTTACAACTATTGTAGCATCCCCATAGTCATGTGATCAAAATTTGGATGCATGGCAACTGGTATACATTTATGACACCTGTAGTGTCCTGACAATAAGTCATAAGTCAAGGACTACCTATATGCTCAGAAAAGATATACAAATATGAGACCCGAAGAATGTCTTGCTAAACTCGGCTAAATTCAAATAATTGTATAGTTAAGAATTTCCAGAGAGGGTCAATTTTACATGGGACAACTTGAAGGGGGTTAATTTTATTAACCGTTTTATTAGCAATCAACCAATGGTTGATTCTTTGTTTTATGTTATTGGCAGTCCAAAATGGCATGCTATTAATGGTCCCTCCAAAAGTGCCATTTTGTCTCATTCTTCTCTATTTCATCTTAAAAAAAAAAAAATCCCAGCATGAGCTGTTACCAAATTGAACGTACAGCTATCTGAGAAAGGAATTCATATACACAGCGATTTGAATAAAGTTTCTTTCTATTTTATGGGTTGAATCAGATTTCTCCTCCCCCTTCCTCCCCCTTCATGGAAGTAGAAATTTGGCAAGCCTTTTTATCAACTCAAACAGAAGGAAATACTACCATCTAGTGCTTCCACATGTTAATGCAATCAAGATAAATGATTGAATCTTGAATATATTATTAGCCAGGTTTTAAACTTAGTCTCTGTAAAAGCATATGCTCTGAAACAAAGCTGAGAAACTTACACTTGCTTCAGATTTTGAAAGGCCTTGAAGGAGCAGAATATTGATTTTGGCCTCTCATTTCCTTATACATTCTTGATGGTCACTGACAGAGATCCCACACAACTACTAAAGCTGTTTTTCTTTAGTCTATTACAACCGGTAACCAGTAAAATAATTTTATATATTTTAATAGCTTTGTTATACTGCCTTGCATTGACTGATATATTCACAATTACCAGCCAGAAGGAAGGCAAATGGGGGGGGGGGGGAGAGAGAGAGAGAGACAGAGAGAGAGACACACACAGAGAGAGACTAGATTAAAGGTAGAAAAAGAAGCTGTGCAGAGAAATTGAAAAAAAATTCAATTTATACAAGCATAACAGTACAAAAAAACCTATTATTCATCTATATAAAAAGGGGTGGGTTTTTTTTTGGAGAAGTCTCAAAATTCTGATTTTGAGAATTAACTTGAATCATGCATGTATGCACCTTGTTTTTCATAAAATAAGGCCAGGTCTTTTTTTTTTTTTTTTTTTTTTTTTTTT
>BLBF01000020.1:37343755-37419920 GCA_015471245.1 Laticauda colubrina | reverse complement strand
TCCCCCACATGCACCCCAACCTAGAGTGCCCCATGCGCACTCACCTCTTCACAAGGTTGCTTCTATCGGCCGATGGAAGCTCCCCAGAGGCAGAGTCACCAGCCACTTCTATCTGCTGGTAGAAGCGGCCTCGAGGTGAGCGCCCATGTGCAGTCCCCTCACCACGAAGACGTTTCTATCAGCCGATGAAAGGTCCCCAAAGGCAGAGTCACCAGCCACTTCAGGGTGAGGCGTTGCTGCCCATGGAGTGCTCCTGACAGGAGCGCCCCACGCGCACTCCCCTCACCAGAAAGCCATTTCTATTGGCCGATAGAAGATCCCCAAAGGCAGAGTCACCAGCTGCTTCTGTTGGCCGGTAGAAGCTTCCCACGCACACTTCCCTCGCCACGAAGCCACTTCTACCGGCCGATAGAAGCCGCTGGTGACTCTGCCTTTGGGGAGCTTCCATTGGCCGATAGAAATGGCTTTGTGGTGAGGGGAGTGCGTGTGGGTGCTCTCCCCGAGGCCGCTTCTACTGGCCAATAGAAGTGGCTGGTGACTCTGCCTTCAGGGAGCTTCTATCGGTTGTAGATTGGGATATTCTAGCCTAGGCTACCTGCAGGGTGCTCCTAAAGGCAAGTTTTCTCCCTCCCCTCCCCCCCATTTCTCTTCATCTCGTGTAGTTTTAACGAATGATGTGAGAAATGGCAGGGAAACACATGGATTAAATAGGCCTAAATTTTAGGGGCGGGGCTTAATTTCACCTCATGCCTAGAAATCATGCTGGGTCTTCCTATTGGTGGAGGCTGTATTGTTGGAGAAACATGGTAAATTCTGCTATTTTTAAATTTCTCGTGATGTATCTCTCATCCCTGGCTACTGAAGTCCAACAAAGGATCTTCTTATAACATGTACTGAATGGAATATAGAACTGAAGGAAGCACTGAAGAACAACATTTCAACTTTTGCATGATTAGCTCCAAGTATCTTAAAAAGATGGAACAGATATCACCCCCATGAAATTAGGGGGGAGGGAATCAGTCAGTATTCAAACAACCTTTATGTTCTAGATCTTTCTTTCTAACTCTGTGTCAATAAAAACTCAGAAGGATAAACAAACTAAACTATTAATCAAATGCATATATTTTTCAAGATTTTTGGATATATATATATATTTAGTTGCTAACTATGCTAATCGTCTATAAATGCTAACTTAATTACAGGGACTGCCAACACTTTTCATTGGGTGGTTCCTAAGTCAGATCGCTTCAGTTTTAATTCCCAATGTGCAATAGGTCCAAGGACATCCAAAATAATTGCAGTTAAATGTGTATTATATGTACTAGTGTTGTCCATATACTGTAACTAAAACACCAAATCTGTATGATTTTTCAGATGCTCTGTTCCGGTTGTTATAACTCTTTAATTTGCCACACAATTCATATGTTCAATGAAGAATTTGACTTCAGTTTAAACTAAACACTTTTCGAGTTTGAATAATCATGTTTATAAAATAATTATATTGGTTAGGATCAGTAAGTGCTGAATGTATTTGTGTGATGTGACTTCTTTCCATTCTACAGCCACTATCTCTGATGACCCACTGTGACTGAAGTAAGCAAATACACAACTCAGCATATTATAGAATATTATCCTAACCAGGGTTTTTGAACAAGCATTAATTCCCCTGCTTAACTCATAACATTCAACTTTAAATTATGATTTAACAACAATAGCTTGGCTTACCCATTGCTGAAAGTGAAAATCTGGCAATAATTACTGTGCCCAAAAGTTAAATTTTCATCATAAAAAGAAAGAATATGGATAAGGTCATGATGAGTGAATTTTTAAAAATGATATTATCAAACTTTTCCAAGCTACAGAATAATTCAGAATTTTATCAAAATCATTTGTGAATGAAAACTTGCTTATTCATTGTTACATTGCATTTAAAACAATTACTATTCTGCCAGGATAACTAAATACAACTACCACTACTTAAATCACCCAAAGTTTTTTACCCTCTCAGTTTCTATTTCAATAAATATCTATATTTTGAAATTAATCTCTTGTGGCATTCAAGATAGTTCAGCTGTCAAATTTAAGTGTCTAGAGCCAAATTAGACTCAATATAGCAGGCTATTAATTAAGGCAGAAAAGAGAACAAATTAGTAGACATTGTAGCAGAAATAAACATTGGTAGGTCAAAAGTATACATGCATGTGTGTATCTCTACATACAGAACTATGCATTCTCTGCCTTACATTTCAAAATCAGGCTTTTGGTACTAATCTTAAATGAAAGAAATTGTAAGTATACAAATGTCGCTATGCTATAATAAAAGTAAAATCTAAAACAAACTAAATTTAAAGAATGAGAATAGAAGATAATAAAAAGTGCAAAGAAAAAAGAAAAAAATCAGAAAAATAAGAATAAAGAGAAAGAAATGTATAAGGAAGTGTTCTTCATCACAAGTACAAAGAAGTTTTGTGCCCTTTCATCCCCTATGAGGTTACAAA
Organism: Laticauda colubrina; assembly: GCA_015471245.1. NCBI lineage: Eukaryota > Metazoa > Chordata > Lepidosauria > Squamata > Elapidae > Laticauda > Laticauda colubrina. The sequence goes on along the minus strand of BLBF01000020.1, from coordinate 37,417,422 downwards.
CAATTATCTTTTCATCCCACACCCCATATCTTATCTATAAACCTATTAAATGCCTTTCAGTCATCTGCTGGTGTCAGCTCAAAGTCCATAAATGGTTGCCAGAAGGACAACGTATCTTGTTTAACTTGATCAAATAAACCAACTTCATATTCCTTCTTTTTATTTCTAACACTTTTAATGTTTTGTTCATTCAAATGTTGCTGTAGGATTTGTCTATTTATTTTTCCTTTATCCTATTGGACATTTTCTCTTCATTTTTCTTTTATCCTATTACACAGAGTTCTTCAAGGCTTTAACAAACCTCTTCTGTAAATTTGATAGGAAATGAAATATCCACATCTCTTGATTTGTTATTTCCCATTTAAATTTCAAAACCTCAACTAGTTTCTTTTGTAGATCCAGTAAAATATCCTTCTCTAAATAATTCCCCTGCCCTGCCAATTGTAAATCTACTTTCAAAACCATTTTTTGTCAAATATATTCTACTTTTGTCATTTCTTCAATAACATCTTTTGGATACAGAGTTAATTACATTGTTGCTATTGTGGCTACTATTTTATAAACCCATTCATCAAAAGTCTCTTTCAATATTTTTATTGTTATAACATTCTATAATATTTTACATGCTTAAAAATCTTTCCACTAGCTAAAAACTCCCCTGTTAATGTCCAGCATCAATTTCCAAAGATAACAGTTTGTCTTCATTATGTCTTATAAAAACAACAGGATCCATTTCGTATAAGAAGTTGTTCTTTATAATTAATCTCAAAATCTTCGTGTATATGTTTCAATATCCCAATTAGTTCATTTATAACTTTCTACGATCAATCTTATTTAGGTTTTCATTGTTTATTTCAGATTCTTTACATTCTTACACATATGATTAAATTTTTATTTCATTTTGGATTGAAGGAAGACTTACCCAGCATTTTCAAACTTGTTATTATGGAATCTTTAATAGCTTAAAAATCATTAACAATCAAGTTCCAAAAGTGATTAGAAAGTGAGATTTGCTAACTTAATGTCCTTTAAAAGTCTCTGCTGTGGTTGTGAGCAAGATGATTAATCCTATCATTTCCCAGTGCTCAAATGTGCAGAAAATTGCTCTCCTGCAGTCTCCTCCTAAGGAGCTGCTGTGTGTTCTGACCCAAACCTTGTTCCAAGGAAACAAACACAAAACAGAGGTAACAGCAAAACCTTTTAATGATTCTTTACGAATTCCGTTCCTTCACGGTTAAAAGGCTGTTTCAAATTAATTGTCTCTGACAAGAACAAGCCTTGCCAAGGTTGTGCAAGGCTGCCAAGAATACTAGATAAAGTTTCTAAGAAATATTTCAAACACAAAGAGTTTCTAAACACCAACCAAGATACTCCGAACATCCACAAGGTTTGAGTGCAAAAACTTCTTTGCTTCCTGCAAAGAACTCTGGTTTCTCAGCTGGCTTTTATCTCTTAAGGGAGGGGCCATTGCCTTGCAGCCTTACTCCTGAGTCACCCATGCTGCTGCAGCTGCTCTTTCCTTCGAGCAGCCCTGTGCGCATGCGCAGTGTGCACAGGCTCCTCTGGGACCTCTTCATCACTGCTGCCAGCCTCCACAATCTCCGAAGGCAGCATTCTACTCCCTGATGGTCCTGGACCCATTCCTGCTTCACACATAGGACGTTCATCTGAGTCCTCGCTCTCTGAGACCTCAGACATCCACATCTGCTGCCGGCAAACCACAACACTGTTTGGAGCACCTGTGAGCAATCTCTCATTTTTCCTTATCTGTTCCAAGGAACTAAAACCAATCTACTCACTGGTTCTTTGGTCTTTGCCACAGTTATCAGCATTTGACATTAAAATAGTTGACTTTGTGCTATCACAAAGTCTGACCAGCATCCAAAATGTGCTGATCAGCATCCAAAATCTAGCAGTTTAGAAAGTAAGGAATCAAAAGGTTAAGCCTGTATTTTTGAGTCATGAAAATAATTGCCATTATACATCAGAACTTTGGAAAAAAAAAAAGAGAGAGAGAGAGAGAAAGAGAATGCAGATTTTCAGGTTATGTTCAAATAGCCTATTCCAGCATTTAGGCTGAAGACAAATATTCTGATCTAGAGTACATCGTACACTTTTGCAAACAGTGCAGAAAGTACCATTCATTTCTTGACTGCTATTTTTAATATAAAATAAAAAAATAGGGATAGATTCTTTCTTTTGCTAGAACAAATCAGAAAAGATCTGCTTTGCTTTTTTTTTTTTTAGCTGCTGCTTGTATAATTCCACAAATAACAACAAAAAAACTAATTATTTTATTTAACTAGTGCTATGGAGACCAAACTGCTTGTTTTTGGGGGAATTCCATGTATTGAAGCAGGTCAAGAGATGGTCATCATGTGATGTGCAACTAATCTTAAGGGTAAGTAGAATTATTCAGAGAAACCTTAGTTACGCATGCTATGTGGCAATTAAATCTCCAAAAAATTATCTTGTACTTTCCATTACATCCTCAAATCACTGACTAGCAGAGCTCCTTATGGTGATCCAGGGCTTTTTTGTGAACTGCTTTTAAAAAAAATCCAATTTACCTCACTATCTTGCAATATCAAAGTTATGAAGATTTTGAGGATAAAAAAAATATCTTTCATGTCAAGGTTTGGGAATTGGGTACTTCAATATGATTCAACAGTTCTATTTTTCGATAACTTATGAATCAGGATAGATTGTATATGCTCAAAATTAGTGAACTAATGGATCAGGACACCAGACATTTAATAAATTGAAAAGGGGAGGGATCACATTGAATAACTGTTGTACAAGCACCTGGGAACTATAACAAATGACTCTTGGCTTCCAAATCTCCACCTTCATGGTTATTCAAGGTTCTGAATATTGCAGCAAGTTAATGACATTTACATTTTTGTTTGGTACTTTTGGGACACACCTTTTTCACGATGATAATTATGATAATCTGGGGTTTAAAAGTTATGTATTGAATTAGGTATCCAAGGAAAAGATAAAACCTGAATAAACTAATTATTATGGCTTTGGTGCAAATTGCTGCCAAATAACAGAATGGCTAAAAATATTTCAAAAGAAAATTTTAGAACAGTATCATTTGATATCGGGATACTCATAATTTTTAGACCAGTTATGCTTTTGATAAAGGATCTGGAAAATAAATATATTTAAAATGGATTTTCTAGTGCTCGTGATTCAATGCTGGAAAACTTAAGAATCATCTATAAGTTATTACAGTATATCACAGAGTGTAGCTCTATACTCATTGAATGCAATTAGAATTATCCCTAAATAATTATGCATAACATTTCCAAAGCAGTGCTAGTTCCATAGAACGGAACACTAAATTAATTGTATTTTTTCACATTTCTTCTTTGCTCTAATCCTACAGCTTTAAACCACCCTTTTTCAGTTTGATGTCCTCTAGATGTACTAAGCTTCAACTTTACATGATAACCAGGATTTTAGCAGCTAAAATCTAAAATCTTGGGAGGCATCAGGTTGGGAAAGGCTGGTTTAAATGCACAGGCATAGTAATGTAAGCTAATTTGTCTCCGGCATGTCAAAATGCATCAATCTTTTACAGCATCAAGTTTGTAAATCTAAAATGACACCACTGTCCTTGAAATTTCTCTAAGACAGCTTATATCTTTGAATCCTCTTCTTTGTTCACAAAAAAATAATAATAAAAAATCCTCCAAACCCATTCTCTTTTTCCATTCATGTCAGTGAACATGAAGTGTCACAGATAATAAGCTCTCCCTTTTCCTATTAGGAACAATAACTACACTGTCCAAATATGCTCTATTATGATTTATGAGCTGCGTGGAGATACAGCCTGGTTGTAAAAATCAATACAGTAGATTCAACGTATTTTTTTCTTTAAAAAAAAAATATTGAAGCAAAATACTTTAGGTGTTTTTTAAGACCATATATTCTAATGAAGTAACTCTACAATGCAGCCTTATGGGTGCCTTTACTTATATGCAAGTCCTCCGAGTTCAACAGAGCTTTACAATAGACAAGCTACAGCCACACATTTACAAGTAGCAGCTCTCGTAAATTGCATGCTTATGATCACCCTGTACAGCATAATAATTAGAAAATGTGGAGTAGAGGCTTATTTCCAGATTTGTGGTTACAGAATGTCAGCCTAACTATGGCAATATAATAAGTAAGCATATATAACACTGTGGAATTCTAAATTTAGCGAGCTCCTCCATTTCATTTCATTAGAGCTGACATGAAACAAGAAGTATGGGAACAAGTTACACACATTATTTATATATATATAAATTATCTATATCTATATCTATATATCTGTATATCTGTATATCTGTATATCTATATCTCTATATCTCTATATCTATCTATCTATCTATCTATCTATCTATCTATCTATCTATTTAACAAATCTTTCTTGGGATAACAACTCTTCTTCTCCCTATGACTTTGCCTTTGTGAAGACTGAACTTCAACATCCATCATTATCATACACTGCAGTCATCTGCCTGAACATTATTCCTGAACATTATTCCTGTATGTATGTTCACCGAGACCTATAGAACAATCACCCACATTTTTATTTGTAAGCAAATAAATAAATGCAGGTAGTCCTCAACAACTGAGCCGCAAATTTTTGTGATTAAGCGAGATATTTGTAAAGTTAGTTTTGCTCCATTTTATGACTTTTCTTGCCACAGGTATTAAATGAATCACCGAGGTTGATAAGTTAGCAACCCAGTTATTAAGTGAATCTGGCTTCCGCACTAACTTTGCTTGTCAGAAGGTCGCGAAAGAAGATCACATGACCATGGGACACAGTTGTAGTCATAAATACAAACCAGTTGCCACAGCTGGGGACGTAAATATAAACCAGTTGCCAAGCACCTCAATTTTGATCACATGATCATGGGGATGCTGAAAAAGTCGTTACTGTGAAAAATGGTCATAAGTCACATTTCCCCTTGTTGTTGTAACTTTGAATGGTCACAAAACAAAGTGTTATACCTTATGGACTACATGTATTAATTTACTTATAATAAACACTCATTTATTTCCTTGAGGTTTTCTCCCATAAATAGATCTTTTAGAATCATTCTTCTTTTGCTTATCCTGGAAGGAAAGAAAACAGCTTGTGTTTTGTTTTGTCTTTACTTTTCCCTTCCCTCACTGCTGTACCCTTTTGTGCGACCAGTTTAGTTCTGTAATTTTCCATGAACAAAACTTTTCCATTTCTTGACCACACAAGCAGTTTTAGGATAAAGACCCTGCTGTTTTCTGGATATGAAAATCCTTGTAGTTACGAGATAGGGAGGCAAAGCAAGGCAGTATTTATTTGTTCTTTGAACAAGGCCACAGCTGTGCTAGTGGTGCAGATGAGCGTTGATCCAAACCTGTGGGCCTGAGAAATGTGCATGACAACGGATGCTGGTTGCATTCAGTAGTAATGAGATCTGAAGTGCGATCAAGTCATGTTCTTTTCAAAAGACTTTCGGAGGCCCACAATCGATAGACGGCAGATGCTAAAACTGCCTCAGACATTAGTAGGTGACATTCATAAATTCAGATGTGTATGGAACCAGCATGAGTTCAAGTGCTGCATGCATCAACAGAGGGATATTATTTCAGAAACCCACTGGGAGTGAGGCGAATAGAACAGTAGTTTTGCATCAGAGACCACTGTTCAAATTCAGACAAGCTTGAATGACCTTGAACCTTTTTCAGTAAGACACTTTATAGAGCAGTTGCAGAGATGACATGTCATCTAGAGTTCCTTCAATGAAAGGCTAGGAATTAATGCTGCACCCCAAATGGGAATCAAGCTGGAGAAGGAATCAAGCATGTAGTTGGGCTGTATTCTTCATATGTTCTATCACAAGGCATACACTGTATTTTAGAATAATACAATCATAGAGCTGGAAGGGATCTTGAAGGTCTTTCAGTCCAACTTCCTGCCCAAGGCAGGGGTCCTTCCAGAACTGCAGTACCCACAACTCTGGGAGGCAAGCTGTTCCATTGATTGTTCCAACTGTCAGGCAGTCAGAGAACTAACCTCTTTAGTTTCAGGTTGAATCTCTCTCTGAGGAGCTTCCACCCATTGCTTTTTGTTCTACTCTAGTGGTGGGATTCAAACTGTTTTACTACCAGTTCTATGGGCAGGGGAAGGATACTGTAAAATCTCCAGTCAGAGGTGGTATTTGCTGATTCTTTGAACTACTCAAAACTTCCACTACTGGTTCTCCAGAACTGGTCAGAACCTGCTGAATACCTCTGGTTCTACCCTCAGGTACGAACAAGAATAAATTGACCCAGTTTTCCCTTAATTATGTGACAACACAACAAGAGGAAAAAAGTGTTGGATATTTGCCACCTTGTGTTATTTATAAAATAATAAAGGCAGGAAACAAACAAACAAACAAGCAAGGAGGCCAGCTGATTGTATTCAGCAGCAATGAGATCTGAGGTGAAATTAAATCATGTTATTTTTGAAAGATTTTGGAAGTCCCATAATTGATAGACAGAAAATACTTGTAAAACTGCATCAGACAATAGCAAATCTGATTCATAAATTTACACAAATATCTGTATAAACAAGTATGAGCATTCTTCCAATTTAATTACAAGATGTTGCTGTTGTCGTTTGGCATTCATACAACTAGAGAAAAAAAGATTTGGGGAATTTTCCCCATTATTATTGTTATTGTTATTGTTGTTGTTGTTGTTATTTTAAACAAATGATTATTTGTTTTGGGTTATACTACAGTATGTACATATAGCTTTGGCTTCTATAGATTGGTATAGATGTATTAAAATACAGAATACAAAATATGGTATAATAGAGTTGGAAGGAACTTTAGAGGTCTTCTAGCCTAGCTCCTGGATCAAACAGAAGACCCTGTAGTGTTCTGAACAATGGCTGTCCAATCTCTTCTTTAAAAACTCCAGTGATGAAGCACCCATAACTTCCAGAATAAGCCATTCCTTTGGTTAATTGTTCTCACTGTTAGGAAATTTATCCATAGTTCTAGGTTGGAGCTCTCTCTGATAAGTTTCTATTCATTATTCCTGTCCTATCCTCATGAGCTTTGAATAATTTTAAGAATTTAAGACATAACAGTAAGAGCATTAGATTGATGAGTATAAAATGTGATCCAGGATTTACTGAGTAGCACTGATAATTAACAAAGCATCTGTACAATATTAAGTATAAAAATTATCTCACTAGCCTTCCATCATTGGATAGAATCTTGCATTCATACTCCAGTTTTTTTTTCTTTCATAAACACTTATCCTGTAATTGTGTGGTGTCCTGATCTGGCATGCCTCTTAAATGTTTGGATTACAACTCAATCATAGTGATTCTAAGTTTCATTCCCTATTCATTGAGAAAGTGCCTCTCCGAAAAGCTGCATAACCTCAAAGAAACATTGCTTCCTGCTCCATTCCTAAGGTTATCTTCATTACCTTCTGCAACCTCTGGCTATTTGAGTGGATCTTGGAATTGTTACTGCTGCCTATCATTTCAAAGCTCCAGTTTCCAAAACTACTTTTATTCACAGTGAAATGAAATGCTTACAAGGACAATCAACGCTAGTCAGGGTGAAATGAAACACAAAGCTTTAAAAATATTATGGTAAGGATTCATCTGAAAAGTTTTTAAGAGAGGTTTTGTGTTTTGCCAAGGAAACATATCTGGTGCCACCCTTGGAAGTATTTTGTCTACACCCAGAACAAGGTGACATGATCTGATAATGGAAGATTTACACTAACAAGGAGATCACATTACTAAGTGTGCATATCCAGGACCAAACATGTTCTGCATTAACTCCATGTGTGGTGAATGAAATTGGTAATGTGATGGGGGCCAAGGAAGTAAGAAAGTATAAATATCACCTTACATCTTGAGAAGCTTGTCTTTGACATACTGACCATGGCCACGACCCAAAGGTAAGTGATCATATGTTTTCAAGTTTGGTTTCCCTGCTCTCACATTTGGGAACTAAATTTTGTCCTTCTCCTTTGTAGGGTAGATCAGATGATGAAGAAAGGGATGAAAAAGTAGAGGGTTCTTGGTTCCTCCTTCTGTTAAATCAAGCCACAACAAGGTAGGAATACTCTGAGTATCCTCACAATACTCTCTGCATTTATTTTTTTATTTATATCACATCTTTAGTTTTACAGATAATTCAAGCTGGCAAACAGATCCACCTTCCTTCTCCTATTTCCCCCACAATATGATGTGGGTTGGACTGAGAGAGGGCAACTGCCTCGAAGTTACCCACTGGCTTTCACGGCTAAGGCAGGATTTGAACTCACAATTTCCAGCTTCCTATCCTGGTGCCTTAACCACTAAACCAAATGCCAAACATTTAAAGCAAGTAAATAGATAAACAAACCAGGAAACCCAGAATGAATAATACAAAAGAATGATTCCTATAAACACTGTATTACACTTGCTTGCCTACATTACTATGTACATTTGCATTACTATATTCACTTGCACACAAATGCATGATGATTATTGCTGATAAGAAGTCACTTTTTCTAAAAGAAAAGCAGGATTGGGGAGAGAGAATGGTTTTAGCAATTACCTAGAAACCGGCTTCTATTTTAATATCTGTTTTAATACCACTATTGTATAAATAGTGTTTATACAATATATATCAAGCTCAGAGAGCACCAAGGACTCCTCACTTCAACCCTGACGTATAAATATTCCTCTTGATTGGAATCACAGTCTTTGCAGGAAAAAAAGGATGTGCCTATGATTCAAGTCCTTCCACTAATTCTCATACTTTTTGATCAATATAATAATGATTTGTCATTTTTACAAATTGCCTCTTTTGTCCTAGAGGTATTTGAAGTGATGTATGCAAGTCAGAAAGAAGTGGTATTAAGTCACAAGCTGGTCAATCCTGGCAACACTTTGGGTTTGTGAGAATGGAATCTTGGGCATGACCAGCGGGGTGCAGACTCCTGGGTTAGAAACTAATCTATGGCTTCTTAACTTTGGCAACTTTAAGACCCGTGGACTTCAACTCCCAGAATTCCCTAGCCAGCCATACCGGCTGGGGAATTCTGGGAGTTGAAATCCACACATTCTTAAAGCTACCAAGGTTGGGAAGCCCTGAGTTAGTGAAGAAGTCATTTTATCCAAAATCTTTGCATTGTGGGCTGCCAGAGAAGAAACATTATTTGAATCTGGGTTTGGCAAGAGAGGTGGGGATGAATTGAGGAAGGTTCCCTAAATAAGTCACTCACCTGCAAAACATTTTGTGGCTACACCATTCTTGTTGATGTAGTCCCTGTTAGGAGAATGAGTGCAGTCAGGGAAACATAGTGAGAGTGGTGTTGAATAACTCACAACCAGCATACAGATACACTGAATAGGAAAATGTAGGTTTTACTTCCAGTAAACGGGTAAACAAAGTCCAACAAACAGTCCAAATCATACACGGTTAAAGCAGGTAGTATAGTATTCAATACAATCAGTCTGGGGATAATTAAAAAACGAAGTCCAGTATCATAAACAAAGTTCAGTAAACAGAGTTTGCTAACAGTTGCAAGACTCACAGCATTCCAAGCAGAACAATGATCCAGCAAAAGGGAAAAGGGAAAATGCAAGAAGAGAGCAAACCAGGTTTCTGGCTCCATCTTATGGCCGTCAGAGGAAACTCAGCCAGTCACAATTACAGCACTCTCTTAAAGATACAACAGTATTAAATAACTATCCTGGTTTATATATTGCCAACCCAACTATTGGGTGACAATCATTCCTATCAATGGCTACATCATTCTTTTTACCCCAATTAAGAGCTGCAAAAGACACTACTTATTCATTCATTACAGTTATATTTTCAGCCTTAATTGGTATACAAATCTGATTACACAGAAGCCCATGGGATTTTAGTTTTGATTTTGTTGAAATCAGGTGGTGACCTTGCTGAAGCTTTAGGCAGACATTAGCAAGTTGGATTTCAAAAGAACATGCTTTGAAGAGGAACAAGATGGAAAAGTGCAGCCAAATTGAATTTTAGTTGCCTAAAAGCAAGGACTTTTAATTTTTCACATACACCTGTCTAATATGTGTTGCAGATCAATCTAAAAGATGTTTTTTTTATGGTGGCCTGTAGAAGAGGAAATATTCTTTCATTAGAAATTTACCAAACTTAATCCTTGTTGCCATTATATGAGTTGCAGTTGATATTATTCAAGCTAGCACTCACTTTTCAAACAACAAAAAGATTGCTGTTACATTTTGTATTTGTTTTTGGAAGATGGATATTTTAGTATGTTTATTTAACAGTTCCTATTTCTTCATACTCCCTTGTTTTATAATGTTATGTTTCAATGTACTTGGGGTAAAATATAAATGAGATTAATGTAGTTTGTATTTGTCTTTACTGCAACTTTATTTTAATTGCTGAGCTGCTCACATTTAGCACTGAAATTTCAAATGATTCAATGAGGTTCCCCCATTTTGAATTTATTTTTCAGCAATTTTTTTTCAATCTGTGATAAGTATATAATTGTAAATTATGTAACTGTGTGAAAAGCCAAGCAAAGAGCATGTTGTTTTTATTGCTTTTTTATTATTTTATTTTATTGTTTTTATTATTTTATTATACAAAAACATATTTTGTTTTTATTGTTTCCAAAAAAAATGTTGAGAGGGAGCTTAAAGTGAGGATTTAGAGTTGCCTGGTCTGGACAATATTGTATTTTTGTACATGGTGTGGAGGGGGAAAAATAAAAGTGTATTAAATGTAGAGTTTTTATCCAAGCTTTAGGAAAATCAGGATTTTACTAAAAATTGACACTATATCTCCAGGGGACAAACCAAGTATATTAACATCAAGCAGAAACATAGCTGGGGACTGTTCAATTTTAATCATGCCTCATGAAAAAGTAATACACACATCAGTTTCCAGTTCAGTGAATGTCACTGTACGCAGTCTTTTTATTTAAAAAAAAAATAGAGCTTCATTCTGAGACTGCTTGCTTATTAAGATCACCAATGAAATATTTACTGATTATTTAAGCAGGTACCAATATATTTCCTATCAGCTATTTTAAGAACAGTCTATTGAGGCCCTTGCTGATACTAGAAACAATTCCCCAAATAATTATATGTTCATCTATTTAACAATATTTCAAAGAATCACCCAATCCCTAACCACAAGCCGCTGTGCATCTGGCTAAAAATAGCATAGCCCTGAGTGCCTTTGATAAGGTTTTCACTTTAATTAATATTTCAGGCTAATTTCTAGCTGTTGAAGAAAGTAAAGATCCTTTTTCAATAAAAATGCTGGCATGCTGCCACAATAAGGTGGTTTACTAAACAGAAGGTGGGGGGAATAGAAACGTGCCTTTTCAGAAGGAAGGTGCATTATTTTTAAATTAATAAAGCCTTTTTCATCAAGGGTGAATTTTCATATTTGGCTTATTATTGGTAGTGATAAAGAATGAAGGCAGGGAGTGACCCTTGAAAGGAATAAAAAAAGTTTGTCATGCCCTTGTTGGAGTCTGATTCTGAGCGGGAGATTGAGCAGCTGACAGGGAGTGGGAGTGTGGTTCTGGTGGCTGTGGAAGAAACGGGGAAGGGCACAGTCAGACTAGGCATTCAGAGGAAGACCCAGGGCCATACCCTTTTCATCCGAGGGCACGCAGGGAGGAAGAGAGCAGGGAGCAACGTGGCTTATGAGCGAGAAAAAGGCCCTGATCCCTTTCATTAGTTGCAGCTGGGAAAACGTGATATAAGAAGGGTGTCTGCACACAGCACCTTGCTGGAAGCAAACTATGCATTATCTTTGTTGAGGCTTATCTGGGTTTTGGCATCCTTCCAACTGTGTGTGCTTTGTTATCTTTTGGAAGTCTGCAATTTATTATCCTGGCTTGTCATGTTAATTACTTCAGCATGGTTTGTGTTGGTTTTTTATTTCTAATTTATCTGTACTTTGGGTTCGGACTGCATTTCTTCCCTTTGTAAACTGTTTTTGGAAGAGTTTGATCTCCAGCTGAGGATAACTGGACACTGGGAACCAAGTTGGAGGTATTAAAGGGACTTTACCTATTCTTGTGACTTTGTGGCACGCCCAGGTCATCACAGTGTTTTTATGAACTTTCAGATAAGATATATTATGAACATGGCATGGCAATTGGTCAAATAAATTTCTCAAGAGCTACTACAAACAATATTATCCAGGCAGTGGTGGGATTCAAATGTTTTTACTACCAGTTCTGTGGGTGTGGCTTGGTGGGCGTGGCAGGGGAAAGATACTGTAAAATCTCCAGTCAGGGATGATATTTGCCGTTTCTGCAAACTACTCAGAATTTCCGCTACCAGTTCTCCAGAATTGGTCAGAACCTGCTGAATACCACCTCTGCGTCTAGGTAAAAGTTCCACAGAATCAAAGAATACAACCAACTTGTTTATAATATGTTGAACAACATGACACCTAGAGTAGAGCCTTAGAGTATATCCCTTCAAATTTTCCACTAGCATGATATAAAATCACTAACATGAACTTGTGGGATCAGGCTTGTCAATATCTGTACCTATCTAATGTTAGCATAGTGCAATCTGCATTTTTCTGTTTTCAGCAGAATATCATGGGAAATCTGTTGCATTCTTTGCTGAAGCCATGTGTGTGAGTTCACCCATCCAAATACTATTCAGGATTATACCTACCAGTTTCAAAGCCCAGCCAGGGTTGAAATAGATGTTTCTACATGCTGGAACCATTGTTGTCTAAAAATGCAGTGCCATGGCCCATCATCTGAATGAATTCTGATCCAGTGCTGCTAATATCCAGTAATGAAATCTTGGTGGAACTCTGCTGCCTTGTCTCCATTTCTGATCCTGATAACAGATATCCCCTCCTATGATAACACATATCACAGCCCTTGAAAATAATGATCCTACTACATCAAAAGCCAGAGGCAAGGAACCAAAGGATATGTTTGTTTGGAACAGTGTCTTCCACCAGAAGAATCTATTTGAAAATACATGATTGCTACTGGGATGACTTGCTGACCTTGAGCTCTGTGTCTTAATTCATGGAGCAGACCTTGACCACACTTTTGCCTATTGCCTATGTCAGGTTGATAGTTTTTGCCAGATTCTTTGCTGAACACTTCTTATCTTGCACTTTAACACACAAGTAGACAACCTGGTGCCCTCCAAATTCCTTAGGCAACAACATCCCATCTGCTCCCTCTAATATGTTCAGGTCAGGAAATGCAAAGGTAAAGCATCTAAGTGACACCTGATTTGTTTATCCATGTAAAAACAAATATTAAACAGAGTGAAAAAGAGTGACATTTGCTTAGTTGTACAGGAGCGCTAATTCGAACCGGCTCTTCTACTGACTATTAAGAAGCAACTAATTCAACAGGATGCAGCACAGGAAGACAACAAGAAACATTATCTTTGGTTTCTTCCATCAAGTTCCGACTGCCTCTGTATTCTATATTCAGTTAGTCATTACACAAATTGATTGGTTTTTGCTTGATTATGGAGTATCAAGCCATTTTCAATTCAATAAATCAGAATAGAGCTGAAGGGGACTTTGGAGGTCTTTTATTCCTCAAGCAGGAGATTCTATACAGTTTGTGTTGAATGGTTGTCCAGTCTCTTATTAAAAATCTCCAGCAAAAAATCTCCACAACTTCTGAAGGCAAGCTGTTCTACTGGTTAATTATTCTCACTGTTAGGTAGTTTCTCTTTAATTCTAGGTTGCTTCTCTCCTTGATTAGTTTCCATTCATTGTTTCTTATCTTGCCTTCTGGTGCTTTTGCAAAATAAGTTGACCTCCTCTTCTTTATGGCAGTCTCGCAAATACTGTAATTCTGCTATCATGTCAACTCCTAGCAACCATATTATAGATAGACCATCAGGAATCAAACTTGATGTGGATAAATGTATTGATGTTGGTCATGGGAAAACCTCTGAAACAAATAAATCACTGATTTTGTGACTATTGTTACTTAGAAAAGAATGCACTGCTCGAAGAATTAGTATGATTGGATATATCATGCCAAACCAATCTTATCTCCTTTTTTTTGATACAACGGCCAGTTTAGGTGATAGAATTCTTTATTAGCCAAGTGTGATTGGACACACAAGGAATTTGTCTTGGTGCAAATGCTCTCAGTGTACATAAAAGAAAAGATACATTCGTCAAGAGTCAAGAATCATAAGGTACAACACTTAATAATAGTCAAAAGGTACAATAAGCAATCAAATCATACTAGGAAACAGTCAATAAAATTGTTAGGATACAAGCAACAAGGTTACAGTCATACGGTCATAAGTGGGAAGAGAGGGGTGAAAGGAAGGATGGGAGGATTAACAGTAATAGTAAGGCAGACTTAGTAAATAGTTTGACAGTGTTAAGGGAATTTATTTTTTGACATCAGGATGATGTAATATTTGGGGGACATCAAATCCATAACTTTTACAGGCAGCCTTGGTTAATGGCCATTCATTTAGCAACTGTTCAAAATGTTATCAGGGCTGAACAAATGATATTTACAATCCATTCTTGAAGTTACGAAGCAAGCCCAGTCATGTTATGGTGATCCAGGTGCTTTGCACCTGGCTCACACTTACAATGATAATAGCCTCCATTATGTGATTTCCATTTGTGACCTCCCTGCCAGCTTCCCAGAAGCAAAGTCAATGTGTAAGCTGATAAGGAAAGTTGTAAGTTGCTTCTGTAAGTCACTGCTGCTTTTTCTTCCAAAGAGCTGATGATATGCTATAGTTGATGATATCTTGTGTATTCTGTATCACGGCCTGGCCACAGCACACCCCACCCACATGCCATTGTGCATGCCAACGCACCTAGCTGACTCACACTGAGCTTCAGCAGCTAGCCCTCACTGAGCTGCGCTCACACCATGCCAGCCATCTGGGCCCCCTCCTTCACTCTGCAGCAGCCAACCTGCCCAAGTCTACTACTGATTTGCTCGTGATCTGCCAGGGGCTTGCAACTTTCTGCTGGTTTCCCCATTGACTTTTCTTGCTATAAGTTGGCGGGGAGTAGCAAATTGTAGTCACGTGAGATTCTCACTTAAGAACTTGTGATCCTTGCTTAACAATGGCAATGGGGACTGCGAGGACATATATCTTAATGATGGGAATTCTAGTCCCAATGACTGTCATGAAGGACCTGTACGTTAATTCCAATGCATCATTTTTGTCACCTTTTTCCTATTATTATTATAATAATAAAATCTGGGAATGATGTAACCCCACAAAATATAACTGACTTCAGTTTGTGAAAAAGTTATCTTCAGGGTGAGAGTTGGAGAGGCTGTGTGCACTAATCAGAGCAGCTGCTGGCTGGCATGCCTAGGGAAGGCAGGTGGGCAGGCCAGTAGGGGAGACTGACTTACTGGAGCAACTTGTAACATTCCCTGCCAACTTCCCCAATGACTTTCCTTGTGGGAAGTCGGTAGGATAGTCACAAATGGAGATTCCATGACTGTAGCTCATTGTGACATCATAATCATGAGTGGTCACCAGATCTTGATCATTTTGACCATGGAGGAACAGCAATAGCCAAAATGTTGAGGACCAGTCATAATTTCATGTCTGCCATAACTTTGAATGGTCGTTGAATGAACGAATTGTAGTTGAGGACTAACTGTATTTGATTTGCCAGCTATTTGTCCCTTGATTTTTAGTTGGCTTGGCTATGCTCATGAAGACATATAATTAATCCAGAGTATAAAATATCCATCATTAACCTAGGAACATGATCTTAGGACTATCATCCAAACAAAGGAGTAAAAATGCCTAGGCTGTATCTGCCTGGGTATAAGAAAATCTGAAAAGCTTCAGTTTCTTACAAAGATTTTAAATATATACATTAAATGCACTTTATGTGTTGTCCTCTTACAAGCAAGTGATATAATGTACGGTAAAATTGCATAAGCAGCTCATTCAATGGAAATATGAACAAAAGTTATTATTAACGTGATTTCTTTATTATGTATTTTAACAGCTGTTTCTTTTCAGGATCTTCAGTGGGAACAAAATCCATGACATTAAAGAAATCATTGAAGAAATACGTAGCCTATCCCATCAAATCTTCCACATAGAAACATTTCACTCTTCCAGGATATTAACTGACCTGCCCAATTTTGTATCTTACCCCATGCAAATCGGAAAAGTGATTTGGCCATCTTTTTATCCAATTTATTAATGCAAATATTGAAGAATAGAGGCACCAGCTTCTATTCTTCAATGTTTTGGTAGCCCCCTTGATACTTCTCGATTGATGAGCACCTTTTCAATATGTCTTTTCGAAAGAGCTACGTATTCATTTAACTGTCATCTCATCAAACCCACAGGTGAATCAAAGTGTCCTAGAGTACTTTGCTGAAATTACAGCAGATTCCAATTATCCAGAGAGATAGTGAGCTCTCCTGACCCCCCCCCCCCGCCACGTTCAAACAAAGGCTATGAAGCCATCTGTCAGGAATGCTTTAATTTGAATTCCTTGCCCAGCCAGGGATTAAGACTTGATAAGCTAAATTACCCCTTCCAACTCTGTGATTCTATGAACGCTGAATATGTCGTTCAGCCCCTGGAAGGTCCTCTACTCAGTCTGTGATCATCTTATTCTGATGTCTGATTTCCAGCTTCAAATATTTCTTGGCATTATTCTGAGTTTTTGCATGCTACCTTGCAGAGATCTTTCACTAGAATCTGCTGTCATGTGTGTCTTCACGGTGCTTCAAAAATATCCTGCCTCACACACCAATTTAGGAAAAAGAATCCCCACTCATCGATCTGAATGAACTGCAACGATCTGGACAGCCGCTAGCTGGCAGCAAAGGACTGAAGGTTTTCTTTAATCTCTTTGCTGCCATCCAGTGACCCTCCAATAAAAGTGTTGGCGTTCATGTTCGATGCCGTAGTCCTGCCGCTACCACCGTTTCCAACTTCAGCTTTGAACTCGGAGAAATAATAAAATTGCGACTAGGCCCCGCGTACCACATCTTCCTCGACGCCTCACAGCACCCCGATCATTCATCTGTTGGGTTTGTGCCGAATGCACGTCCCTTAGGAGCGCTTGACTTGTTTGGACCCATTTTCCGGAGCCAACTCCCTTCGCCGACAGCTTTCCCCCCCCCCCCTCCATCTCCTTACTCACCTGTCCATTTCCTCCCCCCTTTCCCCACTTCGTCGGTGCCTCCGATCCCGCCGCCTGTCTCCGTCTCGCCTCCCCTCCCGGCCCTGCTGCATTGTGGTTCGGCCGGACCGGCGGCGGCGGCGGCGAGAATGGAGCCGAGCCAAGTGAAGATGGCTGAGCTGAAGCAGCCGCCGAAACACGACGGGAGGGTGAAGATCGGCCACTACGTGCTGGGGGACACGCTGGGGGTCGGCACCTTCGGCAAAGTCAAGAGCTGAGTACGGGGCACGGGGCGGGGGCCGACAGGAACGGCCCGCCGGGCTGCAGGCCGACAGCGGCGGAGGGTCGCTTCCCTCCGCGGACCGGGTTCACGCGCGGCGGCGGCAGCAGCAAGCCGGAGCGCTTGTCCAGAATGGCACCCAGCGAGCAGCCGGGCATCGTCCCCGGGGCTCTTCCCCCCCCCCCCCCCCCCCCCCCCCCCCCCCATCCATCCTCCAGGGTCGCCATTGCAGGGACTCCATCTCTCCGGTGGCGGCTGCGTTGGAAGAGGAGGGAAGGAGAGGAAAGGCGGCCCTGTGCCAGGCCACAGCATAGCTGGGAGTTGCGAGGCGGCGTCGCAACCTGGCTGTTCCTCCTGGCATGCTGAAGTGCCTGCGTCGTCTTCCTTCTCTCTCTCTCTCTCTCACACACACACACACACATGCACAACCTTCCAACGAGCAGGTCGGAGTGCATCCCCCAGCACTACTTCCATCATCCCCAGGGCATGACAATTGCTGGCTGGGCACGATGGGGATTGAAATCAATTCATCCAGAGAATTAGACACTGGAAGTTTAATGAGAATTTAATTCTCCCTCCCCCCCCCTTTTTTTTGGGGGGGGAGGGAAGACCCAACCTACAGTACTACAAATTGATTATACAATAAGTGTGACATTAGGGTGGGGGGAAGATATAATGGAAGCAAATGAGCATAGTGTTGTTGCATTGATAAGACTTAGGCCACCCACTTGATGAATAATGCAAGGTTTCTTGCTCCAACAGTACCACAACTATTTGTATTTCTCACTGAGAAATAAGTCATTGTGTCAATGTCAATCTCCATGTTGTATTTTGGGGAAGAAAATGCCTCCCACAGATCAGTTTGATTTTCCATAAATCCAGGGAAAAAATTTTACCTCAAGAAATGCCCTTCCTAACACTACTGTTGGGAATTCAGTGTTTTATTTCTTCAGAATCAGAACTGATTATATTGTGTTCGACAATGAATTCTGTTTTGATCCATTAGCTATTCTCAGTTAATTGACACAGGATTGCAGCTGCATTTGTTTTATCTTTTTTTAATCAACTATTCTCCTCAAACTTTAGGTGATATATATTTTATTCCTATAATATTTCTGTGAGTTGGGATCAGTAAGCCATACTCTTACTATACTTTGGAGTGCTGTTTTATTGATCAGTGTATTACAAATGACTGATTTAGTTGTTCTAATTTGACTTTCTAATTCTAGAATTTTGTTCTAACACAAGGGTCTTCAAACTTGGCAAGTTTAAGACTTGTGGACTTCAACTCCCAGAATTCTTGAGCTAACATGACTGGAGAAGGAATTCTGGGAATTGAAGTCCACAAGTCTTAAAGCTGTCAAATTTGAAGACCCCTGTCTAACACAAACTTGTTTGGGATTAATAATATTTGAACTCATTTCAAAATTGAATGCCCTTTTTGTGTACATTTTAGAGAACAGAACACTAAGTAGAACCTAATGTTCAAAGTTGTAGAATAGTAATTAAGATTAATTGTTTAAGAAGATACTATCTGTTCATTATTCATTATTTTATACTATTCGGCTATATATAGCAAACATACATGTACAGAGGAACATGGCAACCCTTTTTGGAAATGTTGAAGTATTGCTTACATTTGTACAGTTAGAAACATCCATATTAGGAACCTAAACTTTTACACTACACAACAAATAATACCTTCTCTTGTGACTTCATCCTACAAGACATTCAAGTAGACTTAACAAGTCCCAAAGGAGTGAAATAATAATATCTGTTACTGTAAGCAAATGATGGATTACAAAGCAGGCTGTTTATTATTAATGATTAATGTATTAGAAAAGATTTTGTAGACACATATCTTTTATAAATGGACTACTCAGTAGGAATATGTACCTACAAGCTTGTTTATTTTCTTGGCTGGAGTTAGCCAATGTATTTTTTTAATTATTTTAATCAAAGTCACTGAATAAAACATAAATAATCACCGTAGAGTTAGGCAGACCCTAGTCTTGTCATCGAATTTTACAGCTAGGACTCTTCATTCTTGGTTATGTCTGTGGAATATTTTTTCATAAGTGCTCCCCGAGATGACAGATACATGAAGTAATATCATCAGACCATCTGATGGGACTACACAAATGAATGAGGAGGTCTGATTATTGCAAGTTGTTCAGACTCATTGAGAGTAAGATAACATACAAGTTTAATAAATTACTCATAATTATTACATCTGACATTATAGCAAACTATATACATCATCTGTATTATTACCATTAACAGACTCTCTTTCAGTTAAATATTTGGGAAAAGGGGATGAGTGGTGATGATGACATAAATTATAGTTGTTTTCAATCATGCCAATTCTCAGAGCTGTCTGGACAGATTTCCACAATTTTCTTGACAAGGTTTTCAAAACTGGCTTGCCATTGCCTTCTTCCTAGGGCTAAAAGTAAGCAGCTAGGCCAAGGTCACCCAGCTGGCTTTATACCTTAAGATAAGACTAGAACTCATGGTCTCCCAGTTTCTAGTCTGAGGCCTTGATGGCTCTCAAGCTACAGTTAACACACCTAGAAATGCTTGGTTAATTTAACTGCACTGAGTATTATTTCCAGTTTTTTTAGACATAGCTTATTTCAGATGCTACAACTAGCTTATTTCAGATGCTATAACAAGCATCTTTGTTGTTTCATTTCCCAACATATTTAGCTAAATATTAGTGTTTTGATCACTAGAAAAGAATGTCCTTATCTTCTCTGTCCCCTGTTAGTCTCTCTTCTCAGGGACAGAAACCAATTATTCAAAAATTAGTGAAGTATTTTACAGAATATAGAAAATCCTTGACTTCCAACAGTTCATTTAGTGACCATTTAAAGTTACAATGGCACTGAAAAATGTGACTTACAACCATTTTTTTTAGTTGTGGCCTTTGGTGCATTCCCATGTTCATGTGATCAAAATTCAAATTCTTGGCAACTGGTTCATATTTATGACCTTTGTTGTGTCCCAGGGTTGTGTGATCACCTTTTGCAATCTTTGGACAAACAAAGTCAATGGAGAAACCAGATTCACTTTAACAGCCAGATTACTAATCTGTCAACTTCAGTGATTCACTTAAGTGTGGCAAGAACAGTCATAAAATGGGGCAAAAAAATGGGCATAAAATAGGGCATAAAAATTAGCCTCAGTTGTGGTTGTAAATCCAGGATTACCTGTATAGATGACCATCATCAATTGCTAATGTGTGCCAAACAAGTCATCCTTAATTAAAATTACCATATCAGGGGTACAGAAACCCACTTACTAGATAGCTGTAAATTATTAACTCTTCGCTATCAACTAATAGTCTTATGGATTTTGAGACTCGTGCATGTTGTTAGTAAATACATATACATAAAACAAGAAGAAAATTGTGATTGTATTGATTTAAAGCTTGA
Organism: Laticauda colubrina; assembly: GCA_015471245.1. NCBI lineage: Eukaryota > Metazoa > Chordata > Lepidosauria > Squamata > Elapidae > Laticauda > Laticauda colubrina. Next base: position 37,396,552 of record BLBF01000020.1, on the reverse strand, counting down.
GTGTTAAAACCAAGTGTTTAATAGGATACAAAGAACTTAGTTTAAAAAAAATTATAAAGATATGACTATGTACAAAGAAAGATATTGCTCTTTACTTTTTATTACTTTTTATAACATTTCACAATGAAATATGAATGAGTATACTTCCAGGTTAAGAAAAGCTATTGTATATCCTTTTCTAAATGTCCTTTTCTGTGCCTAAATATCTACAACATATTTATTGATACCTTCCCAATATTACTACTGTTTCTAGAATACCAGCCTGTAAGGAACACACACTTTTTAAAAGATGAAATCCAAAAGTGATATAAAATTAAGAGTAAACAAAATTAGTGAAGACAGTGGGAAAGCTTTGAAGATGTTCAAAATTTTATAATTTGTCATTTATTCAAAATTACATGCTACAATATTTATATTAATTCTCAAGACACTGCAAACTTTTTGTCCTTGGTTAATACAGGTCAGCTCTGGCACTTCAAGGACAGGCTAGGTAATCAAATAGTGTTTTTTTTAATCCTGAATTATTCCAAATGGAAAATAAATGATAGTTCTTACTGGGCCTTTGTATGTGTTTCTGTAATACTAACTTACAGCATCATTCAGCATTGCCATGATGGTATGTAACCTGTCTGCATTAGCAATTTATCACCACAGCAATGTCTGGGTGATGTTGTAAATTGCTGGTTTCCTCTGTGTAATCATTTGGACCATTTCTTGCTTTACTTTTCTTGGAAAGATCCTTATGCATCATAGAATAGTATGTTCCAGTAGAGGAAACGTAGAGATAGTGTTCTCTTTATATCTTGAATGTTACAAAGTATAATTTATCTCAAAATTTGCTTTTATTCTGAATTTGTATAGGGACATAAAATGAGCAAGTCAAATTATTTTTATTTTGAAGCATGGCAAGTCTGTTTATTTTTAGAACACTCTTATTGAGGAAAGAATTTCAGGCTGCCCTTATCTCTGCTAATAATAGTGACTTGCTCAATTTATACAGCTACCAAATTACCACTCCACCCTCTACTTTAGTCAGGCTACGTGTTAATTGCAGATTTTCTGGTTCATAGTTCACTTGGTTTTAAAATGTAATGATTTTTTTAAGCTGGGATGCTAAACTCTGCAGCCTATTTATTATTTACTTCTTCCTTGTAGAATATAATGATTCTTTGAATTCACAAATATTATCTTAGTGTTTTTTAATATATAAATCTGATACTAGAAGAAAATGTATGCTTGGAAATCTATACGTATACTTGAATGTGTATGTGTCTCCATGTGTGTGTGTGCCTTTTTCTTTGTTACTTTATGGAATACAACCATGGGCGATGTCTATGAAATCTCCATCTTGGCTTAGATGTTTTAAAAATAATTATTATTAATTGCTAAGTTTTGTATTGATTTCCACCCTCCCACCCCAAAACAGTTGTTTCAAAAATACTGGATTGGAAGCTAATAAACTGCACGTTATGTGGAAATTCTAGTGGAGATAGGGAAATACTATTATTAGTCTAAAAATATAAGGAATAGATAAATAATTTCTAAAAGGAAGATGGGCAAGCAGTAATGTTCCTAAAGAAAAAAGGAAATAATCCATGATAAATTTTAAATCAATTGCTTAACAAGTGTATAGTGATATATTGTTGAAATGGATAAGACTCTCAGATACATTATTTGGAATTGCAGTCTTCATTTAATTTGTATTTATTTTTTATATTTATATTCTATTGCACCAGGAGCTCAAGGCAGAGTAAATAGCGAAACTATTTAAGGAATATTGGACTGAGACTAACTATTCCAAATCACCCAGGGAGGTTCTATTATGAAGTGAACTTGAACCTCAGTTTCTTCCGACATAAAGACTCATCAAATCTGGCTTTCTGATCCTACAGGATAGATTTTGAAATGAACATAAGTAGTCCTCAACTTACAACCACAATTGAGCTCAAAATTTCTGTTGCTAAGTGAGATATTTGTTAAATGAGTTTTGTACCTTTTTGCAACCTTTCTTGCCACAGTTAAGTGAATCATCACATCATTGTTAAATTAGTAACGAAATTGTTAAGGGAATCTGTCTTCTCATTGAATTTGCTTATCAGAAGATCACAAAACGTGATCATATGACCATGGGATATTGTAACCGTCATAAATATGAACCAGTTGCCAAGCACCTGAATTTTGAAAAACAGTCATAAGTCACTTTTTTCAGTGCCGTTGTAACTTTGAATGGTCACTGAATTAATGGTTGTAAAACGAGGACTATCTGTATTGATGCTGAATTATTATGAAGTAGTTTGGATTTAGCTCAACTTGATTCATTTTCTGAATCTTCTATTATCCCCCCCCCAATTTAGTTTGCTCTAAAAACTAAATGTTTTAAATGTATATTTAGAAAAGATTATTCTTTGCTAAAGGTCAAATAAACATCTACAGGACAATCACATATGGTTGCAGTCTAATTTCTGTACTCTTACTTGGAAGTGAGTTCCCTGCAATTATTTAGAATTACTTCTAAATAAACATATTGTAAGAATTTTGATTTTCTTTCTTTCTTAATTGTGCATATTAAACGCAAACTGAAACATGCCATCCTTTTGGTTTCAAAACTCATTAAATAGAAAGTTTTGCAACAAATAGCAAATGGATGAGAGAAAGCTTTTAATACAACTCAATTAAATAATGAAATGCTGTAAATAATTTTATGCAGCAAGTGGCCTGTTGAAAGACTAGTGGACAGAAATAGGCACCTGTATAAAAATCTTGATGATTTTGAATTACAGCTCCTATCAGGTTGAAGCTAGCACAACAAAGTTTGGTCAGGGACAGAGGGAATTATAAATCAAAATGTTATTGAAGAAGGTCGGCAAAGCAAGGCTGCCCTAATTAATGCAAATAATTATTTGAAAATAGCATTCACAAAAGAAGAAATGATGAAAGCTTTCTCCTCTCATTATTCGTGATCTTGAGAGTGGCAATAACCAGATTGCTCCAGGATACTGTCCTTCCCAACTTTTTTTAAAAATTTGAATCAAAGTAGTAAGTATTAAAGTAGTTTTAGAAGTCATTGTGTGACTTCTTTTTGGGCATTCTGCCTTAGCTCTTAACAATGTCATGCCACCAGCTACATGTCCTTTATCTCATTTATACAGAGAGGCAAACTGGTACCTACTTTCCTTCAATGCACAGTTGTCATTGCTAGTAAGTGAACTGACAAAAATGGCTTCTTTTTGGTGCTATATGATATATTTAAACTTATGAATTCTATAATGCCCTTGATGTAAGAAAAGGCACTTCAACTCAGACTTAATTTATATTTTTGTTACTACTTTCATCAATGTTGTAAAAGTTATTATTAGACAAATTTATCCATAACCATTATCTTAACTATTGGTTTTGGAATAATGTAACTTCCAGAAAGGTAAATTACAAAGCTTTGGAATAAACTACATGTTTTATTTACGTCACAATGCAATTCCATATGTACCAAGTCAAGAATACAGTCAGTTCCATTAACTCCAATTGTTTGGTAGGATTTCATAACCTTGCAGATATTACAATATTTAAAATATTGACAGGAAACGCAGTCTTGCAAAACCCAGGGAACTTTTTTCTGAGTAGAGATTGTAGTGTTAATGTAGTCCTAAGCAACATGATGGCCTACTGCTCAGAAGGTTGAGAGCTCAATCCCAGGTAGCAGCAGATTTTTCTCCCAGGGCACAAAGAAAAAAATATCTGCTGCAAATTCTGTGTGGCATCAGAAAGGACATCCATTCAGCTCCACCCAGTCGCCCTGACTCTACCCTGAATTAAGGGATTACAGGGTCATAAAAAGGGAGCTTTATTTTATTGTAGTGTTAGGACATAAGTGACGCACCTCACAAATCAGTAACCTCTTTTATGTAAGGAGAAATTAACATTCAGCTTTTTTTCTTTTATTTAGTTGGAGAACATCAGCTTACTGGACATAAAGTAGCAGTGAAAATTTTAAACAGACAAAAAATTCGTAGTTTGGATGTTGTTGGAAAGATCAAAAGAGAAATCCAAAATTTAAAACTTTTCAGGCATCCTCATATTATCAAACTGTAAGTGTACTAAATCTTATTCTCTTTGTAGCAAAATACGAAAATGTGTAAAATATATATTTCTGTAATTGCAGGTATTTTACTGTATTTCTAATATGTTTAAGAATAATATAAATTAAGTGTTGGAATCACAACGTAAGTTTTATTGCTCTTATATTAAATTTACTTCCATGTCCGTAGAATACTTATATGGACATTCTTCCTTTTGAAATTCAGTCAGCAAAGTATATATTGGGATTTAGTTAACTTATTACTACCATATTAATTGTTGTTGTTAATTAAATTTATATACCACCCATATCACAGTTTGAGATTATTCTGGACCATTATAAAATGTTCTTCAAAATATTTCAGGCTAGATTATATTTCTTGTTCTGTAACAGAAGAAAACCTTAACTATCAGTTTGATACAATATCTTATACTTTTTTGGGATAACTGGTACAAGATTGGATAGTTGCTTGATAAAAGCAAAGTAGCATGTATTGTAGGTATTCATCTTAGATTAATGAAGTGAAAAATAGATCTTTAACTCGAGATAGACTATTTCAATTATATATTTATGTAATAAAATTTCAAGAGCAAAATTGAAATATCTTTCAATTTCTTTGAATAATGCATAAAAAGGAAGTACTCCGTTTAATCAAGCACAGTAGCTGTGTACTTCTGGAAGCAATGTCTAAAGAAAAAAAGCAAGCCTTTTTTCTTATATAGCATGGCTGAGATCTTTTGGACCTTCATTAAAATGGCCGCATTATTGTAATACATATATAAACATATTGTATGTTCTTATAACAATGAATATATATATATAATAGCTTTATATGGGTAGTCCTCAACTAACAACAATTCATTTAGTGTCCATTCAAAGCTACAATGGCACTGAAAAAAATGAGTTATGATTGTTTTTCACACTTACAACCGTTGCAGTATCTCCACAGTCAAAATTTAGATGCTTGGCAATTGACTCATATTTATGACAGTTGCAGTGTCCCAGAGTCATATGATCACCTTTTGCAATCTTCTGACAAGCAAAGTCAATGGAGAAGCCAGATTCACTGAACATTTGTGTTATTAATTTAACAAATGCAGTGATTCACTTAACATTGGTGGCAAGAAAGATCATAAAATGGGGCAAAATTTACTTACTATCTTGCTTAGTAACAAAAAAATTGGGCTCAATTTTGATTGTAAGTTGAGGACTATCTGTATTATGGATGCAGAAAGATTGTAAATAGGAATAATTATTATTTCACATATTTTGGGACTCAATGAGAAAGCTAATGAAAACCCCACCAGTTATATATTGGGAGGTAAAGGAACTATTCCTGTTATGTAATCGTTAGATGTATACTAACATATTTTGACTTTTGAATTTGATGTGTCTTAATTTTCTCTTGGTAGCAACGTTCAGAACATAGTTCTGAAAAGATTTATTCAACAAATATCTTAGAGAAGTATAGAAGTTTAATGTAGGAGGTGGAGTAGGAGGAATGAAGATCTGTCAAACAGTTTAATTGAGCAGAGTCCCAAAGGAGTTTATATGTGTACTGCAAAAAAAGGGACCAATTTGTCCTTCAGAAGTGAAAAGCAATTATATGGAAAGTAAATTCCAGTGATTTTGTTAAGGGCTGCTTTAAGATTAGACAGGAAGTCTTAAGAACTTCATCTAGCAAAAACATTTAAGATGCGATTATTTTCTTGTATGATTTCAATAGGTATCAGGTGATCAGCACCCCTACTGATTTTTTCATGGTGATGGAATACGTGTCTGGTGGAGAATTGTTTGATTATATCTGTAAAAATGGACATGTAAGTGTCTTATCCAGTTGGAATAAAAATGCATGTCATGAAAGGACAGGGGTGGGATCCAACAGGGTTAACTACCAGTTCGGTCATTTATGAGGTTCGGTGATTTATGAGGTGCTTCCCTGCACACTGCCCGTGCGTGCCTGTAGATTGTCATCAGCGCGCTACGTGCAGAGAAGCAGTCTTTGAAAAAGCCTTTTTTTTCCTGCTTTTTTAACTGCAGCTGTGCAGTTTTTTCAGCTGAAGTTGAAAAAAAATCAGGAAATAAAGGTCAGGTAAGAGCCTGGGTGGGCAGGTGGGCAAAAACATCAGCAGACATAGAACCGTTTCTATGTCTGCTGCTCTTCAGAGCTAACGGTTCTACAGAGGTGGACAGAACCGGTAGAAACCCACCCGTGTGAAAGGACAAAGAGACAATAGTGGAAAATAGAATTGATTTGCTAAATTAGATTCTTTTAAATCTGTAAGATCAATAATAGGCCAAGCCATATGTCAAATCAAATCACTGATGTATATTTCTTCTTTTATTGTAGCTATTGGATACAATACTCCTCCCCATCTGGTACCCACCAGATGCATTGCATTTAACAATTGGATCACATTCACTTGGATGATGATGCTAAAGTCCAACACATCAAATAAACTCCAAATTGGGGAAGGTTGCTATGCAGTCTTACAATTCAGCAATTTTACTAATCATGGCTCAAACCAAATATCTCTTAAATAATTGGAAATTAATATATGCTAAACAGAAGCAACCTCCAACACCCTGTTTTGTTTCAGATCATCTACAGCCCAGTGGTTTACTTTACATCAGTGTTTCTCAACTGTGGCCACTTGTAGAGGTCTGGACTTCAACTCCCACAATTCCCCAGCCAGCAAGGGGGAATTCTGGGGGTTGAAGTCCTCTTAAAGTGGCCAAGGTTAAGAAACACTGTTTTTATATCATGCCACTGATTTCTGTTAAATATACACAGTAACTGATATTACCCTGATTTGGCAATAATAGTTCATCTGATTTTGTAGAAAAATACAGACATAGATACGGCTGCCATTTCACACAATCTTAACAAAATTTATATGTTTAGTTAATGATATAATTTCTAGCAAATGAGCCACATATAATACAAATAAGAATTCAGACTAAGAATATCACAAATGTTTCAGCAAAAACATGTTTATAAACAAATAATACAATTCACAAGTACTTTATTCTTTGTATTTTTTTTTCTTTTAGAGTTATTGATGAATGTTATAAGAAAATCTAAGTCATTTGAAAGTAAAAGCAGATTTAAGTTTTACCAATCCAATTTATAGATTGGATTATTAAATGTCTTTTTTGCTCTTTGTCTCCTTTTCTTTAATCTTTGGAAAATATTAGGAAAGCAAAATGCCTCCTCATGCATATTATAAATCGAGTATAAGAGTAACATTTCCTACCATTCTTTTGCATTTTTGTAGTTTAGTCTACTGTTAATAAATTGAGTCAGTGATGAATGTGTTATATAATAGTTAATTATAAAATGTAAAGTATGCAGTTATTTTGATTATTCTATCATAATCAGCTGATAAGGCTCATTAATTAATGAAGTAATTCCACTTTAGTTTTGAACTCAACTACATCATTCTCTATAAACAGACAAAGCCAAATTAGGTTGTCTTGTTGTAATTGATGACATCTTGTAGCTTAAAGTTGCAATAGTATACTTAAAGGCCTCTTATGTGAAAATTAATCCTCTCTGCAGATATATCATTTAGAAGGATTTGATTTAAACTGACCTTTGCTGGCAACTCCCCCCCAAGTTTTATGCATAATAACATTTTTTAAAAATGTGAACTCAGACACCTATAGACCAAAGTGCAATAGTCTTTTCTAACGTCATAGTACGCTGTTTCTTCATCTTACTCTTCATCTATTAGTTCTACTTCAGAACACTGGAAGATGTAATTTTTTTTTATTATTTTCACCTATAAAATGTACACAGAGCTTATTTTGAAATTTTATTTTAGTGGGGTTTTTCTTAATATAAAATGTTATAGGAATCAAGCTGTAGGAGCACCAGACTTGTTCTGATGTGTGCATGCAGGTAGTGCTGCAAAATGGATAGATCTGAATCACTCGTATGGTTCTTCCCATTTTTAAAAGGGCAGATTTTATGTCATTTTGAGGATTTTAAAATTGTATTAGATTTAGAACTGACACTTTTTTCCTATATTTTAAAATCAACAACTGCATCGAAGGCAGATCCACAGCTGAAATGCAAGAACGTCTTATGCTGTCTAAGCCTAGGAAACTGTATTTTGGTTTAATGGAAGCTACTTCAATCAAGCCAGGATAAAGCCATAGTTAGAATAAAACCCAATACCTTGAGATTAGATCTTATAAAGAATTAGGGATGGTTCGGGAGCAAAAGTTTGCAGTATACCCCATGTGCTCAAAAGAATGGGACTGTAAGAATAAGGCATCAGGAAATTTGTTGTCAAACATCAAGGTCTGTTTTCAGAAATAACAATCTGGCATTTTCCTAGACAATCCCTGGGTACAATTATTCTTGAAAGGAGATTTCAGAATATGTTGGTTGCTGCTGAGAGCGGGACAGCTGCTTTAGGAAGTCCTTCACTTGTCATTACTGCTGCTTGTATATGTGCTTGGGAATGACTGGGCATGAAAGCACGTCATAGCAGCTGCTGATCCTTCTCCTTGCTAGCATCACTATTTGATCTCATGCTGCTGTGTGAGAGGATGAAGGAGCCCATAGATAGCAGCTATCAGCAAGGTAGATGCCTCTTTTGTGCCGATCAGTGACGCCAGTCTTGATCTTAAAACAGATAAGATGTAAAAACACTTCCCCAGATTTGCCAACTGTGACTTATATTAGGGGTCGGATAAGGAATAGGCACAAAAATGTTCAAGATAATTTATGAATGCCTGTAGATCTTTGGAAAATTCTTGGAGAGGATTATGCAGCTATACATCAATTCTTTTATCATCACAGTTTTAAAACCTCAGTCTAGTATGCATCCAGATGTGTTTTATTAGATCTTTAATCCCAGCTCACAATGACTGGAATTGTCAGTTCATCAATCAGTTTTATTACAGACTCAGACCTGTATCACAAATTCATTACGTTGCTTTAGATTGTAATGAAATAAAAAATTTTCAAGCTACATAAATTTACATAAAAATAGTGTACAATACAGTTACATACAAATAAAAGATAAAGGCCCTTGGTATCTATCTTCCATGTGACAACATTATTTGCTACTTGTAGGACACTATTTCCATCTCATCATTTCCATTGTAAACACTCTGCAATACTTGGAGAAGAAATCTGCTTTTTTGTCTTATTGTGTTGTTTGCAGATTGTGCAATCAAATCCTGGTTATTGCCCTTGCAGAACTGCTACCTTGTTCCTCCTGAGTATCCCCATCCGCAATCTCTTGCTTGATCATAACCCATTCCCACTAGCATTTGGAGAATTTCTCACTTGTTTCTTCAGTTTCTAGGATTCATAGAGAATACAGTATATATACTGTTAAAAAGGCCAGACTTTGTGAGAAAAAATATAAATTTAATCCAAAGTTAAGTATTTCCTCTAGACTGGTCTCTAAGTGAAGTGATCTGGGCCATATAAGGAAAACCCACAGAGAACCAGGTAAGGAGAAGCTTAATTGTTTGACAGCCTTAATTTTCAGAAACTGTGCAAAAATATTACCTCTTGTTTTTTTAATTTAGTGCTATTAACTGTACCGTAATTCTAAATTTGCCTTGTGGCTCATCCAAGAGAGGATTGCTACATTGTTGAGTGACATGCAGAAAATCCTAGAGCATTTATTTGCTTTTGTTATTGTTGTTGTTGTTGTGGTTGTGGTTGCAGGTAGAAGAAACTGAAGCCAGGCGCCTCTTCCAGCAAATTCTGTCAGCTGTGGATTACTGCCATAGGCATATGGTGGTTCACAGAGATCTGAAACCAGAGAATGTGCTGCTGGATGCACACATGAATGCCAAGATAGCTGATTTTGGTATGTGACCCTAACAGCATTCCAAAAATGTAACTGGCTATGACCCATTCCCTGGACTGTGTCAATGTTAACATCTTTCAGAGAACTCAGTGTTATTTTCCATCACCATTAGAAGCTTCTGTGTTACTGTGAAGATCTTTTCTAAGGTAGTAAACTGTAGGTACAGAAACTCCGTGGCTGAATGGTTTGCATTAGAACAACAAGTTCTATTGAAACAACTAACTTCGGAATTAGATTCCAGACAGATTCCGAGCCATTTCTAGAACAACTATCTTTCTATATTATTTATTTTATGGGGAGTAATATTCAGTCATATGAACTTCGCCATAGCCTAAATTGCTTTTGTTTGTAACCTCATTGGAAAATACATTGTGAATTATCAGTGATGGCAGGTGTTTCTCCTAGCTCTCTTTGCTTTCCTACCACAATGAAGAAAGTATATTTACAAATATATCTGCTCTAGTGATAGATTTTCTGTCATAATACTGGTCTTAAGTGAGCAAAATAACTAATTGAGTTTTTAAAAAATGCAAGCTAGTATATGTACTTTTGAAATAAATAATTTCCATTTTTTCCTCTCATCTGTTTCACTGTCCTTCAAATAGAAGCGGCAGAATTTAAAAATATGTCACTTAAACTAATGCTCATCTTCATGCTAGATAAATAAGAGTATTCCAGGTCAGATATAAAACATAAAGTTTTATACCTGTTTGCCTGGACATCCTCTAGGTCTCTGTGTACAAATTTTAATTATTGGTAGGATTAATTTGGATGCAGGAGTCTGTAGAAAAAATGATATTTTATATATATGAAAGAAATGTCTAGAAGAAGCTGACATCCTTGGAACAAACCATAACCAAGCACTTTTATTGCTGGATGACTGTTCAGTTTGTAAGAAAAAAGTAGCATAGCATGAGGATTCATTTCTTATTATTTTATAGTTAGTAATCCTATTTATTCTGTTCCGTTCCATTCCTTTCTGTTCCATTCTCATTGTAATTTCCCAGCTTGAGTTCTTCTACCTTTTTGCTTCATCTATGTAGGTGAATACCTAAAATGTTTTCTTTTTTTAGGGCTGTCCAATATGATGTCAGATGGTGAATTCCTGAGAACCAGCTGTGGCTCACCCAACTATGCAGCACCAGAAGTAATCTCTGGAAGGTAGAAGATGAAGAAAATGATTGCATGTTGAAAATGCTTGGGGAATGAAGTGAAATGGTTATTATGTTATTAATATATTTAAGTAATGAGAGCTACATGATTTTATTTTAGAAAAGAAACAACAGCCTAAAAAGGGGTGGCAGATACCATGAGTTGATCAATAAATAGAAACATGTTATTTCAATTTAGCTGATAGAACATGACCAAACAGATTCTTCTGTACCGCATTGTTAAGTATCTACAACCTGGAATGCCAAAGAAGATATTAGGAATACTTGGAGAAGGTTTGAAGAGAGATTAAAAAAGGAGAGGTATCAGCACAAAATGATCAAGAGAAGGAAGAGGAGGGTTCTATAATTTCTGATCCTCATTTTGAGGGAAGGCAATTATTTAGCACTGCTTTCCTTTTCTTCTCCCAACTATTTAATATTACATTAAGACATAGATTAATGACATTTTTCCTTTTCTTCAGATTGTATGCTGGCCCAGAAGTTGATATCTGGAGCTGTGGTGTTATTCTTTATGCTCTCCTCTGTGGGACTCTTCCTTTTGATGATGAGCATGTTCCAACCCTGTTTAAAAAAATCCGGGGAGGCGTCTTCTACATTCCTGAATACCTCAACCGTTCAATAGCAACCCTGCTGATGCATATGCTGCAGGTTGATCCACTCAAACGAGCCACCATCAAGGACATACGGTAAGCCTGTGCCAAAACATGTCACTGATCAACATTTTTATAAAGAAAGAAAGAAGAGGATTGCCAGAAAAATGTGTTTATTGTGTAATTTTATAACTAGAAAGAGATTGGACAATCATTTCCAATCTGATTAAACATAGACTGAAATTGTTAATTAAAATAAATTGAATTTGGAGTCTCCACAGACAGTTATGAGGAAAACCGAGATGAGATTTAAAATAATCTTGAATAATAAAATAGAATGTAAATGAAATAGCATGTAATGGAGGTACATTTTAATAAGTTGCAAAACTGTTTAGTAGAAGAACACATAATATGTATAAGAGCCTTAATTATGTCATGGTACTTTACAGCTAGTATACCATTCCATGAACTCAATTTCTGTCCTTTGTTTCAGCCTTATTTCAATATCACTAGGTGTGCCACATTCCAAAATTCTGAAATCTTCATGCAATATGTGGTTTGAAGTATTAATTGTGCATGTATGTTTTATTGGAGAATACAAGGGATCTCTTTCATAGGTCTGTCAAGTTAAAGTCCCCCTTTTTCTTGGATTCAACAGTTTCTTGCCCAAGTATATTCTACAATTATTTTTTCACATCTAGAGGTTTATCAAGAACACATGAATCTATCCTGAGGCATCATAAGCCTCTGACCATTAAAATTGAACATGTGCAAGCATACATAATCATTATCACCATTAAGCATTTTCTCTTCCATGATTGGTTTATTTTACAATTCAATCTTAATTTGATGGAAAATAAAATGTTTTTTTTTCCTTCTTGCAAAGGATAACATTTCAATAAAATCCTCAGGGAGATGGAGGTATCTTGCATTAATGTAGTTATAGGATAATTAAATGTCATGTCTTTTTTTAAAATATAGTCACCTTTCCAGCATTCTGCAATATTTTTGGGTTTTCATATTTCAGTTAAATTCCAGTGGGAGACCTTAGACAGAAACTTTTTCACATCAGAAAGTTTGGGCAGTGAGGAATACTGCAGAATGATTCAGAGATGTGGGATGGTATATGTGATAATAATTAAAAAAATACCACGAGAATAGAACATCTGCTGCTCCCTACATTCGAGTAATCTCAAGAAGACTTTCCAATTTGCCCCCAGCTGTCCTGAAAAGTTGCATAACATGATGAAGAACATTAGGGAGATTGAAAAAGATTTTCATACACTGTTAACAAAAGGCATTGTTCTAACTGGAGCAACATTTTTATTTTCTTCTAGAGAGCATGAATGGTTCAAGCAAGATCTGCCCAGTTATTTATTCCCGGAAGATCCATCGTATGATGCCAATGTCATGGATGATGATGCTGTGAGGGAAGTTTGTGAGAAATTTGAATGCACCGAGTCAGAAGTGATGGCCAGTTTGTACAGTGGAGATCCTCAAGACCAGCTTGCGGTAGCTTATCACCTGATCATTGACAACCGGAGAATCATGAACCAGGCCAGTGAGTTCTACCTCGCCTCCAGCCCACCCAGTAGCTCTTTTATGGATGACTCTATGCATATCCCCCCAGGGATGAAACCTCATCCGGAAAGGATGCCACCTCTAGTTGTGGATAGTCCCAAAGCAAAAAGCTCTTTGGACGCATTGAACACCACTAAGCCAAAACCATTGACTGTGAAAAAAGCCAAGTGGCATTTAGGAATACGAAGTCAAAGCAAGCCTTATGATATCATGGCTGAAGTTTACCGGGCCATGAAACATCTGGATTTTGAATGGAAGGTAAGAGTAGCAGTGCCATGTGGTTCTTCAAAGTTTTTCAGATGAATAATCTACAAATTGTATGTATTTATGTACGCTTTAATTTAAAGCATGTGAATGCTATCTTTGAATGTGTTCAGGGAGGCTTGTATCAGTTTAATTTAGTTTTATTTGTTACAGTCAAAAATCAGCTAAGGCTTATGCTCATAAAACAGATTAAATAGTAATATATTATAGATAGTCTTTGACTTATAACATTTATTTAGTGACTATTCAACATTAAAAAGGCTCTGGAAAAAAATGACAATTTTTCACTTATGACCGTTGCAGCATCATATGAGTGGTGCAGTGGCCTAAAGGTGGAGCTCTCGCCTCACAATCAGGAGGCTGTGAGTTCGATCCTAGGTAGCGACAGTTTTTTTTCTCTCTGGGCACAATGAGTAAATATCAGCTGCAAACTCTGCATTATGACAGGAAGAGCATCTCGTCAGCACATCTCCATTCAGTTGCCCTGACTCCACCCTGATGGAAGGGTTTACAGGGTCGTTGAAAGACAGACCATTGCAGCATCCTCCTAATCACATGATCAAAATTTAGATGCTTGGCAACTGGGATGTACTTGTGATGGTTGCAGTATCCTGGGGTCCTGTGATCACCTTTTGCAATCTTCTGACATGTAAAGTCAGCATCAGGCAGAAATCTTTTTGAGGTTCCTGTCTGAGGACCCAGAGTGTCACACAAATGTAACAAAATCAAAAAATGTAAATAAATGTCCTTTAATGACTCCAACTTGGCCCCACTGTTCAATAATTCTCAGTTGGAGATAAAACGTACTCAAAAATAATCTTCAAAAGAAAACAATACAGTCCAAATTTAATGAGCAGATAGAGGTGAAATAAAAAACCAAGCAAACTACAATGATGAAATTTCCACAACGGAACAGGAAAAGTATTTACCAAATTCAAGGAGATAACAAGGCACAGTCTGTTGGAAGGATGCCAACCAAGATAATTTCAGACCGAAATAAAACACGCTTTGCTTCTGGCAACCTGTGTTTTAACCATCTCTCTTATATACTCGTCTCCCCAGCTGCAACCAGTGAGGGGAATCATGGCCACCTCCTCTCTTGTAAGCCAAGTTGTTGCCTTCTCCATTCCTCCCTGCGTGTCTAGATGAAGAGGGGATGGGCCTGGTTCTTCCTCTGACTGCCCAGCCGGCCTCTGCCCTTTCCCAGCCTCCTCCACAACCTCCGGAGACACCCTCCCACTCCCTGTTGGCTGTTCCTCCTCTCCCTTAGAGTCCGACTCTCCCAAGGGCATGACATCCTGTGTCTCCTACTTTTATTAATTTTATGATCTACAAGTAGTCCTTGACTTATGACCACAATTGAATCAGAAATTTATGCTTTTGAATGAGATATTTGTAAAATGATTTTTGCCCCGTTTTACAACTTTTCTTGCCACAGTTGTTAACTGAATTGCTGCAGTTCTTAAATTAGTAACACAGTTCTTAAGTGAATCTGGCTTCCTTATTGACTTTGCTTGTCAGAAGGTCACCAAAGGGGATTGCGTGATCCTGGGACACAGCAAAGGTCATAAAAATGAGTCAGTGGCTAACTCTTTGAATTTTGACTACATGACCATGGGGATGCTGCAGTGGCTGTGAGTGTGAAAAATGGTCACGTTCTAACTTTGAACAGTCACTGAACAAACTGTTGTAAGTTAAGGACTACTACCTGTATACAGATAATCCTAGACTTATGACCACAATTGTGCTCAAAATTTCCAATGCTAAGCAAACAGTTGTCAAGTGTATTTTTCCCCATATCATGGGGTCTGGGGTAGTGGTGGGATTCAAAAAATTTTACTACCAGTTCTGTGGCCATGGTTTGGTGGCCATGGCTTGCCTTGCCTTGGTAGTCGTGGCTTGGTGGGCATGGAAGTGGAAGGATATTACCATGCCCACCATGCTCCATTACCTAGGGAAGGATACTGCAAAATCCCCATTCCCTCCCCACCCCACTAACCTGCTTTCCAGCTCTGTTCTCCTGTGCACGGCAACAAAAGAAGACCCAGCCAATCAGCTGGGACTCGGGAGGCAGAGAATAGATGGGTGTGGGCGGGGCCAGTCAGAGGTGGTATTTGCCAGTTCTCCGAACTACTCAAAATATCCACCACCAGAACTGGTCAGAACCTGCTGATTACCACCTCTGGTCTGAAGTAACTCTGCACAGCTAGCTTGGTGCAGCCAGCTCACTACCAACAAATTGTTGCAGGACAACTCAATACGGTCAATTTCCTATGGAGGGAACTTGCCACCGGCAGCTGGAAGGAGAGCCAGGTGAGCAGGTAGGCAGAGTGCAGAGTGGTGGCAGTTGGAGGCATCCCATTTTCATACACCTCTCTGCCATGGGCCGTTCGGCAGCAGCGGTGGTGTTTGGGCCATTCAGGGGCTGGGCGGGCAGCAGCAGAGGCTTGATGCATTCCATTTTCACAGCCCCTGCCGCTGCTGCCATAGGCTATTTTGTGTTCAGGACATTTGGTGTTAGCAGTGTTGGGCAGGGCAAGCGGCAGAGGCTGGGCGGTCCCATTTTCACATGCCCACTTCCGCCACTGTGCCAAGCCTATCTCTTGTTCTGAATAATTAAATAATATCTGTGATTCAACAAACAAGCTGCTTGGAGAATTTTCACAGAGAATAAATGGCTTATCTTTCTCAATCATCTTTCATAATCTCTAATCTATACTAGCAATGCCTAAAACAGAAAACGTTAGTGATAAGAAACCGAATGAGAATTCTGTGAAGACACTTTCATAAAACAACTCAAGAGAAATGTTATTTGATAGGGTTTTTTTTTTTGCAGAATTGTAGAAAACCCTACTCATATTTTTTCTCAAACTGCAATACTGAAATTAAACTAGTTAAGATGTATTTTTTCAGTTTCCTGAAAGCTTTATCCCACTGAACTGAACTGGATTTATTACAGCAGAGAAATGTCTGAGATTACATTCCCTTGTTTTATGCAAAATTATTTTTTTGAAATATGAAATTAAAATTCTTTTTCCTTTTCCATAATTATATTTTCTCAAATGATAATTGTGTGTTTTAGGTGGTGAATGCCTATCACCTTCGGGTGCGTAGGAAGAATCCAGTTACAGGAAATTATGTGAAAATGAGTTTGCAGCTATATCAGGTGGACAATCGCAGCTATCTGTTGGACTTTAAAAGCATTGATGGTATGTAGGAAATACTGCAGAAATACTCCCAAGCTTGAAAGAAGACTAAAAAAAAAACCCCAAACCTCAAACAGCTCCATCTTCGCTTTTCTCCCTCTCCATCATACTTTATATCTACTTTATGATTCTACTAGTCAGAACAGTTGTTGTTTAGCAACACTTCTTCAGTCCATTTGTCATCACTTAGTGTTAACTGTGACAGATTAATGACACATGTGGGGAAAAAGAAAGAATTCTGCTTCTTGCAAGATTCACAATAATCCCTCAGCAGGAAATATTCTTGCAAGCTTTTTCTGATCACAGACCATTTCTGAACTGCTAATAGCATTTTCTCCACAAGTGATGAATTTCCTCCCCCTCACACCCCCACCCACATGATTCCAGTATTCTTATTTCTACAAGTTGAAACTGTATCATTAGTATCACTTTCAGTTCATTATCTCCAAAAACCACCTCAATTCCTTGGTTTTCTTTTTGCCCTTTTGTGATTTTCCCCCTTTTCTTGGGTGCAGTGGGATGTCTAAATCCCAGATGCTAAAAGGGATTAGAGAAACGTATATGCATGCAGTTTGTTCATAAATGGTTTTATAAAAGATTAATACACTGCTTTCCCAGACATGTAAACTAGTGATCAAAATTTGTAAAAATTCAGTCTAGTTTCCGTACTATTTATACATTAAAGGTTTAGGAAAATCACAACCTTAAATGAGTTAATTCAGTATTTTTCAAATTTGACAACCAGGTAATCCAGCATGCTGGCTGGTGAATTCTGGGAATTAAAGCCCACACATCTTAAAGTGCCTAGCTTGAAAGAAACTGATTTATCTAACAGTGACACTTTCTGAACTTTATGGAACATGCATATATGAATTTATTCTTAGACATGTAACATTTTGCTTGAGACCAAAGGGACTGAAGTTGAGATAGCTGTCATTAGTTTTGAAGACAGCTGCAAGCCATTTAGCATAAAGGGAAAGGAAAGGATTGGGTTCGGTAAAAATCTAGAATAGCAAAGAGCATAAAAGTGGCATAATTATGGTGAAATGTTTGAAGAAAAGCATGACCTGAAAGAAATAAGTGTAGTAAACAGTTAAAAACCTGTTCTCATGTTACTTTTGTTGATAGAAATTATGGCAGAACTGCTTCTTCTCCCATGAAGACATCAGAAGTCTAGGACTTATGGAGAGGATTGGGGAATTACATGAGACTATTGACACATGGTCTGAGAAGTTTGGAGATTGCGTAGGAGACTGCTTGTAGAAGCAGCTTCCCTTTCATGAAAAAGGGGAGGAGGAAGAAGGTGATGATGGAGGGTAATGAGAAGGAAGAGGAGGTATAAAGTAAGAGCATGAGTTTACCTCTATTATTCAAATTAGCCTTTTTAGGTGAGTTGTCCACCATCCTAAAAGCTAAGCCAGGAGCAAAACAAAAGAGTAGAGGGGAACTTTAGTCTCCTGCCAGGTCAAAGAAGTTGCTTTAAATAATTTCTTTGTATTTTCAAGATGATGTCGTGGAACAAAGATCGGGTTCTTCTACACCTCAACGCTCAAGCTCAGCAGCTCGTTTGCACAGACCAAGACTAAGTCTTGACTCCGCCACTGTTGACTGCCAGTCACTTCCCGGATCCCCTACTGGCTCTTTGACTGGGAGCATGTCCTCTGTGACACCACGCCTCGGGAGCCATACACTGGATTTTTTTGAAATGTGTGCCAGTCTCATTATGGCTCTGGCTGGTTGACAGGTGTAATTCAGAGGCTTGAGTTCAGTGGGTGAGCGTGGGCCTTGGTAAGCCCTGTCCTCAAGCCCATGTCCTCAGGGGTGCATGGCACATGACAAAGAAAGCCTCATTTTGAACATACAGATTCTGTAACCAGAAATTACTTTGTATATTTAGGAGAGAAGAGAAAGATGTTCGGTTTAGGTAAGTCTATCTGCAGATTTTGCTGTATTTTTGCCAGGAATATGGGATTGTTGGTGTTATTTCATAGGTATGGTAGAAATGATTAGAGTAGACTTAGTACTTAACAGAGGTGAAGACTAAGGACTTCAGCCAACTGCTGGCAGCTATTGGACTCTACTAGCTGCCACTCAAAATCAGATGCTTCACTGCTGCCAAAAATCTGAAAAACTCTACAATTAAAGAATCCATAACATTCATGCCATGTTGAATGAACAGTGCAATAATATTCCTGAAAACTTGACCATCAAATGGCTTTTAAAAAAAAAAAAAAACTTACTTTAGAAAACAAAAGCAATAGAATCCTAGATAGAATTAATTTAGATTTATACTTATAGAAGAAAAATGTGTGTCTGCTGTTCTTCCACGTATTATAACACGCAAAAATCACCCATAGGGTAGGATTATAGCTCAGTGAGAAATGCAATTTTGATTTTTTATATATATCATGTTTTAATTAATTATAATTTAGACCTAGATATTTAAGTTTGGAAATATATTATGACAGGCCTTTTGGCCAAGCTTCATATATTTCTTCTTCTTCTATGGAAATGCTTTTGGAATGCTTGATAGTCAATACTGCTTTTATATCCTACTCATGGATTCATCTGAAATAATTATTGCAGTTTACCTCCTAAACAGCGTAGAAAAGGATTCAAGACTTACTGATTCGAGAGCAGAGATCTAGAACAAAGCATCGAGAGCATCAGAGATCTCCAAATGTGAGATAGATGATTCATTATAAAGCAATTCTTGTGACATTGTGGTAAAATTAAATAAAGCAACTGCTTTTATTAGAGGTAGCAAGTGATAAATAATGCAGAGACATCTCTTATTTCAGTTATTAGGCAGTTGGTAACTCTGATGTCAACACATTTTTATTAAATTTTTGTTGCTGCTGGATTGTACATTAGACCTATTTTTCACTCCAATAGAAAAATGTCCTCGGAGATGAATCAGTGATTCATCTAGAGATGAATCTAAATGATTCAGTGTGTAAAGTCTCCCAAACCTAGATGTTGCCAACCATTCAAATTCAGAAATCACTTTAATACAATTCTTTTGAGTGGTGGATGGTAGTCGCGGTTACGGATTTTTTTTTCTTGCACGCTATCCAGCAGCAACATTTCTCCAGTTTTAATTAAAAAAAATTTTATTAAGGAGTTTCCGTTTTCATTGAAGGAATTCTTTTCACTGCAGCCTTTCATAACTACTTTGCCCTTTCTGCTGTTCATCATCCAGCGTTTGTTAGACTCAGACCACCTACTGGATCTCATAAACTCAAAATTTGCGCTCTGCTTTTTATCTCATTATTAGTTCTCCCATCAATCATTTCAGGCCATTTTGCATCAAAATGCTGGGCTTGCATATTTAAATTAGCAATATTTATTAATCTCATAGCAGCAATAGATCAAAACATCTATAGCCACAATATAAAATTCAGAATTGTGGGGAAAAGAAGGGAAAAAAATATTTTCCTTCAGGAGTGAGTTCTTTTGATAATGTTCTTTTTCAGAAAAAAAGGCTAATAAACTGATAAAGCAAGGTAATTGCAGGCTAGCCACGCTTTTCAGAGAAGAGAGAGTAGCAGGGAACATGAACAGCGGTCAAGAAAAGGCTCAAGTGAAAAAAAAGGCACTCAAGTTTTTCTTGCTTCAAAAATTAATCAGTTTTTAAATGCTTGTGTAGCTATAGTGGTCTGTAACAATGTTTGCTAGGTGTTGATTTTAGGCAGGTTTTAGGCAGGTTTTAGGCAGATTTTAGGAAGTGGATGGATTTGAGATCTTACACACACAAGGATATTTCCCAGTTCACCCTTTGGTCAAATCAACAATCTCTTTCAATTACTGATGCTCATTTTTGTTGTTTTTGAATCTTCATTTCTGATTTCTCACTTCCAGATCATTAGGGACATTCTAACACAGAAAAAATAATTGATATGCATCTTGATATTCGTGTTGGCTCAAATATCCTTTCATCCCCAGAATCTGAGAATAATTTATGGAGCCTAAAGTTGTGCAACATGAAGTAGATATTGCCAATAAATGACTGTGAATATTTTTTTCAGCAAGTCACTGTGCATAATTAGAAATCAGTCCAGAGTGGTCTTGGGTGATGGCATGCTCCATCATGAATGCATAACATTGGTGTTTCTTTACCATGATAAACAGAAAACTTGACATTTTGACGTGTGTCATTTTTATTAATCACAAAAAACTTCATCTTTTTAAAGTCTACAAATCGAGCAGTTTAAAGTCATGGCATTATCTTAAAAGGGAGTCACTGTTGCACTGAGATTGTCCCCAGTACATTTTTAAAAGTAACAGATTAATGGGCATTTTCTATACAATCACTAATTACCTTGAAACATAACGAGTTTGTTGAATTCTAGATTTCAGATAACGTTATTTTGTGGGTAAAGCTTTGTCATTTTCCCCTTCAATAGGAAAACATGTTTGCCTTTTTAGTACTGACATCATGCTTTTACAATACTATTTCATGACAACTAGAATATGAATTTGACAATGTTGTTCCAGACCTTAGGGCTTTTGTGTACTTCTGAAGCTTAACTGCCTGTGACTTTGTTGAGGTACAGATAAAGCAGGAATGACTTATGTTTAGTGTTCGTTTTCTTTAGGCGACTTCAAGAAATAGAATTCTTTATAGGCCAAGTGTGATTGGACACACAAGGAATTTGTCTTGGTGCAAATACTCTCAGTATACATATAAGAAAAGATACAGGGCATCCTGTTTACTAAATGTGTAGGAACAAAACATTTTATTATTGGAAATGGTAGTATTCTTTGAACATGAGGATGAAAGCACACTTTGTAGATGCTGCAGATTGTTTCAGAGTTTTTATTTATGCTTGGTTCTTATTTTAATTTTACAATAGCTATTTGTAATAATTGTTAATACTTCATGCTAATAATACTTGATATTAATAAATTGATAAATTGAAGTGGAATTAAAATAACAGGCTAAAATCTAGTAGGTATAAACTATGATGGAGTCAAAACATTATTTTAGACAAAAGGGGGAAACAATTTTAGCCAAATTACTTTGCATGGAACCAAATAATTCAAAAACTGAAATGTTCTCATTTTTTGATATGGCATTTCAACAGTCATTTATCTGAAAATGATTGTTGAGATGCCCATGTTTCCCCCCCCCCCTCCTTATTGGAGGATATTGTTTTACATGATTTCCTTCATTTAATGAACTTTGATACAATTAAAGGAATAGCAAGTACAGTCACTGTTTTGCTGAATATGGATGTATGTACAGGTTGGCCTTGACTTACGACCACAATTGACTCCAAAATTTCCATTGCTTAGCAAGACAGTGTTTAAGTGAATTTTGACCCATTTTATGACCATTCTTGTACAGTTGTGAAATGAATCACAGCAGTTGCTAAGATAGCAACAAGATTGTTAATGAATCTGGCTTTCCCATTGACTTTGATTGTCAGAAGGTCACAAAAGATGATCACATGATCTCGGAACATTGCAACTGTCATAAATATGAGTCAGTGGCCAAGCATCTGACCTTTTGATCATGTGACCATGGAGGATGCTGCAGTGGTCATAAATGTGAAAAATGGTTGTTAAGCCTGGGTTCCCCAACCAGGGTTAGGGAGACAAGCTAAACAGAATGTGCAGCGTTAGTCAGATAGGCACACAGATAAATGAGTGAGCTAAGCTTGTATGTTTATTAACATACAGTAAAAATAACAGATACGCTTGTGCTATCAAGAATATAGTTTATTCCATTATAAGTTCATAGCATAGTCAAATAACAGTCCAATAGTCATGTATCATGTAGTCAGTCCATTCAGGGATATTCAGTTAGCAAAGTCCATGTAGAATATCCTATGTCAGTTCACTTACAAATCAGTCCTTTGTTGTCTCTCCCATTCGAGCAATGCAGTCTTGATTCCAAGCAGTAATCAGGGATCATCAAAGCCAGAGAGAGAGCAAGCTGTAGTCTTGCTTCTTATTTAAAGTGTTTTCATAACCACTCCCTTAATTACTATTCCACAGTTAAAGCTGCAGACACTTTAACATACACAACTATGATTCATAGTTATTATTTCACCTAAACCAGTTAGGGTAAACAATGTTATCCCTAACAATGGTCATAAGCCACTTTTTTCACTGCCGTTGTAACTTTGAACAGTCACTAAATGATCTGTTTTAAGTTGAGGACTACCTGTAATATGAAAGGCTGTGTAAACGGGCCTCTGAGCATGAAATTATGGATTTAGAATTTCAGGAATGTTGTCTGACCATGCTTCTTGTTCTTACATAAACATATATGTATGCAGCCTCTCCTGTTGTCAACACTTAATGCAGAGAAACCCATACCTAGGATTACTGGAGCTAGAATGCAAAGCTCTCTGCCATGGCAGCAAAAAGCATTTTCTTGTATCTGTTTGCAGCCCATATATGGGAAGCCATAGGGGAACCCAAGCTTTCCTTTTAATCGCAGGTCATATTTCAATCTGGCACTCCTCATTTGTGTGGATACAGAAACTCTCAGAATTTCCAACTAGCAAGGTCAAAGGCCAGGTTAGTTGGAAATTGCTGTCTAGCGCTAGGTAGGTCTACAACAGAGGTGGGGAACTATGGCCCCTGTATGACTCCCAGAATTCCTGAGCCAGCCAGGGAGCTGAAGTCCACAAGTCATAAAGGGGCCATAGTTCCCCATCCCTGGTCTACAGTATGCATAATACTTGAACTAGTTTTATTTTTCTCAAAATTTGAAAGTCTAGAAAGGCAGAGGTACACTCTATAAGGAATAAAAGTGCTCCCAATGAAAGTTGAAGATGGAGATGCAAAGAAGCTGGGAAAGAAGCTCTATTGATAAAAAAGGATGGTTATTATCATTCTCAGTTTAAGCTGAATGTAATTTTTTCCTGCCATGCTAAAAAAATGTTTCATCCATCTGGATGGAAACAGATGTTTTCAGAAAAGGTGCAACTGCTTAATGTCCATGTTATCATTTTACATCCATGTTGCACTTGACCTCTTTTTTTAATATCCAATTCAGGTTAACGGCAAGGCTCATGCAGTAAGTATCAGGAACATCACATGTGTGAAAGATAAATTTAACAAAACACCATTGATTGCAATGCAATTATAATCTTATGGCCAACTAAAATTTACCTTTTTTGCTCATGTAAAGACCCCCCTGACTATTGCATTTTCACTGTTGAGTCGGGATTGGAATTTGGATGTACACAAATTGTCTACTGAATTGTCAAAAGGATGGCTAGAATTAAGATGAATTACCCCTTTTGCCTTAGGAAAGGGCAGTGCTTGAGCTATGGAGCTAATGTGGTATTCAGTATGGATTCAGTTGGCTGGTACCGATCTATTTAAGAGGATTGATAGTGATGTTGTTTTCCCCCAACATACAGGATAAACACATTTCTATACTGTTGAAGTGAAAAGTACAATTTTCAATCACTGGTTTATCGGCATGTTCCAGTTAGAAAATCACTAATTCTTCTAAATTCCCCCCCCCCCTCCAAACATCCCTTTGAATCAATACAAAATGTGTAAAGACAGTGAGAATGGTGGCTCATATAACAAATTTTCATTCACAGATAATAGTGGTGTAATCCTTTAGGTTGTGGATTTCAAGCAAGGCTACTTAGATTGAATTTTAAGTAGGGTTAATTTCCTTGGGAGAAAAAATTCCAGTGACCACTGCATTATCCTAATTTCTTCTACAGTAGCATTGTTTGTTTGTTTGTTTTGTTTTGTTTGAATATGTGATCTGAGTTAAATATAGAAAATTGTGCCTTCTTGCACCAGGAGCTAAAAATGACAGAATGTAGCATGTTTGCTCATTTTGCAGAAAAGTCTATCCCCTTCATTACCATAGGTACAGGTTATTTAAAATACTTGAAGTGTACTGTCTCTGTTATCACTTTGCCTAATTTATGACATTTGCATGTGACAACATTTGTTACTATAATCATGCTATGCAACCAAAGTGTTATTTGTGATGAGTTCTAGCTTAATAGTAATTAATGTATGTTTTACTAAGCAGGACTTATGAATCTCTACAGCAGAGGTCTCCAAACTTAGCAACTTTAAGACTTGTGGACTTCAATTCCCAGAATTCTGTGAGTTGAAGTCCACAAGTCTTAAAGTTGCCAAGTTTGGGGACCCATGCTCTACAGAGTTATAGGTAGGCCTCAATTTACAACTAAACATTTTGTTTAGTAACTGTTCCAAAATTACAATGGCACTGGAAAAAGTAACTTATGACTGTTGTCATACTTATGACAGTATCATGATCATGTGATCATACCATTATCATATGGTTTACATTCAAAGGCTTGACAGCTGGTTCATATTTAAGACAATTGCAATGTCCCAAGGTCACATGGTCCCATTTTCTGACAAACAAATGGTCCCATCTTCTGACAAACAAAGTCAAAGGGGAAGCCAGATCCACTTAATGATCCTGTTACTAAGTTAACAACTGCAATGATTCACTTCACAAATGTGCCAAGAAAGGTTGGAAAATGGGGTAAAGCCCACTTTTAAAATGTCTCACTTAGCAACATAAATTTGGGGCTCTATTGTGGCCCTAAGTTAATTTAGAAACCACACTGTGGCCAAGAATGAGCTTGATCATCGGAGTATTCAGATCTTCAGAAAGGTGTTTTACTTGATCTTCACTCCACTTTTGATCTCTTGACTAGCTGTACTGCTTCACTTGATAGAGTCTTCTGTAAGGAGCCCATTTTTGAAAAGTGGCCATCAATGCATAAACATTCATATGTTTGACATAAGGAAGCCCATTGCATCAAGGAAGCCCATCGCTAATTCACCAATCTTTCTATGTAGACCAGTGGCCTAACTCGGTGCAAGCCAGCTCTTTGCCCCTTAATAATACTTATTGTATCCTCCGACTGTTATTAAGTGTTGTACTTTATGATTCTTGACTCTTGACGAATGTATCTTTTTTTTTTATGTACACTGAGAGCATTTGCACCAAGACAAATTTCTTGTGTGGGCCAATCACACTTGGCCAATAAAGAATTCTATTCCATTCTACACAACTGGTATCAATGTGATTAAGCTGCATCCATATTTCACTAAAATGTTAATATGGATTTTCTCCTCTACGTCTCTTGCACTCTTTTCCAGAATTTATCTTAACCCTTCATGTTAATGCCACTTCCTTGGTACTTTCAAATGTCAACGCACATCCAAGTGAACCTTTTTAAAATTTCTGTTGTTGAGTGAAACATTTGTTAAGAGAATTTTGTCCCATTTCATGACCTTTCTTGACACAGTTAATAAAGTGAATCACTGCAGTTAAAGAGAATATGGCTTTCCCATTGACTTTGCTTGTCCGAAGGTTGCAAAAGGGAATCACATAACCCTGGGACACAACAACTGTCTTAAATATGAACCAGTTGCCAAGCATCTGAATTTTGATCCCATGATCATTGGGAATGCTGGAAAGGTCATAACGGTGAAAGGTGAAAAACGGTCCTAAGCCACTTTTTTCAGTGCTGTTACAACTTTGATTGGTCAGTAAATGAACTGTTATAAGTCAAGAACTACTTGTTCTTTCACAAAGAAACCTATTCATATGAAAGGAAATCATTAGTTTCTTTTTTCAAAAGGTAGCTTGTCTCAGAAAAGCTGCTTTTGAGAAAGGAAGGAAGAAACCTTCCATTAAACTTTACCTTATTTGTATCCAAATGACTTTTAATCATCAAATCCCTAGGTCTTCAGTTGTTCACAAGCTCTGTCATCACTACAAACATTCTGTTTATGAAAACTAGGTGAAGTTGGAAAGTGAACTTTTTAATGAATGATAAATGGAAATGCTGCTTTTCGTATCTATAATTGTATTTAATTGTATTGACAGATTTAACAAGAAGTTAATCCCCAGTTTAAGCATTTTAATATTGCCCGTTAAGTTCTCCCTAAATGCTTTGAAACTACTGTTGAAACTGCCTTAAGTAATCTAAAATAATGTGACATTGTTTATTTGAAAAGTTGACATGTTTGTCTATGCATTTTCCAAAGTAATTATTGGAAAACTCACAAAACCTTTGAATGATTACCAATGTTCCAGTATTATTTCATCCCGAATTTGAAGTGAAATTACATTTTTTTCCATATTTAGGTACACTGGTATGCATATCTAGCACTATTTCTTTTCTTCAGTATGACTGTTTTTTCTTCAGTGTACAAAATACAAGCTATAGGACTATATATTTGTATCCTGGAACTACTGTATTTTTGGAAAACAGTATTGTTAAAACTCTGAGAAGAAACTGGGGGAGGAAAGGGGCTGTTTCTCCCTAAAAGATGAGTCAGGGGAAAATAAGATGACTGAATATTAAGTAGAAATTAGCAGAAGTTGCTTTTAAGAACAACAGCTGGTGGAATTAAGAAAATAAAGTGTTGCTTTGCCTCAGATTTTGTTTGCAATAAGAAAATTCATAGGATTTGCATAACCAGGCAGAGCAAATTTTATCAATATCCGTATGGAAAGATAATATTTTACAAAATAATATTCACTGATGCTTTCATGTTGAACTGTTATTTATAGAGGAGGTAGTCCAGATTGTTTTGAACTGATATTTATTCAGCTGATATAAGTTAGAAGTCAGCACAAGCACATGGTGGTTTTTTTATATTAAAAAAAGAATAATTGAAGTTTCATGTACCTATTTTTATGCTGAAAAAAGTTTATTGTATCTCATTGCATGTGATTATTACTTCATGATTGACATTGCACTTCAATAAACATTATAAAAATGTAAACACATGAGTTTTTCATGTGAACTTTTCAGCCCTTTTATACTTTAAAAATTTAGAAATATAAATACTGTGGTTATGGTTGTTTTCAGCACTGTGCTTAGAGAAAACGTAAATTTCCAGGGAACTGTCATTAAAAACAAAAACAAGAATATTCTATGACCAAGAACAAACTCAGACAACCATTTTTCTAAATTCCATCTCTTTTTTTTTGCTGACAACTTTTGTTGACAAACTTCACTTTTATCTACTTTGAGTAAACCTATTGACACTCACATGTTGGGATATATGCCCTATTTTGGACACCAAGAGCCAGTTCTGTGGAGAGAGGTTTTGCCATGAACTGGAGGGAGTGTGGCTGTGTTTGCTGCCTGCATCCTGCAAATGGGACTTCCCTTGTTTGCACAGTCTGGTTTCTGGCATGTCGCAGCCTGATGCCGGTTCATGGACTGGGAGTTGGGAGGGGGGGTTACCTTATTATGTTTTGACTTTTTCTGTTTTGGAGCAAGGTAAGTAGAAATATGCCTGTCCATTTGATAAATGACATAGATACAACATTCATTACATTTATCCAATTGTGATGGTTTTCAGAGAAAAAGAAAACATTCACACCCTTGACAAATATGTGCAATATCTATGCTCGTAGTCTTTTTTTGTTAGTTGTGTTCATTTTACTTTCCCCACTCCCCCACCAGTAACTTGAACAACAGACTGAGGTCACTTCCTTTTGTTTACTTTAATACAAGTAAGCCGGGGTGGGATTCAATTTTTTTAACAACCAGTTATGTGGGCATGGCTTAGTTGGTGGGCGTGGCTTGGTGGCTATGTGACTGGCTGGACATGGCTTGGTGGGCATGTTATTGGCTGTGCATGGCCAACTCAATATCACTCACATCGAGGCACCATCTTGCCTGGCTCTGATGACTGTGGGGTGCTGCAACAGACATAAGTGTGAAAAACAGTCAAATCACTTTTTTCAGTGCCATTGTAACTTTGAATGGTCACTCCACACAAGCAAAGTACCAGCAAAGGAGGGAAAAAAATTCCAGAGAAGTTCCTGAGACAGGAAGTCTAATCCTGCCAAGAGTGTAAAAAGGATTAACGGAGAGGCAGTTTCCATAAGCAACACCAGAATGTTTCCTTCTGCCTTCCTTACAGGATTAGGCCAGTAATTTCTTCAAACAACCAGTTCTCAGAACTGCTTAGAATATTAACAACCGGTTCTCGCAAATAGGTGCGAACTGGTAGAATCCCACCCCTGAAGTATCTCTCCCTGACTCCATTACCACAGTAAGAGACAATCATGTTTACAGATCAGATGATGAAATCTGTACACGTAGTGGTGTTGCTATCTTCTATAAAAAGTCCCTATATCTAAAAAACATCCAAGTTACCCAGGAGCTTGCTCTTCCAGGGACCATCATCTGTGAACTGTCCTTAAATATCACATTTCGGTTCTTACTATGTTACAGAGCCCCTGATTATGACATCGAACATGCAAACAAGCTAAATACACGACTAACATGGGCAGCATCCTGCCCACATGCTTTTATCTTTCTTGGTGACTTCAATCTACCTCATATTAACTGGACCCTTAGTGAATGTACAACTGAACCCACACATGCAACCTTCTACAATGCAGTAACAAATATGGGACTAGAACAACTAGTAACCAACAATACTAAACTTAACAACTGCCTTGATCTCATCTTCTGCAATAGTTTGAATTCAATTTATGGAATACAAATTAAAGAACTCTTTTCCAATAGTGACCACAACATGATTGACTTTTGTCTCAACATATGTCCACACAAAAATAATCACAATGACTGAATCCCTAATTATAATTTAAAAAAAGGCAACTATGATCTTATAAACAACGATCTCTGATCCCTTGATTGGCAATTTTATTCTCTGGATGCAATATTGTAGAAGACCATTACAACATATTTTTACTTGAAGTCAAAAGAGTCATCAAACGATATGTACCATTAACAACTATCAAAACCAGAAAAAACAAATTACCCAAAACAATAAGGAAGCTTTTGCTGACGATTTAGCTTTTATTCTGGAAGACCCGTTAGAAACTGCTCCAAAATTATTGGAAAAGATAGAGACATATGGTGAGATGGCTGGCTTGAAAATAAATAAAGAAAAAACAAAGATTTTGACAAAAAACATATTATTGAGACAAAGAGAAGAACTGACAAATCTTTTGAAAATCCAAGTTACAAATAAGGTTAAGTATCTGGGGATATATTTGACAGCAAGATGTAGCACATTAAAAGAGAATAATTATATTAAACTCAAACAACAGATAATTACAGATTTGAAGAAATGGGAAAATTTACAATTGTCATTAATAGGGAGAATTTCAACAATTAAGATGAATATTTTACCTAGAATTTTATTTCTCTTTCAAACAATACCAATTAGACTTGGAAAAGACTATTTTGAAGATTTAAATAAAACTATGTTGAAGTTTATATGGCAAGGTAAAAAAGCGAGAATAAAGTTAAAACTTTTGCAAGATGCTAGAAATAGAGGAGGTTTTGGCCTGCCTAATTGGGAATTGTATTATCAAGCTGCAAGTTTGATGTGGGTCAAAGAATGGATAACATTAAGAAAACATAGATTGTTGACATTAGAAGGACATGATTTACTGTTGGGCTGGCATGCTTTTTTATGGTACAAGGGAACTAAAACACAGGGGTATTTCAGAAGACATTATATACGGGAGTCTTTGTGGTTAAATTGGGAGAAGATAAAAAAGCAATGTTACCTGAAAATTCCAGTTTGGTTATCGACTATTGAAGCATTTTCCTATCCTATGATCTATAAAAAGGAACAAACAGTTAGATATGGGGAACTGTTGGATGAAAAGGGTGGACTTAAATCGATCCAAAACTTAGAGGAACAAGGTATAAGGATGAATTGGTTTTCATATGCGCAAATACACTCAAGATATGTTGAAGATTTTAAAATGGAAGGATTTTATGACAAACAGACTGATTTAGATAAGATATTGATGGGTACTGATGAGAAAGTGATTAAAAAATTATATGGTTATTTATTGGGAATTAAGCTAGAGGAAGAACAAGTTAAAGAAACTATGATTGCTTGGGGGAAGAATTTTGGATATGGGATTGATTTAGAGCAATGGCAAAAATTGTGGTCTCAAAATTATAAAATGACAATGTCAATAGCATATAAAGAAAACTTGTATAAGATGTTTTACAGGTGGCACTTCCCCCCGACAAGAATAGCAAGAATGTTCAAGAACAAATCTGAAAAATGTTGAAAATGTCATCAGATACCTGGCTCATATTATCATATGTGGTGGACTTGTGAGGATGCCAGAAAATATTGGACTAAAATTCACATGTGGTTGGAAAAAATGACAAAGAAACACATAGACTTGAAACCAGAGATCTTTTTATTAGGAATCTTACCTGATATATATAATAAAGACTTGAAATATTTGATTGTAAATGTATTAACAGCGGCTAGGATTGTATTTGCTAAAAATTGGAAGAATGAGAAAATACCATTGCAGGAAGAAACTATTTAGAAAATATTGGAATGTGCTGAGATGAGTAGATTGACATTTGAAATTAGAGAGCAAGAAGATAAACAATTTTATGAAATTTGGGATCTTTTTTATCAATGGTTAGATGATAAAATACAATAATAGAGCATTAGTATTATATCTATGAAGGGTTTTTAGGATTGATTTGTTATGACTATATGATTTGTTATAGAATAAACTGTTTGAAGTATTGTTATCTCACAAAGCATGAATGATTAAAAGTATAGTCAGAAAAAGACTTTATTTTAATTTTTTTTGGTAATATTAGGATATGGATTAACAATATGAGTGGTTATGTAATATAACTGTAATTGAGACTATAAAATGAATGCACAAAACTGATGAACCAACCGACACACCGGAAGTATATATGAGAGTAGATGTTTTTAATGTTTTGTATGTTATGTCTGTTTGTAGAAAATTAATAAAATTCTTAAAAAAAAAAAAAAAAGGAAGCTTCAATCCAAAAAGAAATCACTTTTGCGGAGAAACAAATCTAGTCACATTGCCAACTTCAAAAGCCAATACAAAAATTTCTACCACCAGATAAAAACTGAATGCACCAATAATCACATTAAACAAGAAGAAAACCTTCTACGCACCGATTCCACCTGTCCTTTCTACAATTTTATAAACAAACTAAAAGACTCAAGGTCCATCCAACCCCTGAAAGGACCGAATGGTAAAGACTGCAATGATGACACTGTTAAAGCCAACCTCTTTAACACATTCTTTGGCTCAGTATTTGCAAACAGCATTATTTCCTCGTCAAACCACAGATAACTACAATGATCTAATACATATTGATTTTACAGAAGACAATGTTGAGAAAGCAC
Organism: Laticauda colubrina; assembly: GCA_015471245.1. Lineage (NCBI taxonomy): Eukaryota > Metazoa > Chordata > Lepidosauria > Squamata > Elapidae > Laticauda > Laticauda colubrina. Next base: position 37,364,641 of record BLBF01000020.1, on the reverse strand, counting down.
TGCGCAATCTAAAACCATCTCTATTGGACCGGATGGAACATCTACTTCTTAAAAAAGCTATCCACTGCCATTGCCGAATCTCTAAGCATAATCTTTGAAAAATCTTTCAGGACCAGCTCCTTGCCAAAACTATGGTCACAAGCCACGGTCATCCCCATCTTCCTAAAGGGAGACCCCAGCCTAGTTGAAAATTACAGACCAATCTCTTTATGCTGCATCACCTGTAAAATAATGGAATCAATTATTCACTAATCCATCATCTTCCACTTAAAAACAAACAACTTACTCTCTAATAAACAATTTGATTTTAGGAAAAAACTGTCATGTAATCTGCAACTCTTACACTGCAAAAACATGTGGACTACACAACTTGATCAGGACAAAGCAATAGACGCAATCTACATAAACTTCTGTAAAGTCTTTGATTCAGTGGTACACGACAAACTACTCCTAAAACTAAAATCTTATGGTATCTCCGGACAACTGCATAACTGGATCGAAGCATTCCTGTCAAACAGACAACAAATGGTCAAAATTGGGAGTGTCCTGTCAAATTCTGTACCTGTCAACAATGGTGTTCCCCAAGGCAGTGTTCTAGGACCAACTCTTTTCATACTCTACATAAATGACCTCTGTGATCATATCAAGAGCAACTGCGTTCTCTTCGCTGATGATGTAAAGCTATTCAACACCACAGACAATACTGCTACCCTTCAAAAAGACCTTCACTATGTATCAGAATGGTCAAACAAATGGCAACTTCAAATCTCAACAAATAAATGCTCTGTCTTACATATTGGCAAAAAAAAATCAGAAAATAAAATATAAGCTGAATAGTCAAGATCTTGTTGATGATCCAAGCTCTGTGAAGGACCTTGGAGTACTCATCTCTAATGATCTAAGTGCTAGAGTCCACTGTAACTATATAGCCAAAAAGGCATTAACAGTTGTTAACCTAATCTTACGTAGCTTTTTCTCTGGTAATATTATACTGATAACTAGAGCATACCAAACATTTGCTAGACCAATACTCGGATACAGCTCATCCGTCTGGAACCCACATTACATATCTGATATTAACACAGTCGAGAAAGTCCAAAAATATTTCACAAGAAGAGTTCTCCACTCCTCCACTTGTTGCAGAATACCTTATGCCACCAGACTTGAAATTCTAGACCTAGAAAAACTAGAACTAGGCTGCCTTCGGTTGGATCTAAGTATAGTATATAAAATCATACATTGCAATGTCCTGCCTGTCAATGAATACTTCAGCTTCAACCATAACAACACAAGAGCAAACAATACATACAAACTCAAGGTTAATTGCACCATACTTGATTGCAGGAAATACGACTTCAGCAACAGAGTGATCAATGTGTGGAATATTCTTTCTGACTCTGTGGTTTTTTTCTCCAAACCCCAAAAACTTTTAACTTTAGACTGTCTACTATTGACCTCACCCCTTTTCTAAGAGGTCTGTAGGGGGCATGCATAAGTGCACCAATGTCTCTCCCGTCCCAATGTCTCTACCTATTGTTTCTTTTATATATATTTTTTTATTTTTCTCATATGTATCCAGGTATTCATAACTATGTTTTTACTTATACCTATTATCCTGTAAGCAATTGACAAATAAAAATAAATAAATAAAGTAGGCCAATAATGTCATTGTTGCATTATTCAAATTTGCCCTGTACTTTTTAGGAAAACAGGACAATTGATTCTAGCTTAATAGAAACTGGAAATGAAAATTTTTAAGAAAAAAAAAGTGTGTCTTATTGAAATATCGCAGTAAAAGTTTTAAAAAATAGGTAATGCCCAAAATGGTAGTGAAATTGTTACCGGCAACTTTCAGTGACTTTTAAGTGGTTTAGAATTTTTTTTTATTTTTTTTTGCTTTCCAATGGATGAAAACTTACCATGAATTCTTTACAAAAGATTTCATAAATATTTAAAATAAATCAAGTGAACAGAGGAGAAGCTAGAAGAGAAAGCCGTATGCAAAAATACCTGATGTCCTATATCAGTGGTGGCTAAAGGCCCTGTCCCACTGCACTTATGGATGCAAAGAGGATGTAAATCGTTAAAAAAAGCTTGCCATCCATTGGAAAACGCTATACATCCATTGTGTACTCATTGCATACGTGTTTCATACGCTCTATCCGTCGAGCATCCGTCCATTGCAATTTCATCCGTGCAAGAGGTTTTGAGCTGCACAAAACTTTGTGAACGGATGAACTTTCAGCCTTGTACGATGTAAATCCGTCACATACGAGCAACAAACGTTCTATGTCCATTTATCATCCTCTCTGCATCCTCTGGCCATCCCCTCAACTCACATCCGCTGCAGCTGAAAACGGAAAGAGGGAGGAAACAAAAGGTATACGGAACGTCTACACAACGTTAGTAGCATGGAAATGGAAAGGATGCGCAGTGAACGGTTTGCATCCAATATACATCCGCGCGGCATCCCCTTTCTTTCCTTTAGGCGTATGTGATGTATACACTTCATCCACTATGCGTCCGCTTCAAAATTCTCCCCCGCAACCCCTTTGGAGGTGTCATTCGCTTCCATCCACTTTCATCTGCTAAGCTTCCGATGAACATCCGTTTAACATCCCCGCTACATACTACCCACGTCCGTTATTTTCTGTTCTTTTCCGTTCTGTTTATGCAAATTTTCACCACTGTTTGGAGCAGATGACAACGGATGGAGCCACCCCCAAAATTTTGCTCATCCGCTGTGTCCTTTATGCACAAGTTTTGCGTCCGTCGGCCAGTGGGACCGGGCCTTAACCTTTTGGGGCTCCCATGCCGATAACTACATGTGCACTTGTCTAATCCAGAAGGCAATGTATGCCCCCTCCCATGCCCACACGACCTGTGATTTCGCTGTGCGCTTCTGTGCATGCGTGTGTGTCTCCTACATGCCACTGCGCCTGTGCGCTAGATACCCAACAATCCACAGTAGACCTTTTCTGGGCAAGGGCTCACGTGCCAGTAGCAATGCCTTTGTGTGCCACTCCTGGCACACATGTCATAGATTCACCACCATGGTTCTATATTCAGCTTAGTTCTTTAAAATGAGCCTCTTTTTTTGGGGGGGGGGGGTTTGCTTTCATCAAATGGAGTTTTCTCCATTTTGCATTGCAACAATTAGCATCTGAAACTCCAACGGCAACTATGCATGCACAAGACCACACTTGGACATTTTACAACCCACAGACCACATCTGGCTTTTTGGCTGTCCCTATGCAGCCCATGGTGGCAGCCCTCCATAACAATCCCAATTTCTTATGTGGCCCTTGAGAAAATTAATCGCCTTACAGTGTGCTAGACTCAACTAGCATCACATTAACTGAAAATTGTTATCAAAGTTATCAATTTATAATTTGCATTAACTTAAATTGAATCATGGACTATTCAAATTTGTTATAGGTAGTCCTCATTTCGCAACCACAGTAGAGACCGGCAATTTGTTAAGTGAAACAGTGACTGCTTTCCTTCCTGCTTTACAGACCTGGGAAGCTCATTCATGCGAGGGTTGATTGTAAAGTTACTTTTTCATTATCATCATAGCTGCTAATGGTCACTAAACAAGAACTGCCTGTGTATATGTGTGTGTGTGTGTGTGTGTGTGTGTGTGTATCTCCAATGATGACGTAGTCAGAATACAGAATGACGCTTTCCCTTTAGTCATAAAAATCATGAGAATAAGTTGACAGGCACCAGTAGTAGGGACAAAGTTTTTACACTGTTGCCTAATCATAAGTTGTTCTGGAAGAATGTAAATCCTTTTCCTTTGGGTATCAACAAAGTTGTTCAGGCAGGTATCACAATGGCAGGTATCACAATGGAACTTCATCTTTATATTTCCTGCCCACTCTCCATCTTTTGACAGCAGATTTAAAACAAACAGGACTTTCCAACACAGAGGAAACTCATTCTGATTGCAGTATTCATTATATTGGTAAATAATCACAGTTAAATACAATTCTGGTTTTTTGTTTTTTTAAAAAATGAAACAATAAACACTTCTTAGTATGTGTTTAAGTTCTGCAAAGTTTTATGTCAAGCTGTACACTGAGCTGCAAATGTGTTTTCATTGCTAATTCATACTTTATTTCTCCTATTTATATTTAAAAATAGTGCATCAAATGGACTCCCAATATTTTTTCTAAATGCTAAGTCCACAAATTCTTACACTAATTAAATACACAATTAAGTATAAAACTAAGTGTGATACTTCTAACATTGACAAAATACAAACAAAAAATGTGTCAAATATGTTTTGCACACAAAGACTAAGTATTGCTATATAGTATCCAAAGAGCCAAAGTGACATTTGCAATTACCATTAAAAAGAGCTGCTCTGGGAAGAGTTGTAATTTGAAACAAAGTTTGAAAAAAAAAGTTTTTACAGACAATGATACTAAGTTATTTGTAACTCTGCACCTAGATTGATAAACTTTGAACAGGAAAACATGTATATCAAGCATTCTTTTTTAAAAAGTTACTTTTATGACAATCATTCAAAAAGTAGCAGTTGTCAGCTTCTGAAGAATTCAGAATGAGTGTGTTGTCCACAATTGCGTTTTCTGTTTCCCAAGCAACGAACATTCTTGCAGACTATTTTCCCTATATTGTAGTTACAACATCCTTCCATAAGTCACACGTGTTGGCCTTCAGTTGTTCAGCACTAGTGCCTGGGATAGGAAAAAACACAAAACTACATTTACTCTACATACAAATGGTGTCATCCATAGAGAAACTACATCTTTGAATTATTATGGGTTCTGATTTTAGCGAATACCGTGTCTCAGAAGAACTGAGCCATTTTAAATCTTACCTGAAATTCAAATGTTCTAATAGCACATACCCATCTAGGAAAGATAAAATAAAATACATTTCTAGAGGATGAGCTTTGTTAGAAATTTTAGTCACAGAGTGACTAAAGAGTTACAAATAAACATTTCAAACATATAATCAAAAATATTCAAGTGCAAAAACTATGGATAGTTCTTTATATCCTACATTTGTATCATACTCGGATGGCCAAATTAAAACAAAAAACAAAAAAACCCCAGTTTTTCTGATTTCTGACCCCACCCTCAGTGTTTTGTTTAGTTATTATGCTCATCTCTTCTATTTTATTCCTTTTGAAACCTTACATTTGCCTTCAGAATTCCGACATATCAGTTGATTTCCTTCAGTGATGTCTATAACTTCAAGCTGTTCTCCAGGCAAGATCCTCAAGTCCAGGTTTCCTCTGATAGGAGTATTTGAGCAATGTGCAACTGCCGTATTTATTACTGTGATTTCTTTATTATACTGTGGCAGAATAAAGGGGGAAAGAAATCAAGCTACAGTTTCCATAAACTTAATCAAAAGCGGGACTAGAGCTTATTACAGATACAGTTTTGGATAGGATACACTGAGGATGCCAAAGATTTTAAACATTTGCATACAGGTAGTCCTTGAGTTACAATCATAACTGAGTTAAAATTTCTGTTGCAAAGTGGTTAAGTAAGTTTTGCTCCATTTTGCGACTTTCCTCACCACGCTTGTTAAGTGAATCACTGCAACTGTTAACTGCAATTATTAACATGGTTATTAAGTAAATCTGGCTTCCCCACTGACTTTGCTTGTCAGAAGGTGGCAAAAGGGGATCACATGAACTCAGGACACTGCAACCATCATAAATATGAGCCAATTGCCACATACCTTGATTTTGGTCACATGACCATGGACTAATTACCAAGCACCTGGATTTTGGTCACATGACTATTTTGCAACAGTCATAACTGCAAAATGGTGACAAGTCACTTTTTTCCCATGCCATTGTAACTTTGAATGATCACAAAATGAATGTTTGTAAGTCAGGGACTCCCTATAGTTTGTTTTTAAATACACATTAAGCATACTTTTTACTGCCCCCAAAAGTTCCGATTTCAAAAGTGGTTTGACATGCAGGTAGGCCTTGTGTTGTGACCATTCAGTGACCATTCAAAGTTAGGACAGCACTGAATGAATAGTAGCTCTGACCATTCTCAGAGTTGTATTCTTGTTTCACGTTTTCCAGTCCCGAATAAACGCGGGATAAATAAATAAAATAAATAAGCTTCAACTTCCCCCTACTGTCTATCTCCCCCCACCCCATCTCTGCCATTTTGGATGTCCTGCACTCCACCAGCTATTTCTGCTGTGCTCTGCTGCTACCACCCCAGCTGTTCCACCCTCAGGAGATTTTAGCTGTCTTCTTCCCATTGCAGGCCCAGGGTCTGGGCAACTCTGGGGTATGGATGGCAAGGATAGAAGGCCAAAATTATCTTCTACCATAGGTCCAAGCAGTTGAAAGCACAGCAGGAAGGACAAGTGAGGTGGCACACCTGTTCTTGGGTGAAATTTTCCCATAAAATATATACTTTGTGGTAAGCAGTGATCAATCAAAAACAGTTTGCATTATTACAAGTAAGAGGAAGGTATATAAAGTTCGTTCATTTGATCAAGATTAAAATAGATATTATGTTGTCCTAGTAACCCTTAATGGACTCTTGCTGACATCAGGACTGAAATGAATAGGTATTTATGGATTTGTTTATAGATAAGAGATAAGATATGGGATGGAGATTATTTGCTGTATTTTAACTGAAGGTGATATGTTACTAAAATTGTTGATATTTTATATATTTCTTTTCTTTTTCTTTACTGTATTCTTTTTATTTTTCTCCTCTTTTCTATGCATTTTACTTTTTATTGTATATTTTAGTTTGTATTTGTTTTTAATATTGTAATTACAATCTTTAATAAAATTGCTATATGAAAGAATATATATATACTTTGCAACCACAGATTTTTCTCTTAAAACAAGGTCCAGAATTCTTGGTTACTACTAAGAATTTATGCTTATTTCTAATGACAATATAATGCAATGAGAATCATTTTCTGGAATGTTGCTATTCATAGTTCTGTATCGTGACAAGAGATGACAAATTGCACAGCATATTTTCATATATCATACACACAACAGTAACCATGCCAACATCTTCCAAGCTATTTAAAAGAAGAAGAAACTTACCATAAATCTCTCTCTAAACGATTGTTCCTCCTTTGTCATCTTGTTATTTTTTTCTACAAGGTATTTCTTGACTTTAAAGGGATTTCTAAGAAAGACACATGTACAGAATTAATCTAACAAACGGACATATGAGAATCATGGAGGGAGGGACCAGAATTTTTCAGAGTGGCATTACCAAAACTGCATCAGAGACCAGGTGCCCTTATCTGGAAAAATCTTCAAATGACCTTGAAGCCTTTTTTCTGCCTAACAGTAAACTGAACAAACCAGCTGTGTGTTTTGAACTATGCCAATTTGCCAATAAGAAGATGGAACTTCTCCAAAAATGTTAGCTTCCCAGGACTACATCAATTTTCTCTTTGCTAAGCTCTGCAGTAAATTGAACTATGCTTTGGCTACTTCAGATCAGCCTAATTTAGACTTGATATCACATAAATCTTCCAGCTTTGTATTGTTAAAGATGTAAAATTTCAACTTGAAAGATGTGACAGTGGAAAATTTCTGTTGAATAGCATTAAATATTGTGAACCAATGTTTATTATTCTGCTTCTTCCATAAATAATACAAATGTAAATATATTTTTAGAAATTCCCATTCCTTCAAGAATAAATGCATCCAATATTCTTCCTTTATCTTTCTAATTATTGTTTGCTTTCTCTCTCTCTACCTTTCAACAACAACAACAAAAAATGTAAATATCCATCTTTATGACAAATATTCTTTCTTGAAAAAAGGAGAGGGGGAAAGAGAGAACACAGTTTTCTAATGTCAGGGATGTCAGAAAATGCTGAAGTTCCCGAGAGACAATGACTACCAACACGATCAACTAAGATACCACATAACAGGCCTCATTTCATGCACCACTGAATCACAAAACCATTTTCAAATAGGAATCATGTAGTTACAGTACCACCCAGACCTGTAGTTCAATAGGTGGCAAGCGAGCACCAAGCAGCTTTCACCCAGCCGGAAAGTTACAAAGGATTTTGTTTTAATGCAAAAAGAAAAAAGAAAAAAGCTGATGCTAGGATTAAAAGGCTATTTGATTTTCACGCAGCCTTTGACTCCACAGCATTCCATTCCTCACAAAAATGCATTTAATACTCAATTATTCTCATGCTGCTGAAGAACTAGTTCAGTTTTATTATCAGGGCTGACGTATATCACCTGCAGAGACACTCAGCCATAATGCCTACCAACAAACAATGTGACTCTTTCCACTCAGTTCCATATTGTTAACCAGAGAGCTCAGCTGAAATTTTATGTATAATTGAAGAATCTCAAGATCGAACTGGGTGGAGGAAAATACAGAATTTAGCAGAGGTGGTATTCAGCAGGTTCTGACCAGTTCTGCAGAACCAGTTGTAGAAATTTTGAATAGTTTGGAATACCACCCATCGATTCTCTGCCTCACAAGTCCCAGCTGATCAGATGGGTCTTTTGTTGCCCTGCACAGGAGAATGGAGCTGGAAAGCAGGTTAGTGGGATAGGGAGAAAATGGGGATTTTTCCCAGGAGTGGGTATCCCTCCCCTGCCACACTCACCAAGCCACATCCACAGAACTGATAATAAAAGAATTTGAATCCCACCACTGAAATTTAAGACATTTTATTTCTATAATGGAAGACAGATGGAAAAGTGATGTTCACAATGCCTGAGAAACATTTATCGCGTGGCACCAAAAACTCTGCTTCTTCTGGCTATACAAAATTGCTCATTTTGTATCAGGGGAACAATCCATGCTATCCAGAAAGTTTAAAATATTTCAGTTCATAAAGCTGCTGGAAGCTTACACAAAGCCTTTACAGACAAAAGAATTAAGAGATTAAAAAATAGTAATTTCTTCATTAAGCCAATTTTAATCAAAGTAGATTTAGGCATCAGTTTCTTGGTGTGATCTACGGGATCTTGTATGGATAACAATCAGGATTGGAAGAATGCGATGTAAGCTGCCTTGACCTCATGGAAGAAAGATGGGATACAATTTTATGAATAAATGAATAAAATAAGTTCCCCCAAAAATGTCCCAGATGTGCATCAGAGTCTTTAAAAATAAATTCCAAGGCAAAAAAGATCTGTCTTAATATTTCTCTATTAGCCTTAATAGCACTGACATTTTTGAACCTTGGTGTTGGAGAAGACTCCTCTGAATACCATGGATAGCCAAGAACATGAGCAAATCAAGCCAGAGTTTTCATTAGAGACACAAGTGACCAAGCTCAAATTATTTTATTTTGAATATATTACACAAAGATCCAGCTCTCTGAAGAAGGCTCTAATGCTAGAAAAGGTAGAAAGAAAACAAGAGGATGACTATCAGGAAGCTGGATGGATTCAGTTTCAGTGGTTAATAGGTGTGCTGCTAGAAAACCTGAAGGACCAAGTTAGGGAAAGATCATGCAGACCAGAAGTCTCCAAACTTGGCAAATTTAAATTTGGCCAGTCAGCTGGCTGGAGAATTCTGGGAGTTGAAGTCCACAAGACTTAAACTTGCCAAGTTTGAAGACCCCTGATGTAAACAATCTATCTACCTGGTCACTATGAGCCAGTTCTAAAAGCACACAATCAACTAATTAACCTTATTATTGCATTTTATATTATTGTATCCGGTGACATCATCATACATTTTAAGGATACTGCTATAATTTTATAGATTTGAGGAAAGTTTTATTGGCCTGAGAAATGTTAGATAGGAAAGAAAAATATATTCACGATTATTTTTCCTACCTTGTATCATTTTGTTCTGGGTCAATGTCATTATACACAAAGTTTTCCTGGGCCATGACATCTGCAACTAAAATCAGAGAGTGTGATTAACTATACTTTCCCAGAATTAAGAAAGAGAAACATCTAAAATCTTATAGTCTGCCAAATGCAACATGAAAGGAAAAACAAATGGAGTGACAGTTGGAAATAAGCAAACTTAATCACCAACCTCTAAAAAATTACAGTGCACCCCAGAAAATGAATGGCTTTTGAATTCATAAAGTGAGCAAGGCCACTTTTGAAACCCCAAGTGACTTCCTTGTAAAAGGAGACTGTCACAATTATCATTTGTCTAAGAATTTCCCACTCTAGAAGTGAATTCCTAAAGGACTAATGGCTATGTAATAAGTGTTAAAATAACTAAGAATATTGTAACATTTGAAAAGATCTAACTTGTCTGCAGCAGGTCTATAAATTCAGTGTGTAAAAGAATAATCATAGCATCAATTTACTCTTAAAGGCTGAATCTGTAGCATTAGAGACTAGCAATGGCAGACCTGCTAAAAATCTTTCTTGGCTAGACTCCATCATAAAAAAACGATCTGTTAGAAATGAGAAGCAGAGTTTTAAACAGGCACTATGTTTACTGTTCACAATTACAAAATAAAAAAGAGGGGTGCCTATTCCAAAGAATCTCACACATGCAGACAGGACCAAAACTGTTATTTCAAAAGAGTCAGTTTATCTATTCGACATGCAACTTACCTAGGTTTGGTACAGAATGGGAAAGATTGCTGCAGAAGACAAGTAAAACAAATGTGCATTTCAGCATGGGTTATAAATAACATTTGGCTGCACATCTGCAGTTAAGGTTTTCAAACAGGACTTCACGTGCACCAACTTCTATACTTACCATCACACTTGCGGGACTCTTAATTTTGAAGATTATATCATCATCTTTGTCATCTTTAAATGAACCCATAATCCCTTGCAGGGTGGAGTCTTGGGCAACTGAAGGGAGCTGAGTGTTTAGTGGCCGGATGCTGATGCAGAGTTATATTCAGCAGATACAATCTCAAAGTACCCAGAGAGAGAAATATCTGCCTCTACCTAGGATCGAACTCACAGCCTCCTGAATGTGAGGGAGAGCTCCACTCTTGGACACTACACCACTTAATTTTAAAGATTAAATGACTGAATAAAAAAGCCATTGTTGGGAAAAAAAACATTGGATTGAGAAATATTTGAACTTCATAGTATTTTTGTTATCAACTCCTGAAAGCAGAACATTTACTTATCCAAAATGCATTAAATTTTTTGGAGCCTAGAAAAGAGTTATGGTTTCAACTGAGGTTTCTTCATAAAAATTAGGGAAATGTTCAACCCGAGAGCATTTTCACAGATCTCAAGACTAATGGAAGTAAACATGAAAAGAGAAAGGGAACTTAACACCTGCATATTAAGCTCTAGTCTCAAATAAACCAGCAACATGTGAAAAAAGAATTCTCCCAGAATTCTAATTCCAGTTAGCAGAGATGGCTAAATTGACTGCTTTGACTTAAAAAAAAGTATTTGGAAACTGTTACTGGACTTTGGGCTTGAGGTGGAAAAAAAAAAAAAAAAGAAACTTTGATTTTGAGTTTTATCAAATAGAAATAGTTGTTATGGAAATAGCTAGTATAGACTATTATGTAAAAGTAAAAAGTTGAAGTTTAATGTTATTACCTTATTTTACTGCACCAAAGGGAACCGGAAGAACACCTTTTTTTCCTCCTTATTTTCTACACACTTCCCTTTTCCCCTTCCTATTTTTTCTATTATTTGCTTTTGTATTTTTGTATTTTATATTATAAACTCATAAAAATGTGAAAAAAAGAAATTGAGACCAAAAAATACGCATAGAGTAGAGAGCTGTTTAACATACAGAACCAAATAGTAACCAGGAATTTCTTTCATGAAGGGCATCATGTTGTTATTGTTGTTATTAGTTGCGAAGTCGTGTCCGACCCATTGCGATTCCATGGACAATGTTCCTCCAGGCCTTCCTATCCTCTACCATCTTCTGGAGTCCATTTAAGCTCACGCCTACTGCTTCAGTGACTCCATCCAGCCGCCTCATTCTCTGTCATCCCATTCTTCTATTGCCCTCTTCTCCAGTGAGTCCTTCCTTCTCATTAGGTGGCCAAAGTATTTGAGTTTCATCTTCAGGATCTGGCCTTCGAAAGAGCAGTCAGGGTTGATCTCCTCTAGGACTAACCAGTTTGATCGCCTTGCAGTCCAAGGGACTCACAGGAGTCTTCTCCAGCACCATAGTTCAAAGGCCTCAATTCTTTGGCGCTCTTTCTTATGGTCCAACTTTCACATCCATACATTGCAACTGGGAAAACCATCACCTTGACTACACGCACTTTTGTTGGTGGGGTGATGTCTCCGTTTTTTAGTATGCTGTCTAGTTTTGCCATCGCTTTCCTCCCCAGGAGCAAGCATCTTTTAATTTCTTGGCTGCAGTCCCTATCTGCGGTGATCTTGGAGTCCAGGAAAATAAAATCTGTCACTACCTCCATTTCTTCCCCATCTATTTGCCAGGAATTGAGAGGGCTGGATACCATTATTTTAATTTTCTTAATGTTGAGTTTCAAGCCAACTTTTGCACTCTCCTTCATTACCCACATCAAGAGGCTCTTTAGTTCCTCTTCACTTTCTGTCATTAGAGTGATATCATCTGCATATCTGAGGTTGTTGATATTTCTTAATTCCAACTTTTGATTCATCTAGCACTACCTTTCTTATAATGTGCTCTGCATATAATAGGAAAGGCGACATATACAGCCTTGCTGGATTCCTTTCCCAATTTTGAACCAATCAGTGGTTTTGTGTCCAGTTCTCACTGTTGCTTCTTGACCCATCTATAGGTTTCTAAAGAGACAAATAAGATGTCTGATACTCCCATCTCTTTCAGAACTTGCCACAATTTGTTGTGATCCATACAATCAAAGCTCTTAGCACAGTCAATGAAGCAGAAGTAGATGTTTTTCTAGAACTCCCTAGCTTTCTCCATGATTCAGCGTATGTTAACAATTTGATTTCTAGTTCCTCTGCCTCTTCACAATCTTGCCTGTACTTCTGGTAGTTCTTGATCCACATACTGCTGGAGCCTAGCTTGTAGGATTTTAAGCATAATTTTACTAACATTATAATAACCTTCTCTTATTCAGTCATTCTCCAGATGGGTGGTCTTCAAATCCACATGCCTGAGAAATCTCTAAACTGGGACAGCAATATAATCTAGAGTGCTGTTCCCAAAGAATTACAAAATAACCACTGATTATTATCTTTCAATTTGAAACATTCAACATTAACCTCCCTCTTTTCTCCCAAATGATTTCACAATTCAGATAGTACTTGGATAACTATTTGGACTAATGTAAGGTACTTGATGACAGAACAACCTAGGGTCCCGAAAGCAGCTTAAAATTTCCTGGACAAGCACTCAATATTAATATTCATAAACCAAGAGAAGGAAAGTTAAACAATGCAGTTCAAATCCCTTGCGTATAAATATGGTCATTTTCTTCTTCCAGCATCCCAAACTGCATGGAGACAAGCAGAAGTTAAAAGCTAAATCTTACCACAAAGTGTCACACTTTTTTGTGCTAAACCTAGAACAAAAAATGCAGTCAACCAGCTCTCAGGACCCATATTTCTATTTTGAGAGGTGAAGTATTTATTCAATCAATCAATCAATCAATCAATCAATCAATCAATCAATCACAGAAGAGCTTGAATGGACCTTGGAGCTTGACCCTACACCATTTCAGACAAGTGACTGTCCAGTCTGTACTTAAAAACCTCCAGTGGTGAAGCACCCACAACTTCTGAAGGCAAGCTGTTCCATTGGTTAATTGTTCTCACTATTTCAAAGTTTCTACTTAATTCTAGGTTGCTTCTCTCCTTGATTAGTTTCCATCCATTGTTTCTTGTCCTGACCTCTGATGCTTTGAAAAATAAGTTGACCCCCTCCTTTTTGTGGAAAACTCTCAAATGCATACCAGCTACCATTTTCTCCTTCAGCTTAATATTCCTCCTCATTAATGCTCCTCATTCACTAACATTTCTGCCCTTCCCACTCAGTCTGGGTTAAGATGGAAGGGAAAGGCCTTGTCATTCTGTAAATGTATCTAAAGCTTTTGCATTGCTATTCCAATCCCATTTATATTTAAATGACATACATGGTATTATTGAACTAGCAATTAAGAAGTTGTAACCTTCACAGTGCTGTGATTTGTATTGCAGTAACCCAGCATTTCAAAGGTTCATCAGCCACTACAATGACACCACAGGAATACAATTAAGGACTGGCATTTTAAATTACTCAACAGATGCCTTTTATGGAGGATGATGATGATGATGATGGTGATGAGTTCTTCATGTTCTCTGAGATTGTTTTACTGCAGATGTTTCATTATCAGGCTAGGTAAGATCATCATTGCAAAGGGGATTGAAGTTTGCTGGTTGTTTATTGCACATAGAATAGCTTCCCCTGCCAATCTTGCTTGCAATGTGACTTCTTGCTTGACTTAATTAGGAACATACTGTATATTCTCTACATACCATGTACAGATAGTCCTCAACTTACAACAGTTTATTTAGTGACCATTCAAGGTTTAAAAATCACTGAAAAATGTGACTTATGACCGTTTTTCACAGTTATCCCCATGATCATGTGATCAAAATTCAGGAGCTTGGCAACAGGTTCATGCTTATAACTGTTGCTGTGTCCCAAGGTCATGTGATTCCCCCTTTGTGACCTTCTGACAAGCAAGATTGTAAAATGGGACAAAATTCACTTCACAACTGTCTCTCTTAGCCAGAGAAATTTTGGGCTCAATTATGGTTATTAGCTAGTGGACTACATACCGAGAACTCTCTTTCATGTGTGCGCTTTTTATTTTGAATTTTCCTTTGAAAAAATTTCCAAATCCTTTGAGTTTTTCAATTTTGATATCTCTAGAACAAAAAAAGAAAGAAATTAATAAATAACAAAGTGAAGGTACTATAGATAAATATTTTATAGTCTTTCTTTATGAACATAAAGTTGGGAAAAGACAATAACAGGTCACAACATGCCTCTGGTTTGTGACCTCTGGCACCAACATGTAATTGCTCCGTTTCTAGAATTTCTTTACAAAAATATTAGAGAAAGAAACAAATGGTGTATAAATCTAAAGGTGGAGCTAGTGTTCAGAGGCAGACTGTGCTGCGGCCTCCTAAAAGAGTTCAGGCTAGCATACAGCAAAGACCATTTCAACAGCTCCCTTGTGCTTCAGCAGCTGGTTAACCCTGAAAAAAAACCCACATATGTCAAAGCAGAAGGCAGACTGCTACCAAGTTCATTCTTCCCAAGACATTGACAACCATGCTCTGTGTGGCATAAAAACAACTCAGAAGAAGCTCAGAACTCAGAAATATTGCATTGCTAACTAGAGTATACAAAACTTTTGCTAGACCAATACTCGAATACAGCTCTTCAGTCTTCAGTCTGGAATCCCCACTGTATATCGGACATTAATCCAATTGAGCAAGTCCAGAAGTATTTCACTAGAAGAGTACTACACTCCTCTGCTCGGAACAGAATACCCTATATCAGCGGTCACCAATTGGTGGGCCATGAGAAAATTTTGGTAGGCCACAGAGAAATCTCACCCCAAAAGCAATTAATCCAGGCTGCGCAGAAACACAAGGCTGCTCAGCCCACATGGCCTGCGGGAACCCTCTCCGCCCACTCACTCCCTACCCCGCAAACTTGTCTGCTAAGTTGCTATTTTTCCTTTTTCCAACCATCATCTGTTCTGCTGTGCTGGGAGATTTAGATTAGCTAGGAAGCAGGAAATGGTTGGATTTCTTGCTTTCTGGCACAGCCGAACCTCCCTTAGGACTGAAGGATTGCTTGCAAGCAAATTCAGCACAGACTCACGGCAAGCAAATTTGAGAGACTGAGCTAGCCGATGGCAGATAGATAGATCACTCAATGATTCTGTGAGCACCTCAATCTGCCTGCTTTGCCTGATTTTGGATAAAAAAAATTTAAATAAAAAATTCAATATGTACATACATGGTGTGTTGTGAGTTAATTTTGTGAGATTGCGTGCTAGCAAATTTTATGAGTTTGCTTGGAAGCAAATTTTGTGTGACAGACTGAGCTAGCCAATGGCAGATAGATTTCTGAATGAATCTGTGCTTCTGCGAGCAACTCAATCTGCCTGCCTGCTTTGCCTGATTTTGGGTAAAAGTTTCTCTTTTTTATAAAAAAAAATCAATATTTATATAAATATTTATAAAATTTACATACAAGCCATGCCCAGCCAGTCACACGACCACCAAGCCACACCCACAAATTCGGTCATGCCCACAGAACTAGTTAATGGTCCCTGGGATCTAAAATTATGAGTTTGGTGGTCTGAGGTCCAAAAGGTTGGAGATCCCTGCCCTATATCACCAGTTTTGAGATTTGGGGCTTGGACAACCTTGAACTATGCCAGCTATGGTTAGACTTAAGCGTAGCACACAAAATTATCTGCTACAATGTCCTACCAGTCAATGACTACTTCAGCTTCAACCACAACAATACAAGAGCACACAACAGATACAAACTCAATGTAAATCACTTCAAACTCGATTGCAGAAAGTATGACTTCAGCAACAGAGCGGTCAATGCCTGGAATGCACTACCTGACTCTGTTGTTACATCCTCTAACCCCCAAAACTTTAACCTCAAACTATCCACTATTGACCTCACCCCATTCCTAAGAGGTCTGTAAGGGGCGTGCATAAGTGCACAATTGTGCCTACCACCCCTGTCCTATTGTCCCCATTTATTTCCTCATGTTTATACTTATACCTATTAGATACCTAATAGATAGAAATAGATACCTCGTATCTATTTCCTCATGTTTATACTTATACCTATTATCTTGTAAGCGATTGACAAATCAATTAAATAAATAAATAAAAGAAGCCTATTATATTCTAGCATTGTTACTCTGAGGAACACCCACCTTTTATAATTCCTGGAATGAATAATTCCTTTTCCAGAAATTCTGGGAGGGCAAGATGGGAGAAAAGATAAAGATTATTACTAAAAGCATCTATTTCTGATTTTACTCTCAGGGTGGAAGTTAGTTCCGAGCTATGTTCAACTACTGGTGGTTAGATAAAGATACTGGGGTGGGGGCATGCGGGATTGGTAGTAGTGGAGAGGAGTCAATTCCAATTTATCCCAAGGGCACCACTATAGGGAAGGGTCGTGCAGATTATTTCTGGTAATAGGGTACTCTATCTTAGGCTCTCAAAATTGGGTTTAGAGTTTTCTGCTGGTTAAATACAGGTGGTCCGTGACTTACAACAGTTCATTTAATATCTGTTCAAAGTTACTACAGCAGTGAAAAAGGTGACTTATGACCATTTTTCACACTTACAACCTTTGTAGAAGCCCCACGACCATGTTATCAAAATTCAGATGCTTGGCAACGGGTTCATACTTATGACCGTTGCTGTGTGCCAAGGTCCTGAGATCCCCTTTTTCGACCTTCTGACAAGCAAAGTCAATGGGGAAGATAGATTCACTTAACAACCAGGTTATGAACTGCAGTGATTCACTTAACTTATGGCAAGAAAGGTCATAAAATAGGGGAAAACTCACTTAACAAGTGTTTCACTTAAGAGCAGAAATTTCAGACTCAATTGTGGCCGTAAGTAGAGGATTACTTGTATTCTGTAAGCAATTGGTCCAATGAATTGGCTGGGTATCAAGTTAGGAAATTTTGGCCTAGTCTGTTTCAATTGATATTCTAAAATAGTACAGTTAATCCTCAACCCCACAGATAATCAGAGTTGGAAGGGACCTTGTAGGTCATCTAGTCCAACCCCC
Organism: Laticauda colubrina; assembly: GCA_015471245.1. NCBI lineage: Eukaryota > Metazoa > Chordata > Lepidosauria > Squamata > Elapidae > Laticauda > Laticauda colubrina. The sequence continues at coordinate 37,346,930 of BLBF01000020.1, read as the reverse complement.
CACCCAAGTGGGAGATCCTACACCGTTTCTGACAAATGGCAGTCCAATCTCTTCTTGAAAGTCTCAAGTGATGGCGCTCCCACAACTTCCGAGGGCAAGCTGTTCCATTGGTTGATTGTTCTCACTAGTGCACTTAGTTCATTCAGTGACCATTCGAAGTTACAACAGCACTGAAAAAAGTGACTTATGACCATTCTTCACACCTATGACCCTTGCAGCATCCCCATGGTCACATGATTAATTCAGACATTTGGCAATTGACTCGTATTTATGACCATTGCAGTATCCCGGGATGAAGTGATCCTCTTTTGTAACCTTCTGACAAACCAAGTCAGTAGGGAAGCCCGATTCCCTTTAACAATCGTGTTAATAATTTAACAACTGCAGTTATTCAATTAACAGGTTGTAAAGAAAGGTCATAAAATGGGGCAAAACTCACTTAACAAACATCTCACTTAGCAACAGAAAAGTTGGGCTCAATTGTGGTCATAAGTTGAGGACCACCTGTACATAGGATATGGTTATTAAACACCAGGAGGAATTTTCTGACTATACAAGCTGCCTCTATAAAGAGGCTCCTGTATTAAGTGGTGAATTCTTACTTAGATCTTCAAATAGAGGCTGGATAGTCAACTATCAGATTTAATACAGTAGATCCAATTCAAAGCAGGGAGTTGAATGGGATAACATCTAAGATTCCTTCCAACTGTATGATTCTTAATATTTCCTACACTCCAAAAAGGGTCTGTAGCAACACAAATAAACATACTTGACCATTACCAGCACTAAATAACAGCACTAAATGCAGCATTTTTAGTGTGCCTATGGCAAAAAGCACCGGCTTTCCCCTAAACTGTACAGTATATAAAAATGCCAAAGTACTCAGTCATATAAAAGACTCAAAGTTCAGACAGCCAGTCAAAGACTACCTACTCACTCTGATTTGGAGGAATTATAACCTTCACTTTGAATGTCACTTTGAATATCTTCATATGTTTCTTCGTAGGTATCATCTGAAATATAAAGCAACAAAAAAACATATTTGTAGGTAAACCACCTGTTGCTGGTAATTTTAAAGTATAGTTAGATTCATTTATTTAGCATATGGCAAATACATGGATTTATAGTGATTCAAATGTTAATGTCCAATTAAAAATTAACGCTTTTGCTATATTTCCAAATGGTATCTTTTCTAACTATACTTGGACATTAAGTACAGTTAGAAAAGACACCATTTGGAAATATAGCAAAAGTATTGACTTTTTCTATCATTAATAACCTAGTTAAACTCTTTTTGGAATATCCAAGAAGTTGTGCCTGAATTAAACAAATTTCAAATTTCAAGAGATTTTAAAATATGGAGTATGATGAACTGGAGTATGAAAGAAAAGAAGCACATGTTTTCTATTCAAAAATACATCAAAAGAATATATTTTAAAATTCTACACTTTTGTAGCTTTTATTGCACCCTATAACTGTCTCAAATTGAGCCAATCCTGTAGAAAAGGATGAGGTAGAAAAATCACACTAAATTTTAACTCCAAATAATTATTAATCTCTCTAACCATCCGATTATTTCATGTTCTTATATAAATTAATTTCTGAGTTTTATTTTCTGTTGCCTTTCTTCCAAGGGGCTCAGCTTAGCCCAAATGTGGTCTTAATTTTACCTTTAAACCAATCAAATATTCTTAGTACTCAAATATTCTGATTTCGTAAGTCAATTACACCTATAAAATAAATTTCAAGACTGAGCAAGGAATTCGTTTGGAGATATGATTTATACATACACGCCCATTTTGTCATATGCTACCGAGAGTTTTTGGATTGGGGCCAGTTACCAATACTATTATACCAACCAACCAATAAGTACGATAAATTAAATGAGAGATACATTCAAAACCATGACTGTTCCTGATGAGAAAGTTCACATATATCAACATTAAAAATTCAGTGACCATAATTTAACTTATACCACGTGGAATGAAGACTATCATTTGAAAGTCAATGTATCACTAAGGGTGATTTTTTTTTTAATTTGACAGAACATCAGCCACCAGATATTTTAAATGAAGTGTCTTGAAAGAAGATTGTCAGTAAAAAGCATGATCTGTTTAGCCAAATGGTTTACCAAGATATCTTGAGCCAGGTGCTATCAATTAGCCTAACGTAACAAAATGAGGATGAGTTTGCAGATACCCATATATCTTCCCTTTGATGCAAGGGAGAAAGAAATGGATATATACTAAGGGAAAAACTGGAGGAAGCAACTAATCATCTCTCCATCACTGACAAGAGCAAAGCTAGTTTAAGGAGCAAAGTGGAAACTTCAGACTGAGCAATGTTTCAGCAGAATCTCATCTGCCATCCTCAGGCTTCTCTATAGAGTTAGTTCCTGGTTTCAAATTTGAGGCTGGTCCATTCTGATTGGCTGGGAGCCTGGATCTGTGTTCATTGGACTTGGAGTTTGATTGATTGGTGTTTCTGGTTTCTTCTGTCTGTTTTGTGGCTTTGATTGGCTGGCAACACTCTGTTCTTGTGTTAGAGGCTTTCAGTGCAGCTTGGCTCCGTGTGAAAGGACGGCTGCTCTTCGTTAGGAAGCTGCTATTCATTAGCAAGCTGGGTTTCACCTGGGTGCCTGGTGGGGGGGTGTTTGGGTTGGAGCTATCAGAAGGAGTCTGTTTTTGCCCAGGTGTTTGCCTAGCTTGTGGCATGGAGATCTTTCTATTTGAGAGTGCAGGCTTCCAAATGATTGACAGTCTGGTGGAATCATCTCTTTTATTCATGCTGTCAGGTCTTTTTTCAATCTCTATGGGTTCTCTGATGATTCTGTGGTTGGGGTTTTCTATAGTGGCCAGGGTTTTAGTGCCATTGAAGTTGATGTTGTGACCTGTGGTTTTCATGTGTTGGCCTAGTGAGGAGGTGTGTTCCAGCTTTTTTACTGCATTTTTGTGTTCATCCAGGCGAGTACTTATTCTTCTATTGGTCTGTCCAATGTATGTGGCCGGGCATGATGTACAGGGAATTTCGTATATGCCTTGGTTTTCCAGGTCAATTTTGTCTTTGGGGTTCCTCAGGATGGCTGCTATTTTTTTGTCTGTTTTGAAGGCAGTCTTGATGTGATGCCTGTGTAGTATCTTACTGATTTTATCTGTGGTACCTCTTATGTAGGGCA
>BLBF01000020.1:37250381-37333755 GCA_015471245.1 Laticauda colubrina | reverse complement strand
AAATAATAACTATGAATCATTTACATCTTTAAATTATATTTTTCACAACTCTCTTTAAACTTAATTGCTCCTTGAGCTTTTGTAAATTGGTCTGCAATGTTTTCTTCTGTCATGCAGTATTCCAATTTAATTAGTCCATTCTTCACTGATTCTCTTACATTTAAATATTTTAAATCAGTATGTTTTGATCTAGTTTTTACAGCAATACTAGTAGCTAACTTTATAGCTGCTTGGTTATCCTTGTACACAATAATGGAATCTTTTACAGTTATACCCATGTCTAATCATAACTGTTTGTACAAAATCAAGTCAGTGCATAATAATGACAGACATGAAAATTCTGCTTCCATCGTGGACAAGCTAATATGCTGTTGTCTGATTGACCTCCACCCTATTAGTGTCTTACCAAATAATATAGCCATCCCAGATGTTGATTTTCTAGTGTTTATATCAGTTGCAAAACTTGCATCTGCATAGGCACTAAGACTCAAATCACCCTTTGGTTCTATATACAATGCATGGTTCATTGTTCCTTTTAGATATCTTAATATTCTTTTTAATGATTGCCAATGACATTGTTTTGGATCTGAATTAAAACGTGCCAGCTGATTTACACTATAAGCTATATCTGGCCTTGACCAATTGCTTATATATGATAAGCTACCAATCAAAGATTGATATATGGACTTATCAAATTTGGGACTTTGATCATTAGTTTGGCAAACTTCCTGACTCATTGGAGTCTTTGCCAGTTTACAAAGTTCCATTTTAAATGTTTTAATTAATTGGCAAATTTTATCTTCTTGAGATATCTTAAAACCATTATTTGTTTTATTAATTGTCAATCCTAGATACCTTTTAATTTCACCTAAATGCTTTAATTTTATCTTTTTGGCTAATAATGATATAATCTCATTAGCTTCATTATTAGTCTTAGTTATCAAAGCAATATCATCTGTAAATAATAATAATAATGACACCGTTCCATTATTTTCTCTTTTAAACACACGGATCTGCTAAACCAGATTTAAAACCTATATTGTTTAACTCTTTCACAATATATTGGTTCCACTCAAACCCAGATTGTTTTAACCCGTAAAGACTCCTTTTGAGTTTCCAACAATCATTACAATTTACTTTATTGTCTTTTATACCAATTGGTTTTCTTAAATATATAGTGTGCTGCAATGGTGCATGTAGATAAGCAGTTTCTACATCTAAATGGTTAATGACATAGTTTTTCTTAGCTGCCCACACTAATGCTGCTCTTAAAGATGTAGCTTTAAGGCTTGGTGCAAAAACTTCATCGTAATCAGATGCAGTTTGATTAAATCCTTGAGCTACTAACCTAGCTTTATGGGTAACAGTCCCATCATTTCCAGTTTTTACTATAAATATCCATTTGCACCCAATGGATTTTTCTCCTGGAGGTAATTTGGCATCTTCATACACTTTCATTACCTTTAATGAATTTAGTTCTTTTTCCATTGCCTTTTGCCAATTCTCCTGATCCTTAGCAGGATACATCCTAAGTTCATCTACACTAGTTGGAACTTTAGTTACTTGGCTAACTATACTTGCTTGATACCTATCAGGTGGTCTAGTTACACGTGTAGTACGTCTAGGTATTATAGGACTTACAGGTGGACTTTCATTTATTAATTGTTCTTGATTATGTAACTCTTCCTGATCAACTATTTCCTCTTGTTCTGGTCCTATTTGCTCTTCGTGGACTTCTTCTTTAATTGGACTCTTCTTATAGCTAATCTGATCTTTTTGCCTTTTGTAGGGTTCAATAATTACTTCATTATTTAAATCTTGCTCTAATCTATTCCATCCTACATGTTCTAAGAATTTTGCACTAGCACTGGTGTAAACTCTAGATGTACCTGGTTCCCAGAATCTATAAGATCTATGATTAGATGTATATCCTACAAAAAATAATCTTTTAGCTCTATGCTGTCCTTTGTGTCTAAGTTGTGTAGGGATATGCACCCATGCTGGTGCTCCAAATGTGTGCATGTAACTTAAATCAGGTTTTGTACCATGCCACAGTGTGAATGGTAATTCACCTGTTGTTGAATTAACAACATTATTTAATATATGATTACCACACATTATTGCTTCTCCCCATAAATTGTCAGGTAATCCTGAATCAGACATCATAGTTCGTGCCATTGATTGTAATGTTTGGCCTCTTCTCTCTATAAAGGCATTATGTTGTGGCCTATATGGTGCAGACATTTTATGTTGAATACCTAACATTCTTAGTCTGTTCTGGAATTTATTATTTGTAAATTCTGTACCATTATCTGTTATGAGAGTTACTAATTTCTTTTTAGTTTTTCTTTCTGCAAATTTTATCCAATTAAATAGATTTTGATATGTTTCAGTTTTGCTCTTCATTAAATAGCAAAACCCATATCTAGAATAGTGGTCCATTATACTTAGTATGTGGCGAGCTCCTCCTACACTTGGTTTTTTCGGACCTATTAAATCAGCAAATACTACTTCTAAAGGCTCTTTAGTAGTAAATCCATCAACTCTATTAGCCGGTATAACCCTGCTCTTACTTTGATTACAGGCATTACATTGTAAATACTTATTACAAGATTTCAAACTTATTCCCTTCGATAATTCAACAGTTTTCTTAAGCATTTTAAAATTTAAATGCCCTAGCCTTCGATGTAACAAGTGAATACATTCGTCATGAGGTTTCTTATTTTCATAAATTGTGTTAGCCACCTTTAAACCATCATCATTTAACACATATAATCCACCTCTTAAAGATGCAGTAATTCTCTTATCTTCTTTTTCAATTATGCAGTTATCTCCCTTAAATGTAACTACATATCCTAGTTTAACCAAAATTCTAACTGAAATTAAATTAAACTTAAGTTGTGGTACATATAACATTTTTACATTCTCTTTTATAAAAGAACAATATGCTATACCTTGACCTTTAGCTTTCAGTTTCCAGCCATTGGCTAACGATATCTGCTGTGTACTCTGGGACATTTTAATAAAATTTTTGTTATCATTTGTTATACAATGGCATGCTCCACTGTCAACCACCCATAAATTATTTTTTACAGCTCCGTTAGTATACATGGCTAACTCTAAATTTTTATTTATTTTTTGATGATTTTTAGTATTCTGGCCAGCGTTCTGGCGCTTTGCCTTTTTACAAAATCTTCCAAATGTCCTCTTCCTCCACAATTAAAACACTTTTTAATTGCGTATGCAGTAGGAGATTCATTATCTTCTTTTTGAGGTTGCTTCCTCCTTAATTCATCTCTTTCATGCCTTCTTCTGGCCTCTTCGATCAATCTGCCAGTTATATCAGTTAAAGTTAAACTTTGCTTTGGCAAAATTTCAAGTGAAGTTACGTAGTTATCATAACTTTCATCAAGGGAAGATAGAATTATGTAAACTTGGTGTAGTTCAGAGAAAATAAGTTCTTTCTCGTGTAGTTCTTTAAAAATACTTTGCATAGTTTTTAAATGACTCAGCATATCACCATTTGTTTGGAGATGCGTCCTGAAAAGCTTCCGTGTTAGATTTATGTGAGCACCAACATTATCTCGAACATAAATCCTCTTCAGCTTCTGCCAACACCCAACAGCCGTTTTCTCTCCGTGGATATAAATAAGCTGTTGATCAGTTAAGGTTAACCCAATTATGCAAATTCCTTGTTGATTTTTATGTTTAAATTCTTCTATCTTTAGTCTGTCTTCCTCATCCTCTGGATCCCATTCTTCTACGTTTGGTGGATTTTCAATTATGTTCCACAGACCTTCTCTTCGTAGAAGTAGACTACATTTTGTAGACCATGATACATAGTTTGTTCCATCCAGCTTGGATATAAGGGACAAACTTTGTAGATTGACTTGTGCCATGTTTTCTTATATGGATATAAAAATATAATTAATAAAACACAGCTGCCTGTTTACTGTAATGTATAACAACACAAACTCTCACTTTTTACATAAATCTGTTTTATCCTATTTAAACTGACTTTGCAGCCTCTGGGCCCATAACCAGTGTTAAGCCTGGGTTCCCCAACCAGGGTTAGGGAGACAAGCTAAACAGAATGTGCAGCGTTAGTCAGATAGGCACACAGATAAATGAGTGAGCTAAGCTTGTATGTTTATTAACATACAGTAAAAATAACAGAAACGCTTGTGTTATCAAGAATATAGTTTATTCCATTATAAGTTCATGGCTTAGTCAAATAACAGTCCAATAGTCATATATCATGTAGTCAGTCCATTCAGGGATATTCAGTTAGCAAAGTCCATGTAGAATATCCTATGTCAGTTCACTTACAAATCAGTCCTTTGTTGTCTCTCCCGTTCGAGCAATGCAGTCTTGATTCCAAGCAGTAATCAGGGATCATCAAAGCCAGAGTGAGCAAGCTGTAGACTTGCTACTTTTATAGTGTTTTCATAACCACTCCCTTAATTACTATCCCACAGTTAAAGCTGCAGACACTTTAACATACACAACTATGATTCATAGTTATTATTTCACCTAAACCAGTTAGGGTAAACAATGTTATCCCTAACAGGGAGCCTGGACCTGTGTTCATTGGACTTGGAGTTTGATTGATTGGTGTTCCTGGTTTCTTCTGTCTGTTTTGTGGCTTTGATTGGCTGGCAACAGTCTGTTCTTGTGTTGGAGGCTTTTAGTGCAGCTTGGCTCCGTGTGAAGGGACGGCTGCTCTTCATTAGCAAGCTGCTATTCATTAGCAAGCTGGGTTTCACCTGGGTGCCTGGTGGGGGGGTTAGGTTGGAGCTATCAGAGGGAGTCTGTTTTTGCCCAGCTTCCTTTGGGTGTATATATATTGGTAGATTTTCATGGGTACAGGTATGTAGGTTTAGGTGTGTTCAGGTGTTTTCCTGTGTAAGATTAAGAGTAGCTTGATGACGTTTCAGCGAGGTCCCACTCTTCATCCTCAGGCTGGTGCTTTCGGCTTCGTGCAAGTGCAAGCAGTGACGTTTCAGGGTCAAATGTTAATGTCCAGTTAAAAATTAACACTTTTGCTATATTTCCAAATGGTGTCTTTTCTAACTATACTTGGACTTTAAGTATAGTTAGAAAAGATACCTTTTGGAAATATAGCAAAAGTATTAACTTTTTCTATCATTAATAACCTAGCTAAATTCTTTTTGGAATATCCAAGAAATAGTGCCTGAATCAAACAAATTTCAAATTTCAAGAGATTTTAAAATATGGAATATTATGAACTGAAGTGTGAAAGAAAAGAAGCACATGTTTTCTATTCAAGCACTTGCATGAAGCCGAAAGCACCAGCCTGAGGATAGTAAGTGGGACCTCGCCGAAACGTCGCCAAGATACTCTTAATTTTTCATGGGAAAAGACCCAAATGCACCTAGACCTACATATATATACTCACAGACTCACAGATGAACACAATATAGAAGCCTGATGATGGCAGATGAGATTTTGCCAAAACGTTGCTACAACTTTAAAATCACAACTATAATGACGTGGGAAAATACCCGAACAAAACTGAATACCATACATGTAAGTACCCGTGAAAACTTAAGAAAACATACATACACACACACACACACACACACATACAGAAAAAGGGACGAAAACATTACTATACACACACACACACACACACACACACACACACATGAATGTACCATATATACTCGCATATAAGCCGACCCTGAAAAAACTGCCCCAAAATGAGGAATTTTACAAAAACTGGCATATAAGCCGACCCCCAAATCGACTTAGCATGGCGACTTGCTCCAGCGACTTGCTGGAGCAGCGACTTAGCATGGCGGCTTCGCGCGATGAGAGTCTTGGCTCTCATCGCGCGAAGCCGCTGCCCAGTGAAGCCGCTGCCCGCCGCTTCCCCGCCTCCCATCGAGTCTCCCAGTTGATTGGCTGCACAAGCCGCTGCCCGGCAAAGGCGACGAGAGTCTTGGCTCTCATTGTGCGGTCGGGCACTTGGCGCGATGAGAGCCAAGACTCTCATTGCTTTTGCCGGGCAGCGGCTTCGCGCGATGAGAGCCAAGACTCTCATTGCCTTTGCCGGGCAGTGGCTTGTACAGCCAATCAGCTGGGAGACTCGATGGGAGGCGGAGAAGCGGCGGGCAGCGGCTTCACCGGGCAGTGGTTTCACGCAATGAGAGCCAAGACTCTCATCGCCTTCGCCGGGCAGCGGCTTCGCGCGATGAGAGCCAAGACTCTCATCGCGCGAAGCCGCCATGCTGAGTTGCTGCTCCAGCAAATCAGATTTATTCGCATAAAAGCCGACCCCCAAATTTTGGGGGGAAAAAAGCGTTCTAAAGTCGGCATATATGCGAGTATATATGGTATGTATGCATGCATGCATGTATGCATGTATGTATGTATGTATATACAGAAAAAGGGAGGAAAATGTTATTCCTAGAATAGTTTGCTGGGCTATGAAAAAGAACAGACAAACATGGGATCCCACTCAGTGACTTCTCAGAAGACCACTTGATAACAATTGAAAAATAAGAACATGTATATTAAATATAAAAGCATAGAAGTACTGTGGTCCTTCTACTTTTAGAAAATTCATCAGATGCCCATTGGCAAATCTACAGCTTGAACATATGTTCACAAGTCAAAGAGAAATCCTCAATATGAATTATATAATCAGTATATCTGAAGAATAAGGCTTTGTTAGTGAATGTTATTTGATTTCCTTTACATTTATACTGGCATTATAAAATGTAAGGTAAAAATTAAAACATTATTTTTTATATTTACATTTTACTTTACAAACTTTTTTATAATTGAGAAGCGTGTAGCTCACATATTGCAATTTCAATCACTGGTGAACTTGGTTTTCTTCTTGTAAATGTTTTATTATGAATTTAGTGACCCTTCATCTAAGAGAAAACCAAGCTTACCAAACACTAAGATTCTGGTTAAAAAATATAAAAGTAAAATGAAAAAGTATCCCAAACAAACAGAAAGTTTAGATAAAACATAAGTTACACTCAGAACTGCATATGCTGCTAGATATGAAACACTGAAAGAAATGTTTGCAGGTTTATGGCCAACTGGAGGGAGCCCTAAATCTAAAGTTCTACCCCTTGAATATTAAACCCCAAACTCTTCCAAAATTTGCCATGTATTATCCTTTTTCATGTGACAAAAGGGTGGCATTATTAAACATGTGAGATCTGACCATATTAGCTGAATTCTAGCATATCTAAATTAAACTACTGTCCTGGCCCAATTTACCTTTGCGAGTGTATGTATGGCCCAACATACTATTCAAAAGCTTTTAATATTTCTTTTCTAAAAGAATCTCAACCATGAAAAATAAATAAATAAAGCCATGGTTTTTTTTTCTTCTGTCTAGAGACACTCCAACTTTTTCCAATGGTTTAGGTAGTGCAAAGAGTTCACAAGGAATCGGAGAAGTTTTTCAAGAGTTAAACCTACCTTTGCTTAGTTTCTTTCAATAGTTAAATATTTAACCCCACTTTGTTCTATAAGAAGTGTTATTTTTATACTTACTGGAATGTAAAACAAATGATCTGTGGGCATCAGAGGATTGTCTGCAACACAACATTTAAACAAAGTAGTGTAAAAATACATTTGAAATATAAAGAGTTTCAAAAAACTTAATCTACATGTACTTTATAAACGTCTAGAAAACACTTACAGGTCTCTCTCTATTCCTTCCACATCATCATACACTTCCTCTGCAGCTTGCTCCAATGTAGCAATTCTTAGATCTGGATTCCACTTCCTTTCATCCGTTCTTAAAGATTCCAGGCATACATAATCATCTGAAACTGGAGCAGAATTCTTGTTTCAAGCTCTCCTGAACATGTACAAAAGAGTAAACCTGCCTAAATGCTGAAACCGCAACACACATTCTGAAGATCCAAGAAGAGAAAGCTATGAAAACTGCATCGGCTTTTCAATGCATGTTTCTCCAAAATATACTATTTAGGAAGAAGCAGCCAACATTTTTTTGCCATGAGTGTCCCTCTACATTGTCCATGGACTTTAAAATTGCACTTACAGTCACAGAACCCAGTTGTTACAAAACAGGCTGGCTTGGGAATTCTAAGAATTGAAGTCCACACATTTTCAAGTTATTTAGATTGAGAAACAATCTAGGTAAGATTGCTTTAGATTGCTTTAGATTGCTTTAGATTGCTATAAAATAATACAGTATCAAGTTTTTCCTAAAGACAAAAGCATATTCCACAAACATATGAAATAAATTACCATTACTATATACCAGTTCTTGCGATTGTCCCTCATCTCTCAACCTAGATGTACAAACATTAATTCTTCAATCCTTGGCAAGAAGTCAAGAGATACAAAGCCATCTTGTCAAGAGATGTTTAGTATACGGAGGTATAAAGGAGTATGTGTCACTTAACTCAAGGGTAAAGCAGCAGTAATATCAACATGCATTTACTCACAATCTCCATCCTTTGCCAATCCTTCTCCAGAGAAACACTGATTTGTTTTCTCTTGAGGCATGTTCTTCTCATTCCGTCTGATTTTGGGTTTCATGAATATACTTCTGGGACTGCAAATCTGTTAGCACACATTACACTGCTTGGGTTAGAACCCTTTCACAACATTCCTTGCTAAATTCATGATATAGCATAAAGCACCTCTTCTACAGTGGTGGGATTAAATTTTTTTGACTACCGATTCTGTGGGTACGGCTTGGTGGACATGGCAGGGGAAGGATACTGTAAAATCTCCAGTCAGAGATGGTATTTGCCGGTTCTTTGAACTACTCAAAATTTCTGCTACCGGTTTTCTATAACTGGTCAGAACGTGCTGAATACCACCTCTGCTCTTCTACCATACAAATCAAAGTAGATTAAATAAAGGACTGAATTATTTCTGGTCAGGCATCATCCAAGCCCAAATCTTTTTAATTTGTCTCCATCTTTCTACATGTTTCATCATAAGAAAACATTCTCCAAGCTGAATTCCTACCAGTAAATTCTACAGAACTTTTAAATAAACGGGAAATGCTTCTTTCCCAAGCCAAAACCAGGAGAAGACAATATTATATTAGATTAGCAGAAAATTCTAGCAGGGAAAGAAATCCCCCCCAACCATTTTACATATGCAATATTAGCAATTATTTCATTTTCTCAATTAAAAAAATCTCCTATAACATCTGTGAGTAGAATGGGCAGCAGCCTGCAAGGTTTTCAAAAAAGAAACATCACTTTTTACAAGATAGTTTATGCACATATAATCCAATCAGAAAATCAACATTAAGAATTGCCCATTTACTAAGTCAGAAAAATAATTGTCAGCAACATATATTTGACATTCTGAAGATCATACTTTGAGGATACCCATCACTATAGATAATTGGACTAGCAATTTCAAGAGACTGAGACTAATAACAGAAGACCAATGAAATATGTAAGCAATTCTCCACTAGAAGCTGTTTGCCATTCAGAATATCGAACTGTTCCTTCTTCAAATATCATGTTCATTTTTGTGTGAACACACACGGTCAGAGTTACTATATAGCTGCATAATTTAATCCTTGTATTAAAAACTTAAAAAAAAAATCCTAGCACATAAGGTACTACTACATAAACATTCCTGACTTAATATTTCTTCAACCTATTTGTAGCAAAACAAAGAGTGCTTTAGTTTTCACAGATTGGTCACAAAATAATAGTTTTGTTGACCTGGACATTGTTTTAAGAAATATCTTGGTCTGCATCTATGTTCCATGTCATTCTAGTGAAATGTGGCTAGAATCCAAAAAACACTACTCAAAGTTTCCAAAGCATGCAGAGAAACATACACAAGCAAATTTTCCTTCCTGACTTTAATCCATGACACCAAATGGGTTGTCATTTCAAACATTAATTAATCTTCCAAAGCAACCTTTGAAGCACAAAGAAAAGAAAAGGCTGACACAAAAGTTATGGAAGAAATAACCTGCATGAAAAATAACTCATTTTAATGTTTGGGTGCTTGCCAGATGCTTCAGTTTATGTTATACTCATATAGAACATTTGAAGAAAATAATTGGTTTACTAGGAAAATTGGTTGAGAATTGTCTTGTTTGTTCAACACACTTTCAGTTCTATCAACAAATTAAACTGAACATATTTAGATTGTGTTTATATTATATAATTTTGGTTATATAGTTGTAACCTACAACACAATGGATGAATGAAGCCAATAACATTAAATTATCATCACAATTGCTTGACTTTAGGATTAGGTTCATCCAATTTAAATAATGAAATTGTTATGTGGAAAAAGCATCCGTGATTAGCGATAATTTGTAAAATATTACCTTGTGTGTATTATTCTCAATGTTACATAAATTTTTAGCATAACAAACAGTAATTTGTCCTGGAATTTAAAAAATTACCAATTTGGGAATGCTAAAATTCGATGCATTTCTATTTTAATATTAATCTTCTCCTATGTAGGTGCTAGCTATCAATACACAATAAACAATAAGTTAAAGGAAGCTTAAAGGTGGGCAATTAACGACCCCCTTTATGAGCTGTGGACTCCAACTCCCAGAATTCCTGAGTCATGAAAAGGAGTCATTATTGCCCACCCCTGAACTAGAGGGATAGATAAGATATTTCTATAGCAAGCCAAGTTTTGGTTTGCTGATCTGTTGTTCTCTTTTTCTTCTCTCACTCAATTATTTCATCAAACTAGAAATTGAAAGCACATACCTTAGTATCTTCCTTTTTCAAAAACTTGAAAGCTAGAATCAAGGTTTTGTAGAAATTAGTTCATTCTTCTTTGTAGTTTATTTCAACTAATTTTATAAAACTGCTAACTACAATAAGCAGCTATAGATAGATTGCTGTATAACCTAAATTTTCATCTAGGCTCCTTTACATTACCAGTTAAACAAAATGAACCCAAATTAATATGTTTTGAAGACTAAAACAGCCAGATTCCATACCCTACTAACACAATTAGAATTAATCTGAATTCTATTCTAATCCAAATCTTAAAAATGATAAAAGAGTTTTTAAAAATGAGTTTAAATAGTACAAAAAGAAAAAAAATCCAAAAAATCTTGATAAATGCTTGAAACATAACACAGATTAAAAAATCCAAAATTACAGTGCACTGATGATTTCAGTTAGTATCTAAGTGCACTGATATTACCAAATCAGGTAATGAAACATGTATTAGCAAACAACAAAGTCCAAACAGCATGAAGAACTCAGTAGTTCAACCCTAAGCTACATATATTCTTTTCTGTTGGATTTAAAATGTTAACCGTTGACTAATTTCTCACCTCCGCTACTTAAATTCTCATACTTCTGCCACAGTGCTAATCACCAAATTCCCTCATGTTGCAAGCTAATGAGCCTTGGGAGTAGCTGCACATCTAATGAACAATGTACACCCACACAGTCTGCATAAATGAAACAACAGTTAAAACTCACAATGTATAGGCTGTTGAACAAAATTAGGACAGTTCTCTTGCTGTTCCTGGTAGTATATGGTTTCTTCATAGGTGTTCAAATCTTCCAGTACAGTACTGAAAATAAAGGAAGGGACATATCATTGCTGCGGTGGTCAGAAATGGCCACCACAAAGAAGAACTTGACCGGAAAAGAATATGCAGGAGGAAGATAAGAAAAGTTTTGGTTGACCGGGTGAAACAGCAAAAGCAACAAATAAGATACCCTGGAATTGAAACTATTAAAAAACAATAACATTGTTTCCTAAGCTGTGAAGGAGAGAGAAAAAGGATAAGAATTGGGTTTTTTTTCCCTCCTTTTCTTATACTGACAGCTAAGAGATTTAAGCAAGAAATTGGAAAAAAATTCACTTTGACTTCAATAGGCATTTAATGCTGAAAATAAAAAATCAAAGGGATAATAAAGATTTCTGGATAATTAAAAGCTTTTGAAAACAGGAAAGGAGAGAAAAAGAATAAAAGGGCAGGATCTGGAAGGGAGGAGACTGCCTGGAATTAAAAAAGAACTTATAGCAAAATCTCAACAAGACTTCCAAAAGATACATTCTAACTGAAATATCGCAACAAAAACCCCAGGAAGAGAAAGTCAAAAAAGAAATAAGAAGATATAACTCGGGACTATCTGGATTACTTGATGATTTCTAGATTCTTGGTTATTGTTTTGAATGACTAAAATCAATCAGGTGGTTGTTTAAAACTGTTTAAAATGGCTCCACTTTTAGAAGAACTGAAAATGGAACTTAAAAAGAAGATGCACAAGAAGGGAGAGATTCTTTTGGCTTCATATTTCAGTTTTTAGAAATGGAGATTTGGAATTATGAGAAACAACAAAAAATGCCTGCAGAACAAGAAATTCCTGCAGAACAAGAAGATTGCGACAAAGAAGAAGCCATCTTTAATGAACAAGTAATCTTAGATGGGGGGAAAAAAGGAAAGGGGGGGAAAGAGAATGGAAAGTTTAAGATTGGGAAGAACAACTCCCCCCAAAAATAGAGTGAAAAATAAGTATAAAATCAGAAAGCAACAGAAGAGGGAAATGCAGAAGAGAGAATTAGATGTCGAGAGACAAGGGAGTAAAAGGGGGGGGGGAGAAGATGAGAGGGAAGAAAGAAAGGAAAAGAAGTTATAAAGGATGGAAACAGAATATAGAGAAACAGGGCCAACTTAGAGATAATGGGTGAAAATTTAATGGAAAAAGGGAATCTGCAAAGGTACATAAGATAGTATGATTATATTAGAAATAATTTTGGAAAATTTGAAACAATTTATGATTAAAATGTCTGATAAAATATCTATCATAATTCAGTGGAATGCTTGTCAATAAATAAATGTTACAAAAGGTATATTTAATGATTTATAAAACATATGTGAAGAGAAAGAAGGGAAAAAATAATTATGGAGATTACATGTGTTTTTAAGGAAGTATGATATTTAATTGAAAAGCAGTGTTAAAGATGTTCAAGACTTTAACGATTATTAATGATAGAACTGAACTGGAATGAGGGTTTATAATTACATATATTTACAATCTTTTTTAAAGAATATAGTGTGTATTATAAGAATGTACCAAGCAGAATTCGATTGGAAGTTATGTATTATGTATTATATTGAAGGTTGTAACCTTAAGGTATATATTGAAGTTTAAATAAGAGTTGAATGGATGTAATTAAAAGATATAAAGGTATCATATTCCAATTAGGAACTACAGGAGAAAATTTGTTTAATGAGAAAAGATAATATGAAATTGAAATAGAACAGACAAAAGTATAAATACAATGATTTGAATTGAGATGAGATAATCAAAATAAAATTGAGAAAATTAAAAGAGGTGAAAATCTATATAGAAAATGTAAAATAGTATAAGATATAGAATAGAATACAAAAAGGAGCATGAAATTGAGTTTTGTGTCTGTATAAAGAAGTTCAACCCAGGACCATGCTATTTTCAAAAAAGATATTTTACTTGTATTTTGTATGTGTGAAAACCCAAATAAAACTTTATTTTTTTTAAAAAAAGGAACAGGTCATATAGAATTAAATAAAGTGTTTTAAACAACTTGAACAAATAAATAAATGTGCTATGTTCTATAAATCACCTAATACTCAACATCATGCCTACTTAATATTCAGCAACTATAGAGGCAGTTTTGGTATAGGGCAGGGGTATCAAACTCAGTTTTATTGACCTCGGGGGACTGGGTAGGCATGGACAGTGGGGGCATGGCCAGCTCAATGTCACTTGAGTCAGGGGCACCTGTGGTGGCCTGAGCACTCTGAGCTCCTTTTTCATTGCCAGAAGCACCGTGGACCAGTCCTTCACTGTTTTCAGGGTGGCCCCTGAGCACCTTATGGGTTGGATCTGGCCCACAGGCCTTCAGTTTGACATCCCTGATATAGAGGCTAAGGTACTAGGCCAGAAACCAGGTGACCTTAAGTTCTAGCCCTGCCTTAGGCATGAATCTAGTTGGATTGTCTTTGGCCCAGTCATTGTCTTTCAGCCCTAAGATGGAGGCAAAGACAAACCAATTTGAAATCTTACAATAACCACAAAAATCTGGAGGGTTAATCCAAGCAGTCACCAGGAATCAACAGTGACTTAAAGGCAAATACACTCACTCGTCCCCCCCAAATAGACCAAAAAAAAAAATCTAATACTCAGCATAGGGTGTGAAAAACCTGAACGACATTTTACACAAGAGTTCTCAACTTACAACCATTCATTTAGTGACCAAAGTTACAACAACATTGAAAAAAGTGACTTATGACTGTTTTTTTTTACATTACAATCCTTTTAACCTCTCCAAAGTCATGTGATCAAAATTCAGACACTTGGCAACTAGTTTGTATATATTTTTTGATGGTTGAAGTGTCCTGGGGTCATGTGATGACGTTCTACGACCTTTTGACAAGCAAAGTCAATGGGGAAGCCAGATTCACTTAACAACCGTGTTACGAACTTAACTGCAGCAGTCAACTTAACAATTGTGGCAAGAAAGGGCACAAATGGGGCAAAATTCAATTGTCTTGCTTAGCCGTGGAAATTTTGGGCTCAACTGTGATCATAAGATGAGGACTACCTGTAATGTTGATCTCTTCATGAATGTCAAAAGCTAGACTTTAAAAGAGCTGAAGCATGTGGCCCAGCTACAGGTATTCCTCCACTTACAACCACTAATTTGATGACCATGACCATTTTATGACTGTTTTCACACTTACGATCATTGAAGCATCCTCACAATCATGTCATCAATATTGGGCTGCTTCACAACTACAGTAGTTCATATTTATGATATGTCATACCCCTGTTGGAGACTTACTCTGAGGGAGAGGAGGAACAGCTAACAGGGAGTGGAAGTGTGGCTCTGGAGGTTGTGGAGGAGGCTGGGAAGGGCAGAGGCCAACTGGGCAGTCAGAGGAAGAACCAGGCTTATCCCCTCTTCATCCTAGGACATACAGGGAGGAACGGAGAAGGGAACAATGTGGCTTACAGGAGAGGAAGCGGCCATGATACTCCTCATTGGCTGCAGCTGGGATGAATAGTATATAGGAGGGCCGTTTAAAACACAGCATTGCTAGAAACAAAGTGTGTTTTATTTCTGGCTGAGGTTTATCTTGGTTGGTGTTCTTCCAAAGGACTGTGCCTTGTTATCTTCTTGAAGTTTGTAATTAATTATCCTGGTCTGTTGTGAAAATTCCTTCAGTGAGGTTTGTTTTGGTTTTTTTATTTCTCCGTTACCTGTTCTTTGAGTTTGGACTGTAATTCTTTCTTTTGGAGACTATTTTGGAAAGAGTTTAATCTCCAGCTGTGAACAATTGAACAGTGGAGCCAAGTTGGAGGCATTAAAGGAAATTTATTTACGTTTGGGAATTTATTATGTGTGTGCTGCTTCCCAGATGATCACATGATGGTTGCAGTGTCCCATGGCCAAGTGATCACTTTTGCAACTTCTTGACATGCAGCCAATGGGGAAAGCAGATTCACTCAACAACCGTGTTACCATCTTAAGAATTGCAGGGATTCGCTTAACAGCGGTGGCAAGAAAGGTCAGAAAATGGAGCAAAACTTAGCAGCTGTCTTGCTTAGGAATAGAAATTTTGTACTTTTGAATTTGTACACAATTCAAAGCTGTGGTCCAAAACTGAGGACTACCTACAGTTTATGAGCATGGCCAAATAATCCTTACTTTTATTAAACATTATAATGTAGCCAAGATTACTGGAAGTGGACTGGAAGCCACAGGACACCAGATGTACAATCAAATACCACAAAAAATAGGAATCAGCCACCCAATATTCAACAATTAGCTTCAAAATGTATTTATTATAATTATAAAACTGAAATATAAATTAAGAGCGCTACCTAAACATACACAAACTCAAAATATGTCATTTGTACATCTAGAAAAACCGATTAACTGCTAAATGTTGTCTTGAAAGTGACTTTCGTTCATCCAACCATCATTGGGATAGTTGCTGCTCAGCCTTATACAAACAATAGCTTCATGCAGTTAAATCATCTTTCTCAACCTTACTCATCAGCTTAGAATAAGCATTTTGCTACACTTATGACAGCAATCTTAATTAGTCCTAATGTCAACTTATAAAATAGTTCTATGGTCTTTTTAGAGTTGCCAACAGAAAGGGAGAGGGGAGCATTGAGGCAGCTTGGAAATCATAAGTGCATTCCATAGTTTTCAAAGATGGTAACTAGGCGACTGAAGTTTCTGCTGTGTAAAATTCTAACTGGAGAACATGATTGATGGCTCTTGGCTATGGATGTGTCTCATTGGAGAATATGAATTATGATACTCCCAGGGGGTGGGGGAAAACCAGGGTCAGGAGTGACAATGAATTATGTGTCTCAGAGTTGTCTACACCCAGGCAGTACTGCACATGTTAACGTCCATTAAATCTTTGAGGTATTGGAAGTTTGGCTCGAGACTCATGATTTAATTGGGGTAACTGCCAGAATCCTGACGCCTGATCTTTGTCTGCTTACCACAGTATCAGATACAAAAGGGACATATGTTTCTAGAAAGAAAGATCCAGAAACCCAAGTAATGTTGCTGTTTAAACAGAACCTACCAGACATCCTAACCCACTTTCTTTCAAGACATGCAAACCACTGAAATCAAAATCCACATACTGTTCAAATTCACGGTTACCTATAACGTAAGCATTTTTGGATCGAGCAAATGCAAATATTTGCAATCTTTGGTTTATAGAACTTCAAAAATCTCAAATCAGAGACAATGAAGAAGGGGATGTGGGAAGCAATTTCTCTTGTTGGAGAGAAAAGAAAAAAAAATTGCACATTATTTCAGATCCCCAGAACATGTGTACTTCATGTTCACAGTTTGGTACAAAGGGATTAAGTCCAAATAGAAGTAGTGTTGTTGTAATATTTATGAAAAAAAACACACAAGGAAATACTTCGCTAAATATTTGCATTACCATTTTCAATGTTGTCTATAAAAATATCTGTATCCCTGATTTAAGCCCGATTAGAGATGGTTTGTGTGTTACACTTCCATTCAGCTTTTCTTCCAAGACAATGTAGCCAATGCAGCTTTGCTTTCCTCCCAAGCAGGAAGGGAGGAAGCTCGAACCTAGCCTATGAAATAGATTAGACTGCGATACAGATTTGCTACTTCCCAGGCAAATCTACAAATATTCCACAGCATTGCATTGAAGTCTGCTGCTAAAAATTATGATGCAAGTCAAGAAAACTAATTGTGACTGATGGATTGGTTCCAGTTGTGAGCATCTCAGCAGTGAGCAGGGAAATGAGAGATAATAGTTCATAACAATGCTTTGCATTAATGATTTTGGCAAAAGGTAATAAAAGGTAAAAACACTAGGAATATTTCCTGAAGCAAATCTTTTCAATTATAGTATGGTTTATAAAGCAGAGATATAGCACCCATAAATTTATTCCTGTTCTGTTTTATTTTTAATGCAAAGAACGCTGCTGTATTCATGTTCACCCAAGAAAGCCAGTAATGAAGGAATTTTATTAGATGTTTACAATTTTTCTCTGTTCACTTTAACTTCTTTCTCCTCTGCCGAACCTACTAGCTGTTGCGTGCATAAATACAAAATTGAGGATAGGACACATATATACAAAGGCAGTTTCTGAATTTCATTTTTAAGATAGAACATATGTACCCACAAAACACTTTACAAAAGGCAGCTTGGCACTGCTATTTACAGAAACCTGATACCACAGGCAGGATATACACATAAAGGAAATCTGAAATGAATTCCTAGGCACTAAAGATATGCTGTATATTCACTTACATTTCGGGAGTCAAGTATGCATCATCTGGATTATCTGGGGGAAAAAACATTTAAAGGAAACTATTACTGGAACCATAGAATATAACAGAAGTTAAATTCACCAGTGTAGTGTTTGAATAGATCCATTCTCAGAAGGAGTTCCAGAGGTTTCTGGGTTTCCATAAACTTATCTCAAACTTTAGATTAATTATTGGGTTAATATTGGAGAAGACTATGAGAAAAATATCCAGGTTTCATTATATAGCAGAGTTGCTTAACCATAAAATGGATCGCATATACAGGTGAAACTCGAAAAATTAGAATATCGTGCAAAAGTTCATTTATTTCAGCAATGCAGCTTAAAAGGTGAACCTAATATATGAGCTAGACTCATTACATGCAAAGCAAGATAGTTCAAGCCATGATTTGTCATAATTGTGATGATTATGGCTTACAGCTCATGAAAGCCCCAAATCCACAATCTCAGAAAATTAGAATATTGTGAAAAGGTTCGATATTCTAGGCTCAAAGTGTCCCACTCTAATCAGCTAATTAAAGCTCCTGTCCCACTGCACCAATGGATGTAAAGAGGATGTAAAACATTAAAAAACATTGGAAAATGTTATGCATCCGTTGTGTACTCATTGCATGCGTGTTTCATATGCTCTATCCTTTGAGCATCCGTCCACTGAGATTTCATCCGCTCAAGAAGTTTTGAGCTGCACAAAACTTTGTGAAGGGATGAACTTTCCACTGTGTACGATGTAAATCCATGACATATGAGCAACAAATGTTCTATGTCCGTTTAACATCCGTTAAATGTCCACTGTATCCTCTCTGCATCCTCTGGGCATCCTCGCAAGTCACATCCACTGCAGCTGGAAAGAGGGAGGAAACAAAAGGTACACGGAACGTCTACACAGTGTTAGTAGCACGGAAATAGAAAGGATGCGCAGTGAATGGTTTACATCCTATATGCATACTCTAGGCTTCCTATGAACATCCATTTAACATCCCCACTAGATACTACCCACATCTGTTCTTTTCCTTTCTTTTCCGTTCTGTTTATGCAAATTTTTGCCACTTTTTGGAGCGGATGACAACGGATGGAGCACCCCCCAAATTTTGCTTGTCCGCTGTGTCCTTTTTGCATACGTTTTGCATCTGTCGGCCAGTGGGACCTAGCCTTTAACACCTGCAAAGGGTTCCTGGGCCTTTAAATGGTCTGTCAGTCTGAAGTAGGAATCACAATAATGGGAAAGACTGATGACCTGACAGTTGTGCAGAAAACCATCACTGACACCCTCCATAAGGAGGGAAAGCCTCAAAAGGTAATTGCAAAAGAAGTTGGATGTTCCAAGTGCTGTCTCAAAGCACATTAATAGAAAGTTATATGGAAGGGAAAAGTGTGGAAGAAAAAGGTGCACAAGCAGCAGGGATGACCGCAGCCTGGAGAAGAGTGTCAGGAAAAGGCCATTCAAAAGTGTTGGGGACTTTTACAAGGAGTGGACTGAGGCTGGGGTCAGTGTATCAAGAGCCACCACACAGAGACGGATCCTGGACATGGGCTTCAAATGTTGTATTCCTCTTATCAAGCTGCTCCTGAACAACAAACGTCAGAAGCATCTTACCTGGGCTAAAGAAAAACAGACCTGGTCTGTTGCTCAGTGGTCCAAAGCCCTCTTTTCTGATGAGAGCAACTTTTGCATCTCATTTGGAAACTAAGGACTGGAGGAACAATGAAGAGGCACACACTGCAAGATGCTTGAAGTCCAGTTTGAAGTTTCCACAATCCGTGTTGATTTGGGGAGCCATGTTATCTGCTGGTCCACTGTGCTTCATTAAGTCCAGGGTCAACACAGCCGTCTATCAGGAAATTTTGGAGCACTTCATGCTTTC
The DNA here is from genome assembly GCA_015471245.1 of Laticauda colubrina. Classification (NCBI taxonomy): domain Eukaryota; kingdom Metazoa; phylum Chordata; class Lepidosauria; order Squamata; family Elapidae; genus Laticauda; species Laticauda colubrina. Next base: position 37,314,080 of record BLBF01000020.1, on the reverse strand, counting down.
TTCCTCAGATGAGTTTTATGGGGATGCTGACTTCATTTTCCAGTAGGACTTAGGACCTGCCCACACTGCCGAAAGCACCAAAATCTGGTTCAATGACTGTTGAATTACTGTGCTTGATTGGCAGCAAACTAGCCTGACCTGAACCCCATAGAGAATCTATGGGGCATTGCCAAGGGAAAGATGAGAGACGTGAGACCAAACAATGCAGAAGAGCTGAAGGCCACTATTGAAGCATCCTGGTCTTCCATAACGCTTCAGCAGTGCTACAGCCTGATAGCTTCCATGCCACACCGCATTGAGACAGTAATTGCTGCAAAAGGGGCCCAAAGCAAGTACTGAGTACATATGCATGCTTATACTTTTCAGAGGTCTGATATTGTTCCATGTACAATCCTTGTTTTATTGATTGCGTGTAATATTCTAATTTTCTGAGATTGTGGATTTGGGGTTTTCATGAGCTATAAGCCATAATCATCACAATTATGACAAATCACAGCTTGAACTATCTTGCTTTGCATATAATGAGTCTTTCTCATATATTAGTTTCACTTTTTAAGTTGCATTATTGAAATAAATGAACTTTTGCATGATATTCTAATTTTTTGAGTTTCACCTGTAAATTTAATTAAAAATAAATAAAAATATGGAATCAAAAGAGTTAAAGGTGATATTTGTCACTCATTGAAACTTGATATCAATTAGTGTGGAAAGCCACAGTGCAGGACACTTCAGACTGAAGAACCTGAGAAACAGGGAAAGCCTTAGAATAGCAGCAAACATCACTTACTGAATTGTGGGACAAAAGCAAAATAATCCCAAATTTAAATGAACAAATTCTTTTATTGTTCAACTGCTATCAGGATATGCTGAAATAAGTACCTCACTCTATTACAAATGACTGCAGTTCTGGGCATCTAGTAACCATTTCTTTGCAATGCCAGCAAGAAAGTACCCTACCTGGACAATTCTGCTGGAAGGCAGCAAGATCTACCTTGGGAGGTCTTGGTGGCTTCTTTGGAGGAGGACCAAGCTCTTTGATAGAAGGGAGGAGTTTGATTTTTGGAAGCTTGGTATCTTCATCATCAGGACATCTTTCTGTACCAAAGAAATGAAACGATCTTAAGATTTGAGGAAACAGGAATGGAAATAGGAATTTTCATGAAACAGCAAATTGTTTTCTTCTGGTTCTAGCATCTTTCTTTCCTAGTCTTAAAAGTTATGTAGGAAAGATCCATGCCAATGTATGTTTGCACTGGCCTTTCAGCTACAGAACTGGCAGCATCTGTACCACAGTAACCAACAAGGTATCATTTAATATCCTCCAAACTCTGGTTCCTCGTATTTTGGAGGGAAAGGGAGAACCATTCATGCAAATGTTACAGCCTGAATGGGCAATTTTTTGATCATAGGAACCATACTTCTCCTTTTTTAAAAAAAAATATTTGATGGATGAACCCTGCAATGAATGAGCAGTGATGCAAAAATATCATTGAAGCAAAGTGGGATAGAGGACTTGTGTTTTGGGGGAAGGGTAGCTAAAGTATATCCACCTTAAAGGACTAGACTCATTCTTTTTTATTATTTTCTGCAAAAAACAACAACAACAACAGCAACCTGACAGCAAATTATACTGCTGTTTAATCTGCAGCAAAGCAAGTAATTTTAAATACACTGGACTCAATGGAAAGACTCATTGATACAGAGAGAGATCCCTAGATTACTTTGAACCAGTTGTTCCTTCTCAGTTCAACCAATATTAAATTGTTATGGCATAAAATTAATGAGCTGCTTCCTAGTCTATGTCACTTCTCTGAGAAAATGTGGAATATGAATGTGGTAAACAAATAAAAGTAATGGCCCTGGGGACTGCAAAAAAATGCAGTCTTGCATATTGTATATTGTGGAATTGAAAAAAGAGAAGGGTTCAACCCACATTATTCAAAGCCTAGAGCAACTTCCCCAAATTTAGGACTTTTTTTATTAAAAAAGGGAGAGAAAATGCATGGCAGTACAGAAACAACATGGACAAAATAGTTGAAGTTTCTTTTTATTTATGAAACTTATATGGCTATCCATCTATCCAGTGAAACTGTGTGACACTATATAAATTTGATTCATAAAATAATTACTTCCCACCTATTATTTGCTTAAATGGGACAGCCAAATACATTTCCTATATAAAATAATTTCTATTTTTTCTGTGGATGTTGTCATAAATATAAAACCTAAAGACATTCAATGAAACTATAGGATAGAAAGAGCATTACTTCTTCACACAACCAAAGGATATTGGACCATGTTGTGTTGGAAAAGGCCATCAACAACCAAAAACCATGATAACTATGGAGTTACTGATTTTAAGAACCTGTATGCCACTTTATAAAATCAACTCAGTTTTTCAATGTTCTTTTGCTGAGGAAAATGAATAAGGCGACATGATGATGCATCTCTCCTGCACGCAGAGTGGAAAATAAGCAGCTAATAAGATGGGATGGGTATGATCTTGCAGAACTTGTTTATGTTATTTTATGACAGCCACACTGTATGCTAGACTCATAAAAAATGGGGAGGGGGGGGAAAGCCTGTGACTCATCACTGAAAAGCCACCTAGAAAGGTCAGTTGGGAGAAAATCCTGGAAGCTACATTCAAAATCTTTTGTATGAATCACCTGCATAACCGTAAGTTGGCAAAATTTGCCGCTTAATATTAAGTTCCTCTTGTGAGGCAACTTTTTCTGGGGAAAAAAATAAAATCAATTAAATATTAATCTTCTTCAGTGTTGGCTTTGGTCTTGGATTTTGTGAAGATTTGTCAAAGCCAGAGTTTCCCAATGGTAGGTTTCTCCTCCTGAGTTTGCAAAAAAATCATTTCAGCAGCCACAACAGCATGTTCAAATGTTTGTCTGGGGAGCCACCACATTTTTTTTTCTTTTTGTTTACTATTAGAGCAAGCACATTGCTTAATATTTATGAAGAACATATGCTGATTAGTAAATGGTTGGGTGCCATCACTTCAAGGCTTTAATCAAACAATAGAGAAATAACACAGTCAGAAAACTTAATCTTATCCATCTCCTACCAGTATTAAGGTAGTCAACACTACCTTAACACAAATCCATCTCCTACCAGTATTAAGCTATAGTCTGTAAAACAAGGCATGAAGTTCGCTGTTGCATTCGCTTTCCCTGTTGTCAGAGCCTTTGTATCAAGTTGATTTGATGATATGTTGGGAAAAGCTTTATGATATTTTGGCTCTCAAATGTCCGCAAAGAGAAGTTCAACTTATGTTAGTTTAAGAATTGTCATTCTAATAAAGAAGGGGAGTACCTTCTATGATGGCTAGCGTGATATGGACCTTTATCTACCACAACCCTCTATTACTACCCAATTTTGTTAAGAGTGAACATATATTTTATAGCTTCATAATAGAAATAAACTCAACAGAACCTATTTGTATTGGACTCTTCCACATTTGTAAATAGTGAGACAAGGTGACCCAAACATCCTCAATTTCTAAGGCAAACTATCTGTACTAACCCCAGCTTACAACCTCAAAAGAAAAAAAGTTATCACCAATGGATATATGATACTTCTAAAGGCTAGGAAGCAGCTGTAAACTAATCACTTTTTGCCTAAGCTCTGGCTATAATTGTTCTTAGACCTACTTGAAGCAAATATAACTGGGTTAATACCAGAAAAGAAAAAAAAAACCCATAATATTTACCATTTGAGACCTTGCTTAGACTGTTCAAATTGTTCGAACTACTTGGAGAAAAACCAGCAACCACTTTATTTAAGCTAGCATGACTTCTTGGAGGAACTGGAGGTGAAGTTGTAGGAACAAATTCATTGTGTATGGGGGATGAAGGCTTACACACATCAAGAGCCACCCCTTGCTTAAGTCCAGCTATTTTTGCTTTGTCCTCTGTCAAAATTGCAACATTAACAACTTTTGGGTGGGAAAGAGAAGTTGTCCTGATTGTATACTGAGGTGGTGTTGCACCACATTTCCGGTCACCTTGTGCTGAAGCATTTTCCCAAATGTGCAGTGTGTTGCGAAAAGAACTGCTTGCTCCTTCAGACCCTTGAGATCTTGGATGTGGTTTCTGTAATTCTTCCTCCAATGAAGGTGGCTTGCAAATGGCCCCAGAGAGGTTTGGGTCCTTCCTATCTTTGAGATTGACCTTTGGGAATATCATAGGCTTGACTTGCCTGAGTTCCAATTTCTGTGATGTGTAACTGAATTGCTTGGTTTGCTGTTCAGGATCTGGAACCTGCTTTTGGTGCAAGGGTTTTGGCATGGAATGAGACACAGACGAGCCACCGGTATTTTGCCATGGACTGAATTTGGTAGTAGGCTTCTTTGCAGACTCCAGGAGCATATTGGAAAAATTGGAATCATTTTGAAACATTGCTCGGAGACTGCCAAAGTCTCTGGGTTTTTCCTAAAAAAGAGAAAAGGTAATTAATTGTCAGTTGCAGAAGTCCCAGTGAATTACTGCCTGGTGAAAATGTAATTCTGTCACTCAGGCTGGAACTAAATTAAAATCTTTACAGGCCTCCTCTGAATATCCATTGTATTACAGTAACAGTTTAATCATGAGTATATTGGACCTAATACTAATATAAATAACAAAAGCTGAATAGAAGCACAACAAGGGATGACTGAAATCCTTGTAGTGAAGAAATTATGTCCAATTACCCTACTATTAGTAAGAAGAGATTTTTCACTGGATTACCTCAGAAGTAGTTAATCTGGTAACCTTCAGAACTCCTGGTTCCTACTTTCCATTAGCCATTCTCACTAGAGTTAATGTGAGTTCCAGTCCAAAACTTAATCTGGAAAGTTCCTGATAATCTGCCCATGAAGGACTCTAAATCAAATCTATCTTGCTTTTCTAATTCTTGCCATTAATAGGCTGGAAAAGATATGAAATTTAATGTTGTTTGGTGAGAGTGAAAATGAGATGGAAGGGGGAAAATCAATTAAAATAACAAAGCACTTTTTGCAATAATAACTTTTCTCCGCAGAAATCAACAAATACTGACTCAGAGCCTCATTGTAACTATTTATTTCTTCCTGTTTTAAAAAGGTCCTCCAGATATGTTAGAATCACCTTCCCCAGAACAGACAACAAATTCTGGGAATTATGGACAACAAATTATGAGAATTACACACTTTGCAAATTTGGAGGCTGCCACAAAGAGGAAGAGGGTGGAACTAGCTTGAACCACCTGATGAACTGAATGGACTCGCTTCGTTTTGAGGAACATGTATGTTAATTGGTTTTATCCTAAAATAGATCAGAGATTAGAAAATCTGGGGAAACAGACAACCCTAGAAAGAAGTTCCATTATGCTGAAAAAGACGCATGCTGATGGCCTTAATGAGAAAGCAACACAATTGAGCCTTGTCCTGGGATGTTATTGATTTTTATATAATTGCATCCAACTTATTAAATACCAAATAGTCTCCCCTGAATAACCTCTCATAGTCAACGCCAGTGTTTCCACATTAAACAGTGTGATGTAAAGCATCCAAGGGATACTTCAGTTGTTCTGATTGTATTAGAGCAGCCAGCTGCACAATGCAACCAGCCATGCCAAAGGCTCTAGTTGAAACTGGAATCTATCTGCAATTAACACTGCCATACAAGAAAGACAAATGAAACCCACTGATCTTCATCAAAAACACCACGCAGAGTTATGGCTATAACCAATGGCAGCAAAGATTAAATAAACAGCATTGTGTCTGCAGCATGGGCACAATATCTGCATGCTTTTTAAAGAACAAAAACAGCCCAAGCACTCAGCACTGTTTACGGTTCTTTATTGAAAACCAGGTGCTCCTCTATTTCTGAATTTCTCTTAGATGGTACTCAGAGATGGCCCAATGAAAACAGAAGCCTTTGCCAGGTCACAACACCGCAACAAGGCATCTCAGAAGGATTGTATTCCTGAGATGAATTATGGTATTATGAGTTAAAACACAGCTGAAACAACAGAGCTGGATCCAGAAGAGATGCCTCTGTTTCTAAAGAGCACCACAGGTGCCATGGCTCATCCATACAGCACACCACAGCACAGCATGCTGGAATTTGAATGTAGCTCTGACAAAACCAGAGATTCTGCGGTGGCACAATATACACACAACAGATCATTCACTATACTCCTCTCAGAACTGGGAGAACTTACAAATCCTTTTTTTCCTTACAACCTACTCTGATCCTTTCTGATTGATTTCCCACCTTTATTATTCTACAAATAACTCAAAATAGCAAACATCCAACACAACATCTAACAATTTTTCTCACAACTACAATGCTGTGAGGTGTGCTGGGCTGAGAGAGGGGGACTGGCCCAAAGCTGCCCAACTGGCTTTCAGGACTATGATGGGATTTGATCTCATAATCTCCTGCTTTTTAGCCTGGTACTTTAACCACTTGTTATGGCATCTTGTTAAACCTTAATTTTTAGAGGCAGGGTATCCTAATTCAGGGGAGTTCCCTTCTTTCCTACTCCAAATCAAGTTTACTTATCAAGTTTAAGAATACTTCACTTATTACCTTTCTAACTAAGAGAGAAAAAGAGAGCAATTCATAATGGAGAAAAAAGAGAGAGAGGATCTTTATTACTAATTAGAAATCCTTTCCACATGCAAACACCTCTGAAATAAATTTTCTCAAGTTCAATGATGATGCAACACTTCACTCAACAAACCAGGAATTCTTCTGGAATATAACGCACCTAGAATTTTCTAAGATATCTCGGTCCAATAGATGACCAATGTTTATGACTAACATGAAGCTATAAACTCTATTTTACAAGACACTATAGTTGTGTCATATCAGATAAGCCACATTACGCATCAGTACAACCATACAACATGTAAGAGTACTATGTGTTGGTACAAATATAATATTGAAATCTAGAGATACATGTTTCACTTATGTTCTACAACAGGGCTGTTGAATTCCCAGCACACGGGCCGGATGCGTCATGGGCTGGCCACGCCCACACCCAGTTTAGCAGAGAGGAAAAAAGTCCTGATACATCATGTGACACCGCTGGGACTACATGAGTTTGACACCTCTGTTCTACAGTGACAATAAATTCAATAGTTGAAGTTGTTTACTCTCTAACAAGACTAGAAGTTTTTTACTGCCTAAAAAAGCAATAAAAAGCAATTTTTATTGTTAAAATACAAACAATACAAGCTATTTTTCTCTCCAACTTTTAATTAAGCTTACAATAAATCTATGAACATTAGGGTAGGATGACTGGGAATTATGATGTAATAGTAACAGAGTTGGAAGGTCTTCTAGCCCAACTCCTTGCTCAAGCAAGAAGCTTCACCATCCATGATGGTGAACCTATGGCATGTATGCCAGAGGTGGCAGGCAGAGCCCTCTCTCTTGGCACACGAGCTGTTGCCCCAGCTCAGCTCCATTGCACATGCATGTGCACCTCCCGCCGGCCAACTGGACTTCGGGTCTCTGCCATTCATGCATGGGGGCAGGGCATGCAGTAGTTGTGCATGCATGCATGGAGCACATACGCAGTGTTCATGCGCACATGAGCAGGATACATGCACAGGATTGCCTGTGCATGCACAGGGGTTCAGGGGTCATCCTTGCATGTGTGAGGGCACAGGGCATGCACATTTTGGGAATTTGGTGCCAAAAACATTAGCCATCATTGCCCTATACCATTCTGGACAAATGACTACCCAATCTCTTCTTAAAAACCTCCAGTGAATGGAGCACCTACAACCTCTGGAATCAAGCTTTTTTGTTTTGTTGATTATTTATTCTCATTGTCAGAAAATTTCTCTGTAGTTGGGTCTTTCTTTGGTAAGTTTCCAACTGTTATTTCTTGTCCTGCCTTTAGGTGTTTTGGAGAATAGATTGTTCCTATCTTCTCTATACCAGCCCTTCAGTGCAGAAAATCAGATCATTTTCTCCAAGGAATTTTCTAAGTGATTTTGGAGGAGAGTAATGATCAAGAGTACAAGAACAGAGCAATACCACCCACACACCAAGGTTTGTAAGGGTACACAATTGCACTTTTAAAATCTAGAATTAATTTTGCAAATCGAGACGTTAACATTTGAACTACTATAAGTCCATGTATTTGCCATGCACTAAATAATAACTCTGATCTTAGGAGGCACATGTTGCCACATGCATCAGGGACTGCAACTAGACTGACACACACTGCACCCCGGAAGTATCTACTCATGCAGGTTTTCCCGCTAATCCATCAACAGGGACTCAAAATATCAGAAAAAAATAAAAGGAAAAGAAGCCATTATTCAGGTAGCTTCACAATTAAAAAATAAACGGAACAATTTCAAGTGCAGACCATCTGAGGGCGTCTCAGATCACTCCTGTACAATCTGGGCTCTCAGAACCAATTCCATTCTTCAATGGATCTTACTTTGTGCCCAAGTTTTAAGCTACAACATAATCATTTTTATTTTTTTTTTAAATGGCACTATCTTGTCCCGTGACTATTAGGCAGAATTAAAATGGAACTGGCCACAAAAACATAACATTAGGAAAGGTAGCAGTAAACGAAAGAGACAGTCAGCTGTAACTCTTTGCTAAATTCCGGTTTTAGCCGGTTTTTTTTTCCCACCCCCCCAGCCAGCGGTAGCCTTAGGTAAAAGATTGCAGGTTTCAGTAGATTGTAAAGAGAAGCCAGGTGGAAGAAATGGGAAGCGTTTCCCACCCCCCACCCCTCTCACACACACACACACTTCTGTTGTACAAGGAATGTTTATAGAGAAGCCACGTGTGCAGATGGATAAAGTTCACTTCAGAAACGTGAACCCGTTGAACAAACTCCGGCACCGGAGGCGAGCAAGGGTTCCAGAAAATCCAAAGCGCAGCTGTGGCCCCCGTCCAGACGCTGTACCTTGCTCTCTAGACAACAATGCCTTACTCTAGAAACCAATCCAAAGTAAAGCTACCCTTCTCCTCCTCTAGAGCAGTCCGGGTCCGGTCTACTCCTGCTCTCCGCCTCCCCCCCCCAAAATAAAATAAAATAAAATAAAATAAAATAAAATAAAATACCCCAAGCCCGCTTTCCTATCGCGCGTGGCACCGATCCTTCACCAGCTGCAAGCCGAGTGAAGAGAAACCGTGTTTTGTCCCCAGCCCCACCAACCCAACCTCTGGCCGGAAGAGTTACCAGGTCCATATTTTCCCTCTTTTTGTCGTACTCCTTCCCAAGCCGGCTCCACTCCTCCCAAGCAGCCCATGCCTTGGCTCAAAAGGAAAGGAGTCTGGCCAACTTCCTCTATCCCGAACTGCCGAGGGAAAGCCGGCAGCGAGAAGCAGAGGAGGAGGAGCGTCGATGCAGGAGAATCGCACCTGAGCTCAGGAACCGGCTCCTCCCCGTCTGAAGTATATGGGGCCGTCTGGCGAGCCAGATGAGGTTCACCTGTCAAAAGAGCTACCTCTTGAGTTGGAGCGTTCTCTCTCTCTCTCTCTCTCTCTCTCTCTCTCTCTCTCTCTCCCTGCCTCCTCCTCCTCCCTCCCTCCCTCCCTCCCTCCCTTCTTCCTCACTCTTTCTCTCCCTCTTTCCTGTCGAAAGCCTGTAGAGCCAGATGAGGTTCACCTGTCGAAGGAGCTGAATAGAATAGAGTAACAGAGTTGGAAGAGACCTTGGAGGTCTTCTAGTCCAACCCCCTGCTTTGGCAGGAAACCCCACACCACTTCGGACAAATGGTTATCCAACATCTTTTTAAAAACTTCCAGTGTTGGAACCTTCACAACTTCTGGAAGTTTTCACAAGTTCTGATTAATTGTTCCAAGTGTCAGGAAATGTCCCCTTAGTTCTAAGTTGCTTCTCTCCTTGATTAGTTTCCACCCATTGCTTCTTGTCCTGCCCTCGGGTGCTTTGGAGAATAATTTGATTCCCTCTTCTTTGTGGCAGCCTCTGAGATATTGGAACACTGCGATCATGTCTTCACGAGTCCTTCTTTAAGCATATCCAGTTCCTACAACCGTTCTTCATATGTTTTAACCTCCAGTCCCCTAACCATCTTTGTTACTCTTCTAGAGTACTCTTTCTAGAGTCTCAATGTCTTTTTTACATCGTGGTGACCAAAACTGAATGCAGTATTCCAAGTGTGACCCTACCAAGGTGTTATAAAGTGGGATTAACACTTCCCGTGATCTTGGTTCTATCCCTCTATTTATGCAGTCTAGAACTGTGTTGGCTTTTTGGGTAGCTGCTGCGCACTGCTGGTATCTCACACTGCTCCAGTCTCCCTCCCTCCCTCGTTCTCTCTTCCTTCCCCCCTCCCCTCCCTCCCTCTCCATGGCATTTCCACACCAGAAACATTTGCCTTTAAGTCATGGCTACTTCATCTGGAAAGCAAGTCCCACAGCCAGGGCCTTTCAAGCAAAGATTGTGCTGCCCAAGGGACATAGCAGCAAACTAATTTAAGCCTCTTTTGCAACTCCAGACAAGAGATATGTGCAAGTTGGTTTTGGTTGATTATTTTGTGGAAATAATAATCAGATGTATTATTTGATATGTTTTGCATTCTCATCTGTTTTGGTCTGAACACAGATGGCTACCCTGATACAATGCATAAAGACAACCGTGCCTAGTGTTCTTCTCTTTCATTTTTTTCCTTTTGGTTTCCTCTGAAAAGGCAATAACATACTTTAACAAATATCAAAGGAAGAGGGCTAGAGGCAGACTCTAAATTAGCCAGAGATTGAGACAAGTTAATTGCACTTTGTCTAGGCAGAGGCTACTACCCAGTCAGAATTAAATAGAATGTATCCTTATTGGTTTTGATGTAGTTACTTTTTTTCCAAGGAAAGCAATTTTATTTTAAATAGCTTAGCCAGAATAGCTAAGAAGTTTTAATCAGCTCCCATATAAGTTTAGTGTTGGTCATATTTTTAATATTTCTGAATACCAACCAACAATGGAGCACAATCTCATATTGTTTTATTTACCGTTGGCTTTAAAATGTATTCAGGTTTGCAGTTTTTAATAAAAGACTGGCATTCAGTATTGTTTAAAAGTTCCCGGTGAGTCAGGAAATTGTTCTACCTGCCAAGAAATTGTTCTGCCTGCTTTGTCTGACTGGAAATATTTGCATTCCCTCCTGAAGACCAAATGCATCTTTTATTTCAAGATGCAATGAATATATAGTTGTCTATATGTTTGACTTATGACCACAACTGAGCCTAAAATTTCTGTTGCTAAGTGAGCCAGTTGTTAAGTGAGTTTTGCTCCATTTTATGGCCTTTCTCACCGCAACTAAGTAAATCATTGTAGTTGTTAAGTTAGTAGCATGGCTGTTAAGTGAAGTTGGCTTTCCTGTTGACTTGGCTTGTCAGAAGATCATGAAAGGTGATCACATGACTCCTGGGGCACTGCAATCATCATAAATATGAATTAGTTGACAAGCATCGGAATTTTGATCACATGACTACTCTTAACAGATAATCAGAGTTGGAAGGGACCTTGTTGGTCATTTAGTTCAACCCCCCCCACCCAAGCAGGAGACCCTACACCATTTCTGACAAATGACAGTCCAATCTCTTCTTGAAAGTCTCAACTGATGGTGCTCCTACAGCTTCCGAGGGCAACTTCTGTTCCATTGGTTGATTGTTCTCACTGTCAGAAAGTTTCTCCTTATTTCCAGGTTAAATCTCTCCTTATTCAGTTTCCATCCATTATTCCTTGTCTGGCCTTTGGGTGCTTGAGAACAGTGGTTGCCAACCAGTGGGCTGTGGACCACTGGTGATCCGCAAGAAAATTTTGCTGGTCAGCAGAGAAATGTCACCCCCAAAGCATCCCCAAAGCAATTAATTCAGGCTATATGGGAGCACAAGGCTGTGCCACCCACATGGCCCACGGGAACACAAGGCTTGTGTCGCTTGCATTGCGAACAACATGAGGTAATGAGGAGAGGGGGGGAAAGGCCCTACTCACCCCATGTGCCTCACCTGGCCATCGGGTTGCTTCTTTCCACTTCTTCTTCTGCTTTTGGCTGCATGCAAGGAAAGCAGAAAAAGTCTTTCTTTCTCTCCCCAAACTCCACCAGAAATGAGTCTTTGAGACCCTACACGGCATCCTACTCCAAGAGCCTGCGCTGGCAAAGACTCATTTCTGGTGAAGTTTGAGGGAGAGAAAAAAATACTTCTGTGGCTTCTTCTGCTTTCTTTGCATGAAGCCAAAAGTCTCTCCCCACCCCCCACCCCCGAGAATGGAGCTGGATATGGTATTCTGTGATCCCAAAAAGAGAATGATTGATCAGTAGGAAAACGGGGTGGGAAATTTTCCTGAAAACCTTTTTGAGGATTTTCCCAGGGTCTCTGGTCTGCAGGATTTAAAATTATGAGTTTTGTGTTCCCTGGGGTCCAAAAAGTTGAAGACCCCTGCTTTAGAATATAGCTTGACCCCTTCCTCCCTGTGGCAGCCCCTCAGATATTGGAAGACTTCTATCACATCTCCCCTAGTCTTTCTCTTCACTAGACTAGCCATGCCCAGTTCCTGTAACTGTTCTTCACATGTTTTACTCTCCTGTCTCCTAATCATCCTGGTTGCTCTTCTCTATACTTTTTCTAGAGTCTCAACATCTTTTTCATAGTGTGGTGACCAAACTGGATGCAGTACTCTCGGTGTGGTCTTACTAAGACTTTATAGAGTGGTATTAATACCTCACTTGATCTCAATTGTATCCCTCATGTTAATGCAATTTAGGATTGCATTAGCTTTTTTGGCTGCTGCTGCACATTTATCTGGTTGTCCACTAAGACTCCAAGATCCCTCTCACAGTTATTGCTATTGAACTTGGTTTCACGCAGTCTGTATGTATATTTTTGGTTTTTCTTTCCTAAGTGTAGGACTTTACTTTTCTCTACATTGAATTTTATTTTGTTAGATACGGCCCAGTGTTCTAGTCTGTCATGATCCATCTGAATCTTGAGCCTATCTTTTTGGGTGTTAGCTATTCCTGCCAGCTTAGTATCATCTGCAAATTTGGTAAGTTCCCCTTGTATTCTAATTCATTAATGAAGAAAAGTGACTCATAAGTCACTTTTTTTCAGTGCCATTGTGCCTTTAAACAGTCACTAAACAAACTGTTGTAAGTCAAGAACTACCCGTAGTTATTCAGGAGTTGACATTTTCATTTCAAATCATCAGTTGGACTCGCTCAGTACTTGAGGGATTAGAATTGCTATAGGGACATTACATGCACCACATATTATCATGTATCTGATTGCCATTTCACAGTGTCTGAAAACAGACTGACATTGATAAGTAAGCCAAACCTTGGGACACATCATCTTCAGTTCTGAATGAAGAGGCATTACCCCAGACAAGCCCAGTGTTCAACTTGGGGATTCTCCTAGAATCACGACTCCTATTCAAAGAATCAGTGACAGTTGTAGCCAAGAAAGCCTTTGTACAACTTTGGGAAAGCTGTGCCCTTTTCTGGACTGCAAGGATGTTTTAGTGCTGATCTATTTTTTTAGAATGATAACCAGCCTATTTGGAGTGGTTAATTATTGCTTTGTCCAATCAAGGAAAATGTTCCACTTCTAGTCCTGGATCTATTCTAGCTACAAATCAATTTACTGAAACTTACCTTCCTAAATATCCTCAATGCAATTATTAATATCTAATCTAGTTTCACCCTTTGTGCCATTATAGAAATGGCATCATATTGAAGAGATTAGGATTGTGGAAATATTTATTCAGGCCAGTTCATTTGTGATCAGTTTGTTAGATGTTTTAAGAGTCACTACTAGGAATTTGTCACATGACATTGGTGGGCGTCCTAGGACTCCTTCTCATTTTCTCATTTCCTTCATTCACGAATCTGTGTTAATTTGAAAACCTCCTGAAGCTATAAGTATATTAAGGAAAATCTAAAGCATTTTGGAATGGCCATGGAAAGATGCCAATGAAAAGCAATGTAATTTTTTTTTTTATAAATGCCATTATTCATAATACCGAAAGTTAAATAGAGCTTGAAATATACATTAAACCAGTTTAAATAGGGGGAATGTATGACTCACTCTATTTTAATGACACTTCCTATTTCTTAAAATGAATTGAAGGTTAAAGTCTACCTACTCCAGTGGTTAAAAATTCAAGGTGGGTTATAAAAGTAATTTTAAGAAATGATAGCATAACATTTAAGTAATGATCATTAAGTAATGATTCTGTGTAGCATGTGTTGTGAATACCATGCATTCTAAGGCAACAATTGACATAGTAATACTAAATGTCACACAGTTCATCTCCAAAAAATACCAAAAAGTTTGAAATTATTTGTTGGAATCTTAGTTTTTAAATATGAATAATGTTAGGTTATGAAGACAATTGTTTTGTGATTCAGCCAGATGAGGGCAACAGATATCATACAAGTGGCTACACAAATCAAGTGAATTATGAACAGGTAGGTGACCCAGAGGTGGTATTCAGCAGGTTATGACTAGTTCTGGAGAACTGGTAGTGGAAATGTTGAATAGTTCAGAGAACTGATAAATACCACATCTGACTGGAGATTTTACAGTATCCTTTCCCTGTCACGCCCACCAAGCCACGTGCACAGAACCAGTAGTAAAAAAATTTGAATCCCACCGTTGGAGGTGACGAATGCTAATGTTTATACATGTAGTTTTCAAGTGGTTTTGTATGTTAGATTATTTGAGCTATCTCAGAACTAAAGGCCCTGTCACACTGCCCAACTGATGCAAAACGTTTGTAAAAAGGACACAGCGGACGAGAAAAATGTTCCATCCGTTGTTATCTGCTCTCAAAAGGGGCAAAAATTTGCATAAACAGAGCGGATAACATGGAAAGGAACGGGGGGGGGGAGGACGCAGAGCGGATGGAAAGCGGATGCGGAACAGAAGCATCCTTTTGCATCCTCTAGGCATCCTCTAGACATCCTTAATATCTGAGATAGGTCCCCTCTGCGAACGTTTTTTCCATTTTAAATGCTTTCTTTGCGTGCTGCATCCGCTTTCATCCTTTCTCCATCCATGCTACTAACACTGCGCGTCCGTTCCGCGTCCGTTCCACGTCTGTTCCGCTTCCTCCCTACGTCCGTTTACCGCTGGAGAGGATTCGAGTTGCGTGGATGCACAGCGGATGCCTAGCGGATATAGCGGATGCGTAACGGATGATGACGGATGCAGAACGGATGTCCCCCATATGCCTAGCGGATGCAGAACGGACGCATTTGATACATTTTCCGCTCAAAAGTTTTGAGCAGCTCAAAACTTTTTGAGCAGATGAAAGGTCAGTAGACAGATGCTGGATGGATAGAGAGGAAGCAAAACGGAGGCAGTGAGTACAGAACGGAAGCATTGCATTAACCAATGGATGGTAAGTGTTTTTCTCCGTTTTACATCCTCTTTCCATCCTTTGGTGCAGTGTGGCAGGGGCTTAAGATTAAACTTCTACCAAAGATAACTGGTAGAATGATGCAGTAGTCAATTTCTTTTTTTAAAAAAAGCACATGGGGAACTAAAAAGCTTGGAAAAGAAAAATAGCATTTAAAAATAAATATTTAAATAAATAAATTTATTTATTTATCTAAATAAATAAATAAGGCTTCAAACCAGGAAACCTCTATTTGCAAGGCAAGAATTAGAGCCGTTGCCCTAATAGAGTACTCTTGATAAAAAAAAAAAAAGAACATCAATTCGTTGAAAAGAAGCCACTCCCTCCGCAAAGCAGCTAATGAACTGATATGATTGAATTGCAATAAAATGAAGTGTGCTATTGGTAATAAATGAGAACTTTGAGCTAATAACTTGAATAGCATACTTCAGAGGTAGAGTTGAAAAATTCACCCTAAACTTATTCCAGCAGTGAGTGGAGGCAATATAGTCTGTTTTTTCCCCTCAAAAAAATTGTTGCTTAGCTATTCTGATGACACAACCGGGTAATAAGGATAAACCTTTTTTTTTTTTTTTGCTTCCTTCCTCTCTGACTTGTGCTGTTCAGATATTTATCTGACTTATCCTCTCCCTATAAAGGAAGAGAGAATATTTACGTCCCAAATAAAACTTATCTCTGTTTTTCTTTCATGCAAGTACTGGCCTCAAAAATACTGTTTTTATAGAGGTACACTCCTATCTTCAGAGTTTTGTTCCATGTATTCTTTTCATTGTATAAAGCTATCGGTTATCCAACCTGGTACAGCTGTGATATGACTGTAAACTACTTTCCTTTTATCCTTTCCCTGACCTTTGATGGAAGGTTGTTTTTCTAAAGGCCATTCTTTTCCTCTGTACCAGCAAGAAACCTGAGGTACCACAGTTGTCATGTAAACATATTTTCTGTTATAAATCTTCCCAAACAATAGTATCTCCCAAAGCAAATACATAGAAATATGTAAAAGTAAACATTTTCTCTGAGCAAAAGAAATTTGTTTTTATTACTTGATAACAGATACGATCATCTATTTCATAGATTAATAGTGTGAGTGAAATGTAATCTGAATAAGGAAGTCCCAATTTCAGGTTTTCAATAGGCTAGAAGCTCATTTGAAGGTACAGTCTAACAAAAGTCAAAGTTTTCATAAAGGTAAATGTTTATAATTATGAATTAGGTCCACATATCACATCTAATCAGCTTAGTTACAGATTTAAGTAACTGCATGAAAGCAATGTATTAAGCCTGGATAGGTTTCACACTGGTTAGAGTATTAACTTTTAAAACCATTCCTTTAACCCACTTATCCCCAGTCAATGGAAAAAATGTCTTTTCTGGAAATCAGGCACTGGTGCCAGAATGGTTGGGGATCACTGCTGCACAACATTCTTCAAAGAATGATCCATAGGAGCTAAGCAGTGTGAACCACATCATTTTGACACACTGCTCACCAATTCCACCTTGTCAGGTTGCACGTGGATAATTGTCACGTCTCTTTTTTAAATCAATCTTTCGAGGAAATGCAGTAGAGCAACCTTTGGTCTAGAGCAAGACTGTCATGGCAGCTTCATGTGGCGTAGCGTGACTTTTTACCCCTTCGCTAAGCTGGGTGTGGGCATGGCCAGCACATGAAGCATCCGGCTTGCGGGCTGTGAGTTTGACAGGCCTGGTCGAGAGCAAAATTCATACTGATGATGATGAGTTAATATCAGTTGCTACCTGTTTTCTCCATGGGTTTTGGGTATTTGCAAGTGTAAGATACCTGGTTTAGTAATTAATCAAGACAAATAGTTTGCAGGATTGAAACCCTGTGCTTCAAAGTGATATCACTAATTTAAGGTTAACATTGAATTGCTTCTGTCTTTTTCTAGTGACTTCTTATGCTTCAAGTGGGAACCTCTGCTCTGTTCTCATGCTCTCAGAGATTTTTCTATACTTTGCTGTTCTTCTGACTGGAACATATTGATCTGAATCACTGACTTTTTGATGATTACTTCTGCTTTTGTGTCGTGGTATCTGTTGTCCTTTCTCTCCAGTTCTGTGCTTATGAGCAATTTATGACCAATGTAGATAATTCTCATCCTTTAGGAGCATATTCAGAGTACAGTGTAGATTTCCAAGCTTTGTGCTAAAACTATCTATCCTGGAAATACTTCAGCCAAGAATGGGGAAGAGAGATAAGCCTTCTTCTACTGAACTGGCTTGAAATAATTTCAGGCCATAGTTTGTTTGGTTAAATCAGATAAATTCTGTAGCAAAATAAAATCAAATTGCTTTCATGATATAAATCACTTCATTAAAGTGAATTTTAGTTGTTTTCCATACTCTTAATATTTTCCATGTGCTAGTTCTAGTTAGAGCAGCATCTAATTCACACAATTTTTTGATAGACTGCTATCATCTACCATTTTAACCTTTTCTTCCCCAGGCTAATAATTTCCAGATGTATCATGGACCTTTCACATGGATTCAAACTGTTTCCCATATTGGTTTCTGTTGCAAATATGTGCTAGATACATATATTCTGTTTGCTCTAGAGCACCCAGAGACAAAAGCCTATAAGATCAGTTGGATAGAAAGAGAATGATTGACTCAAAATTACCCAGTAAACTTCTACGCTTGAAGGGATCCAGAACTGGGACTTTCCTTGTCACATCTGCTGCAAGCCAGAAGTTGTGCAATATCTTTCAGTTTTTCAGTATCATCTTAAAATGGCTTCAGTACTTCAGATGGTGCTGCAGCATCAGCCCTGTAACTTGAACTTCTTGCTTATGTTAATGCACTCTAAAAAAGCCCCCTAGCTCTACAAAACAAATAAAGTTGGTTTTGGAAGACAATGAATTCTTCTCCTTTGTCAAGGCATAGCTGGTCAATTACTCTATATAACTCACAGGCAACATGACCATTAATTTGTGAATTATAAAGAATGGATAATACATGTACGTGCTATTAGGCATAGAGGGGAAGCTAAAGAATTGTGTGAGACGTGCCACATTTTTTCTCCAGTGATGCCCAAATTTTAAAAAGAATTCCCCATCATTGCCTGATTACCGTTATGTGAAGAGTCATGCTCCATCTCTGAACATTAAACCTATTTTTCTCACAGGAAGTAACATTTGTTTTCTCAGGTCAAAGCTTGTATCTACAGAGAAAATGCCAAGGAGACAAAGCACTGGAGCTTGTTACAGGCACAGCGTTATCTGACAACTGCCTCTTAACCTGAATAAACTGAGGAATTTATTTTGTCTCTTGCTACCCTTATGACTCCAGCAAAACACTTTTTAATTCTCCTCAAGATTTTGCTTTCAGGAGCAAAACAGAGCCATATTATCAGACAATAGCTGTCTGAAATCCACCTCAACCTAATCTTCAAGGGTTAATCTCTTCTGGGGTTTAGAAGCTCAGTTGACAGCCTAATGTTGACAGCCTAAAGTTGACAGCCTAAAGTCTAATCAATTCAATTTGCAATCTCGATAAGTACGAAATAAAATGTCTCATTTAGGAGAAAAGGAGTATTTGATGCAAATTCATTAAAATGTTCTGTTCCCCCCCAAATAAAATATTCCTTCCTAAAATGATAGTTTTATCAGAGAAAAACAAACCTGTCACATCTTTGAAATGGAGAAGTATATTTGCTTCTTAAATGGATCAAAGGCCTTCTGATTTTGAAACAGTACGGTATTAAAAACTCACCCAGATTTGTGTTTCTTCTAAATTTTGCTTTAATATTTAGATGAGTGTACAATTTATATGAAGTTGACTTAAATATCAGTCACATTTTATATGAGTTGAATGGAAATGTGCAAATAGAAATCTAAAGATGATCTATAGTTTTCACCAGTCTTTTGCATTGTAGAAACCATTCTTAGAACTCTAGTTATATAGTGTTTCAAAAGAAAGTTCCCCCAAATTGTAAATTGTTACTCCCTATCTATTCAAATTTAGTCTGCAGAACTCTAGCACAGTGTGTCTCAATCTTGAAGCTTGAAGATGGGTGGACTTTAACACTTGTTCTGGGAGTTGAAGTCTATCCATCTTTAAGCAACTATGGTTGAGAAACACTGCTCTACGACAATTGATGATGACTAAGCTCCTTTTACTCTAGGAGAAACTTCAATTGCAAAAATCGATTGGGTGATGCACTTGTAATTTAGCTTGAACTTCTCCCATTTTTCTCCCCCAATCATTTTGCCTTTGAATTTTTCTAATTCCCTTCTTTCAATGTCATATGGAATGTTGCCTTTATTATTGGCAGGTCTATACTGACAAAACTGTGCAAAATAAAAATAATAAAATTCTGTGAAGGAGATCTGTCAAGCCCATGTGTGCATTCATTTGGAAGCAAATTGCATTCAGTATAGTGATAATTGATGATAATTACCACTACGTTTTAACTTAATCCCTTGGCATTTAGTATCCTTTACAGAGTCGACTATAACAATCCTTCAATGTAACACCTGCAAATTCCACAGTATTGAGTACTGGCAAATTTCTACTGTAAGTCTTAGTAGGCAAAGACATTTTTTTTTGCTACAGTTTTCCACTAGAGGACGAGCTAAGCTAGCTTTAGTTGCATCATGATTTTTTTTCAAGATATTTCATTTCAGCTTTGGGGGAGGGGAACTGTTCATAGTGCTTATTGATCTTAAGGTTAAAATCAGACAAGGTGAATAATGACAACTTTTACTAAAGCAACTAATTATTAGCCAGACTGATGGAATTTACGACACCTCTAATATTTCTCCCTTCAGTAATTTTTAAGAGAAGTCCTCTCAAACAGGGCAATAAAATGTTGCATCGGAAATGGATTTTACTGTTCTCAACTGCTCCAGTTTCCCACCACCATCTTGGTGGTTTTAATATGATCTATAGATTAGGCCAGGGGTTAGGCAACTTTAAAAGATTAAGCCAGCTGAGGAATTCTGGGAGTTGAAGTCCACAAGTCTTAAAGTTGCCAAGTTTGGAGAGCTGTGCTAACGTGAGAGAATTGTCAAGTTTAGTTTTTGTGCTGGAAATTATTGGATCAGTTTCTTTCTCTTGGCTTTCTTTCATTCATAGCTCATGCGCTCCAGGGTTTGTTTAGTGAGATAGTATTCCACCACGGGGTTAGTTTTGAGACATGTGGCGATGCAAAGATTACCTTCGTTTGCCTTTCGGATTTAGTGTTGGCAGAATGTGCCAAATAACCCAGATGCTGGAGCAGCTCCAGTGGGTTGCCCTCCAGAATTGCTAGCCAAATTCAGTTTTGGCAAGGAATGCTGGGAGCTGCCATCCAACACATGTGGAGACTTGAGGCTAGGAAGAATGGCTGCCCTTTGGGGACATTACCTTGAAGGTCATTGAATCAGCTGAACAGCTTGAGAGTGTAGGACCCAACATTTATTTGCAGCTTTCTATGTTAATGCATATGGGAGTGTAGCTTTTAGCCATCATTTTTAATATGTAACTTCCTGCAACATGAGATGTGTTTTATTCATTTGTGATATGCTTGGTGTCTTTAATCTCTCCAACGTTTTTTCTACACTCCTGGCTGACAGCATCACACACTCACTAAAGTGGCACCTTCTCTTTTAGGAACTGGAGATGTGCCTGATTGTTTTATTTCTGGAAGAGCCACAAAAAACTTTAATCATATGAAATGTGTTTCCAGTGCCACTGTCAGCATAACTAGGATAGATATAATGCTTCAGTAATCTTGCTAGATGCTGAGAAGGAAAATATTTGGCCATTTTTATTAGAGAATGGGTTGGAGAGATTCCTGGTGGCTGGTTTACATGGCATATTAAATTAAAGGAAGATTTCTTATTGTCAGTTACTTCTCTCTTCTCTCCAATTGCTTTAGAAATCAAAGATTTAGATCCTAAAGATGCAGTGACTGAGTAGGCAAACATGACAGCCAATATGTGCTAAGCAATAACTCACTCTGCTTGGATGCTGGAAACTATTTTATTGAGACAGACAACAGGGAAAAATGAATTGCCATTTTCTTTAGGGCCCTGTGCGGTGTACATTTTGTTTTCCCTAAGTGAATTCATTGGTAGGTTCAGCATATTATTTTTGAAAGCTTTGCCATACAGTGAGATCTGGCTTGCAAACTCAATTTGAACAAATTGTAAGAATGCTGAATTCATATAGCCCAAAGGAAGCCCAAACTGAGTTTGTGTCATCTTCATTATTTGTTGAGGTTACTACTATTCAGTTCTATTTCCATATTTTATCCTTTTTTAAGTCTAGTCTTAGCAAAGCTAAGGTTCAGTCAAATCAAATCTTTATTACAGTGATAGTCAATATAGGGGCTCAATCTGCTTTATGACACCATAGAATATGGTAGAGTAATAATTATTTTAGAAAATTCTTTGCTTATTTATTTTCTCAGTTTATTCTCTAGAAAACTGGCTGAGGCTTCTAGAAGTGATGGAATTAATTCTGGCAACATTAACCATTGGACTCATGGACTGATGTAGAATTAGCAAGTTTTTAAAAAACAGGCAAAATTGTCTTGTTAAGATACTTCTCTGTTTTATTCTGTCAACTGTGTAAGGGTATTTTTGTCATGCATTAGTTCAAATATGTCCTAAAATTATCAAGGGTACCTATTTTCTATAATGCAGTTGCATATTGGACTGTTTGTTTGCAGCATTGCTCAATATATATTGTAGAATGCCAAACCAGGGAAATTCCTACTGGAATCTTACCATCCGTTCATTAAAAAATAAAGTTGTAGTTTATTGTAATTTATTCTCAGATTTCTGATTAAGGAAAAATAGACCAAAAGAAAAAAGTGATGAGGCCTTCTGCTTATGACCAAATTAGATAATCCAAGTTCCAATTCTGAAAAATCTTTCCATAACTGATATTTCTCCAAAATATCATTAGAATAGGCTGGCCAAAGAAATATCAAGAATTCATGGAAAATAAGTCTATTAAGGATAATTTGTTTTGAAGTCCCAATATTATCCCAGGTTGGGTATAGCATGGCTTTAATTAGTCATTGCAGAGAATCAATCAGGATATATTTTTGGATATATATTTAATCTGCATGGTAGGATCCAACATATCATTGGTCTATCTGACTTGTACATACATATCAGATGAATTCGTTGCTACATATGGTCAGGGTTTTTTTTTTCTAGTCAAATTTACACCTGTCAAAATAGTGTTAATATTAGTGAAATCCAGTATCTATATTTGGAGACATCCCATATGTTAAACGTTGCACTTGGAAGAAAAGAGGGAAAACTATTGGGATAAAATTGATGCTCTTGTTTATTTTGACTTTCCCTTCAATAATGCTCTCCTTAACTCCTAAATATCACAACCACATGTAGACAAAACAAGCAGCAATTAAATTCATGCTCTTATACCTTCAATTTCTAATATATGGGCTTCATAACAAAGAGATCAATTCTAGTAACCAAACTTTGTGGACTTCAGCATGAACACAAAAAGTTTGTTTAAATATGCCCATCTATCTTGAAATGTCTGCTACTGAGAACACAGTTTGATTGGTTCCCCCCCCCTCGCCATTTTGTTTGTTTTTCTTTTTGTCAATGATTCACAGTACCAAAGAACATTCGAGACACAAGATACACTCTAAAAAAAAAAAAAATCAGGCCACTCCCAAGTGGGCACTCAAAGGTTTTTTTAAAAAAAGATAAATAAAAATCATTTGGTTTTGCTAAAAGAAAATGAAGATCCATCCAAATAATATACTTTTTCCTATAATTCTCTCAATAGCTTACTTGCTATTATGTCAGAATACAGATGCGGCACAGAGTAAGCTAACTGGATTGCCTTCCCAGAGGTAAGTCTATCTCTATGTAATTTAAGATACTACCTGTCATATAGAAATTGTTATCTGGTCAGTACATCAATTCAAACTCGCATATGAGCCATGTGGGTACCATTATCTTAAAGCAGCTAACCAAAATGGTTGACACAATTGTCCCATCACTATGGAGCAGTAACACAAATCATTTTTTGAATCTCATAATTATATCTGTTTAAGACATTTCCTCGTGAGCCACAATTTATTCTTCAGACAATTCTGTTCTTCATTCCATGCATACTAAATCAAAATGAACTTGTAACCATATTGCAAGCTATTCGATATAATTTTCTGGTGATTTTTTTAAAAAAAGCAGGAACAAATACTATCCTCAAAGTTAAACTCCATTAAATTTTGTGGAACTTAGTTCCAAGTAAAAATATATACAGGACATTTCCCCTAATTTGAAAGCTTGTTCCAGAAATCTTTATTGAAATTAAATGAAGAACAGAATGTTTTTATTCTAGATAAAGTGATTACGTTGAACAAAGGAAAAACATAATGAAGGTGAACTTCAAACATTTTTGGAAAAGAGAAAGCAAGAATACTGTTTGGATTATTAATATATGATTTCTGAATTTTCAGGATTGATTCATTTATTTCTGTAATAAGTACAGATGGCTTATTTTTTTTGTCATTGCATTCATCTACTGCATCCCTTCCCAGCCAAATGTGTAGTAATTTCAGTACTTTGTGCTCTGTGCAAGCAACAGCACAAAGCAGAAAGTGGAGAGGGAAGAATAAAAATAAAATAAGCAATTAGATTTTTTTTTTAAATGAACCTCTCTAACTTCCTGATTCTGAAATTGAAACTGGCCTATAAAAACAGTGAGGTATGATCAAGTACACCCCATTGGTATCTATACATACATTTCTTGGGCTTTAGAGTAGGGGCTTTCTTTTCCAGCTTTGGAAAAATACTGCCATTGTTCTAATTATTACCTCATTATTAGTAGTAGTAGTCTTCCTGCTTACAAAAAATAAATCTCCTATATAAAATGTCTGCTTGTCATCTGACATTGTGGATTATAGCCTGTGAAATCTCATGTCATATTAAATTTGCTGGTCTTCAAGGTGCTGAAGCACCTTACATTATCCTAGTCTGTCAGTCATAATGATAATAGAAGGTAAGTAATAATGACAGGTTGTGTGTTAGCAATGTGACAATAACAAGCATTGCTCAGAGCTTCTACTTCAATAAATAATCAAATTGGATGTATCTTATTAAGGAATACATTGGATACAGATCAGAATCCTATCTCACTCTGTGCTTCTTTTAGAGAACATACCCTGGAGAAATTCATACCCTGACCAGGCAATTGTGAATCACTGAAAAAAGTAGCTATTTTAATTGTCTATGGTGGGACATTTACTCTGATAATAAAGTAATGTTCTCCAAAGAACAACATCACTTTATTATCACAATAATCTATTCGTTATCATGTCAAATAACTTGTTCAAAATTTTGTCTACTTTGCCAGGAAAAGAGACTGCCTAGAATCTGAAGTAGAGACATTTAGCAATATTGTATTAACTTTGGAGTTATAAGTTATTCTGGATCAAACCTGACTTTATATTACTCAGGGTTTTTTTTCAAAAGGAATGTGATACACACAATTCTGAATTAGATGAGCATATATTTATGTTTTAATTAATATACAAGGATGTTTATTTAATCAAATATAAATTAATTAATGTGAGTATAATTATATTTAATTAAGTATTCAGAAAAACAAAATTATGGGTAATAGTATGCATTTTATAGTTTCTCTGTTTTAGCACATCAAAAGTTTTTATTATGTAGCAACTATTGGAGGCCTCTGAATTCCACAATATTTTCAAGTGATCACATGCTTCCCTGGGACATTTGGCACTATGCCTTTGATTTAACACAAAATTCTGGGATCTTCTATGCCAGTAGTGGGATTCAAATCTTTTTACTTCCGGTTCTGTGAGTGTGGCTTGGTGGGCATGGCAGGGGAAGGATACTGTAAAGTCTCCATTCCCATCCAACTTCAGCGGGAAGGTTACTACAAAATCCCATTCCCTCCCCACACCACTAACCTGCTTTCCAGATCCATTCTCCTGTGCAGGGCAACAAAAGAAGACCCAGCCAATCAGCTGGGACTCGGGAGGCAGAGAATAAATGGGGGAGGGGCCAGTCAGAGGTGGTATTTGCCAGTTCTCTGAACTACTCAAAATTTCCACTACCGGTTCTCCAGAACTGGTCACAACCTGCTGAATACCATCTCTGTTCTATGTTGATCTTTCATCCTTCCAATATCAATAGACTTTGAATATTTTGTCAAAGTATAAAAGTTGTTGCCTGTGCAATATTTCATGTGAGGGGAGGAGAAAGTAGTGTTGAGACTATAATTACAGGGAGAGCGGACTAGGCATCGCGACAATACGGCATGAGATCTTGGAGGTCTGAGATTGCTGCCAATATCTTTGCTCCTGGACAATCCAGTTGGATTTTCCCGAAGAGATGGTGAAAATGAAGAGCGCATCCTGTCAATCCCAGGGATACCATAAAGTCCCTGGTAGATCAAGGAGAAGCTCTTTTTGCCAGCGGCAAAGAGACAGCCATTAAAACTGCTGAAGTTGGGACAGCTACGAAACGGAAGAGAACAGAAAGAGAGAGTGTGCCATTTTGGTGACAACTTTTTCTTTATTTTAAGATCTGAAAGGACACCCTAAGGAAAAGAAAGAATCTGTAAAAGCTTTGACAGAAGTGATTAAGCAGCGATTTTAAACAGGAATGTCAAAGTAATGTTTTTTTTCTCATTGCTGGATTTTCCATACATGATCTTATATTTTGAAACTGGACTGGGTTTTTTTTTCATCTATTTTTTTTCCTCCTTTTTGATTCTGTAACATTTTAGGCTAGAGACTCCCTTTTAGTTATTTCTTTTTTTAAATATCTTTTTCTTTTCTTTTTTAATTAATTCTTATTATATTTTGCTTGGAAAAGGAGAGGGAAAGTGAAAGCAAAGAAACTTTGTAACACTGCCAACTAGAGGCTTGGAAATATTCCATTTCTCTTGTGACAAGACAAAGCTGAGAAAGAAAGAACTGAGACTTTTTTTCAAGGACATTGCTATTTGACAAGATAGAGGCAAGAGCACGGGAGAGTATTATTGCAGGTGCTCTTCTGGGTTTCTATCAATAGCTGGAGTCTGGTGTTGAAGTTTATAGGAAAAGAAAAGGTGATAAGTTCCTGGAGAAGAATGTTACATTAAGAGCCTTGGATAATTAAACAAAGTGCAGTGTATTCTTTTGATTTTTTCCAAGCTGCGCTACCCCTCCTCAACAGCTTACTTTTTGAAATAGCTATTTGGATTTTTAGCTTTTTGGAACTTGTCCTTGTTTTTGTTTTTTTTTGCTTGTCTTTGGAAGTTACATTTTTATGCTTGCTTTTTATTTTAAAAGAAAAGTTTTAGTATTAATGATTCCTTTCCTTTTTTTTTTTTTTTTTTAAGAGAGTAGCCTTTTTTTTCTTTTTCTCTTTCTGCCTTGCTGGTATTTTTGTCTTTCCATCTACCTCGCATACTGGTTTTTTCTTTTTTTCTTTTTATCTTCTTGGCCTTTTTTCTTCTTTTTCTCTTATGCAGGCTTTTCTATTTGAGACCTCTTAGTTGGATTAAGGTGTTGAAGAACCTGAAGAATTTTTCCTTTTTTAAAAAAGCTTTTTATTCCTCACTTTTCTGTCTTCTTTAGGATTTTACAACTTTTTCTCTTTTGTGCGTGTTTATGGTCTTTTCCTTCATTTTTGAATTTTCACTGTTATCTAACCAATCGATTGGATTAAGGTATACAAGAACCTGAATAATTTTTTTTCTTTTTTCATTATTATTACTATTTGGCTTCTTTTTCCCTACTATTTTTATTTGGAATTGCAGTTGGTTATTTCACAATTGGATTAAGGTCTAGAATAACCTAAAGATTTTGAATTGTTTGAAATCAGTAGGAAACTAACAGCTCCTGGTTCTTCATTTTTAACTTCCTCCTCTCCACCATCTGGAGGACAACATTCAATACAGACAATGTTAAGGCAAGAGAAAGGACAAGATAAAGAAAAAGTGACCTTGCAGATGATTATGCAAGGAATTCAAAACATTCAAATAAGATCAGAGAAGATTGAAAAGAGAATAGAGAACATCGAACAAAGAACAGAGAACATTATACAAAGAGACTATAATTGCAACTTGTCAAGGAACACAACCCTGCAGGTTCATATACATCCACAGTCATGTACACATAGTTGCACTGTTAAATAATTAGATCTAATTTTAATTTCAGTCTGATGTTATATAATATTTTTTCTTTGGAGGAAATAATAATGGAAATTGGTTGTCTATCCAGATTTTCCAAGGTTATGCAGATCCTAATTGGCCTGGATCTGGAGAATGTTGTAGGCTACCATGGCAATGAAAAACTTAAGTAATCATTACTGAAGCATGCTTATGTTAGAATTCTATTAATTCTGACTAATTAATTCTATTAATTCTGAATATTACTTTAGATGTCATGTCTAATACTGTAAATAAGTGGACAGGAGCAACACTGAGTGAGAAATGGTCCATATTGGAATGGACCAGTGGTGGGATTTAATTTTTTTTGACTATTGGTTCTGTGAGAGTTGCTTGATGGGCATGACAGGGGAAGGATACTGTAAAATCTCCAATCAGAGGAGGTATTTGTCGGTTCTCTGAACTACTCAATGTTTCCACTACCGGTTCTCCAGAATACCACCTGAATACCACCTCTGGAATGGACAATCCAAGGATCACATTTTTAAGTAGCTATTTTTAAGTTCCCAAGAAATACAGAAGCCATGGTGGTGACATAGTTATAAAATCAGAAGAAATGTAATAGTTTAAAAAAAAAAAAAACTCTATCTTAATGATTGTGGTATAGCATTTCTGTTTTGTTTCAGTGAAACTGCTATGAGAACTTCTTTTGATTTTCGATAGGTCAAACTATGGACATTCATCATGACTTCACATATATCTCAGCTGTAGATAAAATAGACAAAGTGTTTTCCAAAGTGTGAGTTTCTGTTACAAATTCAATTTTGGAATTATGATGTGGTGAGAAGGTATTTAGAAAAACATTCACATTATTTAATGTATATTTATTTATTTGCTATATTTTTTCTCACTTTTGCTCCATAACTTCACAGTACAGTACACTGCACACTATCATACAGCTCAACTTAAACCCACAAGTACCACTTTGGAAGGTAGTTTATTGTGAAGATGCTTCCAGGCCATAATCATCTAGTGAATTTGTGTCACTGAGGCTGAATATATCTTTTATACTGTATATTAGCTTCACTCTACTATTGCCACCCTAATAGGCATTACCAAGATGCGAACTAGAACTTTCTATAACATAAAATAATGATGGTAAAATGATGGTAATGATGGTAAAACGAATTTTCTTAAATAAATAATGTATATGGCCATTGACTTGTGGTTCAACCAAACACAGCCAACTGGAATTCATTTTATCCTGAACACAACAGAAAAATGTAAAAGGGTAAAAACTAAAAAAAAAAAAACCCTAAAAATAGCTCACCACTGTTTTCTGCCAGAGTGCAGACAAAACACAACTATGTAGCAAGCAGCTACCCACAAGATTCCTTGAATGTTTGTAACTGTCCTAGAAATTAATTTACCCATGCTTGAATCTGACATACTTCACAGGTATTAAATCCAGCCTCATGTTGCAGTCAAGAGTATTCTATTAAAATTGATTTTCACAGAGTAGATGTGCAAAATGGACACTATTATTCAGTATTGCTAATTATTTTCATTCTATTACAAGATCGCGAAGACAAGCTGGGAGACCTATTCCCATTGATTGTCACCTGAGCACATGGTCACAATGGACAAAATGCTTTCCTTGCCAAGAAAAACGAGTAAGGGGTTCCAATCTTATGCAACTAATGTCTTGCTCTATTTTGCTTGCAATGATAGTAAAAGCATAGCTCAGTACAGGGACAATATTCAATTCCATGGCAAAAAGCCCCAAACAAAACAGATTTAGACAATGAAGGAGTTTGAAATCCATGTAATTCTGCTCTGTTTTGGATTGGGTCTAATATGCTGCTCTGTACAGGGAACAAAGATATCAGAAAAGAATGTAGGGAATATTTTGCTGGATTTGTGTGTGTGTGTGTGTGTGTGTATGTATGTATGTGTATACACACACACAAAAATATATATATGCATGTTTTTGAGTCAGTTTTGACTCCTGGCAATTGCCTGGACGAGTCCCTGCAGTTTTCTTAGCAACATTTCAGAAGTGGTTTCCTATTGCCAGTTGCTGGGAGAGTCATCTAGTTGGCTGCATATCAAGGACAGGATTAAAATACATAACTCCTGGTTTCTTGTCTCATACCTTAATTGCTGCACTAAATTGGCTCTCTTTGATTGATGCACTAAATATCTAGATATTTATTTTTCAGTGATTTCATTTATATTATACCCAATCTGTCCACTACTTCTGGCAGTTTATAGCCATGGACAACTGTTAAAACATCCAAGTAATGTAATAAATAATTAGATAGTTACAAATCCATAGCAATGCAATGGTAATAATAGTGTAAAGATTATTATCACATAAACAGCCATGATAATGATATTGCTGTGGAGCAATCATAACCTTAAATAGTGTATTATGGAAATGTTACTCACTATTAAACTCTATCCAGAAGTCCCCTTAACTAACTTCTGAAGCATTGTAATAGGGCAAGCTTTACCTCCAAGTAAAAACTAAGTCTGCAGAAAAGTGTGGCTTCATTTCACAAAAATGAAGTATAAACATGATTTTCTCCTGCGGTAAACTTGCAGTGCAACGTCACACACCAGCCTCTACTACTAAACTGGTAGCTTTCATATATTCACCAATTGTTTATAGAGAATTCCAAGTCTTGGATTTGTGTTATTTGTGGACTGATACAGAGTTATTTTATCTTCTTGAAACAAGAAAGCAATTGGATTTGAAAAAAGGCCCTGCAATTTATGTTGACTGCAATCAGGCTTTACCTCTGTTTTTTTTTTTTTTTTTTAATTATCTCTGAATGTTTCATCACTACATACTGCAAGCTGTGTTTTAAGTAATTCCCACTGTATTGAGAAACACTCAATTAGTTCTACATTCTTAATGGCTACATAATTAATGCTTCCCCTTCTTGGGTGAGATTATTTTGTGGGATTCTAAATGTTTAATTCCACATATTTAAGAATTTGTGCACAACTATTTTAATGTACTCTACAGTTCAGATCAAGGCAGCTAGTACAACCAGCCAAATATAAAGGAAGAATATGCAATGGTAATCTTTGGGACAGAGAAGCTTGTGACCCGAGAGAACCATGTGTGGTGGATCAAAGCTGTGGAAATGACTTTCAGTGTCAGGAGACAGGTGAGTCTGATTCCGTGTCAGTCTTCCTCATTCTAATGCCCTTTGGATGGCTTCAGTTTCCATAATCTTCATTAAATGAGGCATGAGTGCCAGTGGTGACCAGTCTTGAAAGATACACTGATGGTGAGATTGCTTTGAAGAAAGATTTTTGCTGTTCATTTTTGTTGTTGTTGTTTAATCAAGAACAAAGAATAAAACCTTATGTTTCATTTCTGTACACTCTACCATCTTGTTCAGTGATGATGCACTTTTTAGGCTTGGTATTCAGAATTCAGAAAATGCCTACATTGACTCTGCTGGTGAAAAATACAGTCCAACAGTATTTTTCAGAAAGTGTTGTCTTTTTGTTGATAGGCCTGTACTGCCCACCAGGGGCAGCTACAGGTTGCATGAGGCCTTCACTATTGAAGTGGCTTTGGAGAATGTTCTCGCATGGCCTGTGCAGGCTCTGAATACGACACAAAAGCATGTCCCGTTCTTGCATGATCTTCAAACCTTCCAAACAAGAGCATACCCCTCTCAGGGGGGTTTTCAGAGGGCCCAGAGGCCATTTTAGAGTGCACGTTTATTTTCATGTCCCAAAGGTGCTTTTTTCAAGAGACAACTGGACTTTCAGGTTTTTCTTTGAAGACGTTTTACTTCTCATCCAAGAAGCTTCTTCAACTCTGATTATTTTCACATAACTCCTGCAGCCTTAAAAAAAATCAAGATAAAACAGGGTGTGCCAATGAGAACATCGTTGTAGGGTGTTTTAGTCACTCAAAACATTGTGCAGTGTCACTTTTGACACACATATCAAAGTTATACCATCACTGGTCTAGCTTATTCATAATACTGAGCCATAATATTACTGGTGGCTCAGCATTATATATACTATGCAGGCCCATTTATATAAGTGCTAATTAGTTATTAGCATGATATATAAGTCAGGAGATTATGATTTGGTCACAGAACACATTTAAACAACCTAGCTTAACATAATGTGCAAAGTCCAATGTTTCTTAATAACATAAAAGCACCTTTTTCGAAGGGAAGCAGCTATTCCACTTATGGTACTTTTCGTAAACTCCTTTGGCTTAGGTCAAAGGTGTTAAAGTGTAAAGTGAGCAAGAATGTGAAAAAAAATTGTCTCAAATTATTTTTTATATATGTGAGGAAAAGACCTTTAGACTCAGCTTTAGACCAAGCAGAGAAATAGATAAATAATAATATTTGTACTTCAGGGCGTTGCATTAAGCGTCACCTAGTTTGCAATGGAGAATTAGACTGCAGAGATGGATCCGATGAAGCTGATTGTGATGATGCTGTAAGTACTTGTGAATATCCAGATCCAGTCCCAGGAATTGAACTCGTTTCAAGAGGGTAAGTAAAATTCCCACCCTTGAGCATTTTTTTTTTATCACATAGAAACAAAAATCTTACTTACAGTTTTGGTAAGTTTGCTTCCAGTGTGCAAATGTTTTCAGTTTTTCTACCTTTTCTCATGGTCCCTGTGAATTTAGAATTAGTTCTGATGCTGCACAAAATAGTTGCAAGGTGGATACCCAGCCTTTCTTTTATAAAAAACCCAATGGAAGGAATTCCCTTCATCAGTTGGGATTTAGGCTGCTGACTATTTAAGATACGGTTTCTAACTCTGAACTGTAAATTGTTACTGGGCCGCAGCCCATTGGAACCAAAGTGGTGGATGAGCATGTAAAGCTTCTTTTGCACATGCACAGGGTTGACGTGCATGTGAAATATTCCCCCCTTCCCCCCGCCGAAGCCGCTGCTGCTGTCAATCTGTGAAACCAAAATTGTTGGAGATCCCTGCTTAAAGAGTTGACTTCATAAGGAAAAACAATACATTCAAACACGCCCTTTGGCCATTTCACAACTACGCACAAGATCTCTTATTCCATTCATAAATATTTCAGTGGCAAGCCAAAATGTTTTTCCACATCAAATTAAGAAGTAGTTGAAAAATTTCAGATTTTTAAAAAATAGAACAGCATTAATTTTGTTTCTGCCAGAAAAATGTTAGGATAGAGACTTTATAAATGCCATAGGAATAGATTTTTCATCTAATCTGTTTTATAACAGTCAATTTTGGCAAGAAGCCATTTCACGATCCAATTTCAAGATAGACTAAATTCTCTAGATCAGGGATGTCAACATCACGTCATCATGGTGGCATCATGTGACATATGCAGACTTCCCTCCCTTTGCTAAACTGATAGTGTGCGTGGCCAGCACTTGATGCATCCAGCCCATGGGCTGGGAGTTTGATAGCCCTGCTCTAAATAGATAAAAGTTTATGCGGTTTTTTAATTTTGTTTTAAATACTGAGAATTATTCAGTGCACCTACAACATCATTTTATCTGGGAGAAAATGTCTCTTAGTTTCTTTAAGAGTAAACACTGGTTTGACAGCTTATCATCTTCACATGCACTCAGTATTAAAACGACCTCCATTCTAATCTGCTTTGGTGCAAACTCAGAACTTTTAAAACTTGTACCAGTTTATTGTGTTATCATCTATGTGTCTAGTCTGGAAATAAAAACTAATTAAATGTATTTAGAAGTAAAGAAACAGAGAATCACAGCTTTAATTGGCCTGCAGCTGAATCATTCTCCAGATTTTTTTGAGAGATTCTAGGATGCTTAAGAACTGAAATACTCTTTGCCACAGATCACACCAACACTGCTTACCTATCTGCCTTTCTCCTTTTTTATTAAAGATTCAACATCCTTACACAACAGCCAGCACTGTTAGTCTATGACCCTAAATATTTTGGAGGCCGGTGTGAAACTGTTTATAATGGAGAATGGCGAGAGCTGAAGTATGATTCAACATGTGAACATTTGTATTATGGGGATGATGAGAAATATTTCCGAAAGTCTTACAATGTTCACTTCTATCAATTTGTAGTAAGTATGTATCTGGATGTATTTGTGTACTTAACATTACGGATTCAATAGCCCTGGACCTATGCAAAGAAAGACCTAATGCAGTAGAATTATACATTGATTGGTATTAGGTAAGTTCCCTGCTTTGAGTTAGATAAAAAAGGCATAATCAGTTTCATCGAAGGCACCAAGAAGAAGGCCTACTCTAGACTGATTGATTTTAAATGATGATCTATTCCTTTGGCGTTTGTTTGCTTCTAATGTGGTAACTGAGGCCAGGATTTGGTCCCCTCCTACTGAGGCCAGAATAAAAAGTCTGAATGATCTATTGCAGGAATCAAATCAATTTTATGCCTTGTGCAATTTCATCTAGCATATTGCAAAGTCTAGCCTATTAGCATTATTATGGGATTATGTACCATATTTTCCCCAAAATAAGATCCTGTCTTATATTTTTTTTTGCCACCAAAAAAGGCACAGGTCTTATTTTGGGGGGATGTCATCCACTAACTAACCTCACTTGTGCGTGTCACCACTGGCCTCCTTTTCACTGTCAGAGGCCTTCAGGAACTTCTTCTGTGGCTGGCAAGGCTTCCCTGAAGCCTCTGCAACTGATAACATAGGTCCAGATCAATCCTAAGAGGCTTTTAGGAAAACCTTGTTTGTTGCAGAAGAAATGGGCTGGCAAGGCAGGTGTCGGGGATTGCGAGGCCTGGCTACAACTGTCCAAAGGTAAGTAGTAGGGCAGCTCTACCCTCCCATCTCCACCCTAGCTTAATTTTTACCTGTGCACTCTTGAATGTGCGGAATCTTAATTAGGGCTTATTTTGGTGGTAGGGCTTATATCAGGCTCACATGTAAAAATCAAACTCGGACTTACTTTCAGGTTAGGTCATATTTTTGGGGAAACGGTACTATTAAATTAAATAACGGTACTATTAAAGGTGTGGTATAGTACCGCTTTATTCTGCATTTGAAATACAGCATCTGGTTTTGGTCACCACAATACAAAAAAGATATTGAGACTATAGAAAGAGTGCAGAGATGAACAACAAAGGTGATTAGGCTAAACCATACAATAAACTGTTATAGGAACTGGAAATATCTAACAAAGAGAAGGCTAGGGGGTGAAACGACAACAGTCTTCCAATATTGGAGAGGCTGTCACAGAGAGGAGAGGGTCAACATATTCTCAAAAGTACCTCAGGGCAAGTTACAAAGTAATGGATGGAAGCTCAGCAAAGAGAGATCCAGCCTAGACTAAGGATGAATTTCCTGACAGTGATGACAATTAATCAGTGAGACAGCTTGCCTAGAGAAGTCCTGGGTGCTGCATCACTGGAGGCTTTTAAGAAAAGATTGGACAACCATGTCCAGAATGGTATAGGGTGGACTAGAAAACCTCCAGTGTCCTTTCCAACTATGTTACACTGTATTCTCATCAATATATGAGATTTGTAGACATGTGAATACCGCAGTAGGCCTTGACTTTCAAGTTCAGTGGATGATTAGTGGTATATATAAAGACTGGGAGTGAGGTGGGATAGGAGCATCTGCAATAGGATTAAAAAAATTCAAAATCTTGCTTCTCCCTCCCTTTCTCATACCCCCCCTCTGTGTGTGTGTGTGTGTGTGTGTGTGTCTGTCTGTCTGTCTATCTGTCTGTCTATCTCATCTATCTATCTGTCTGTCTCATCTGTCTATCTATCTATCTATCTATCTATCTATCTATCTATCTATCTATCTATTTATCTAATTTATTTGCCATCCATCTTGTATTCAACAACTCTGAACAGCTTACAGTATAAAAACATTGAGAAACATTAAAATAATCCATCACAAAAATGCAGCAGATAAAAACATCAACAGATAAAATCATGGACACAAGATGACAAAGAAGGGAGTCATACACAGAGAGGGGGAGATGGGGTAGAATTTGTATTAGTCAACCACTTCCAGTATGAAGCTCCCCCATTGGGTCCCCAAGCCATCTGGTTCTTGTGAAGCATCAGGGTGCTCCACTCCCATTTTTATGGGGTTTTGATCATTTAGTTGCTACCACTATCTTGAGCTCTGATGGCGCAGTGGTTTGAAAGCAGTGTTGCAGGCTAACTCTGCCTGCAGTTTGGAGTTTGATCCTAACAGGTCAAGGTTGACTCAGCTTTCTATCCTTCCAAGGTCAATAAAATTAGGACCCAGACTGTTACGGGCAATATGTTGACATTGTAAACATTCTAGAGACTGTGTAAAGCACTATGAGGAGGTATATAAATCTTAGTGCTATTGCTGTTGCTATTTTATATTACACCCCCCCCCAGAAGTCCCAATGAACCTGATAGTAATTTGCACACATGTGTACATTTAGCGAAGACCTCTCTTGCACTCATCAAAGATTAATCCAGAGTCCAACATCATCTGAATAACATAAAGACAATATCACATTGGTAGGAAAAAGTAAAATAGCAGATGTCTTTTTGTTTATTGTGATGACCAAATAACTTAGGAGAAAGAAATTGGTCCTGCAAAGGCTCAGCTAGGATAAATTATATGTGCATGTACTGAAATTTTGAGCTTCTGGAGCATCTAGGGCAGAGGTGGAAAAACTATGGCCCATTATGACCTGTGAACTCCAACTCCTAGAATTCCTGAGCCAGCCATGCTAGCTCCGGAATTCTGGGAGTTGAAGTCCAAAAGTCATAAAGGGGCCATAGTTCCCCACCCCTTAACATTTTACCTATTCTAAGGTAAAAGAGAATCCATTGATATTAATCCAACATATTATCTTTTCATTTCAGGCTCAGGCTGACACTGGTGTCTCTTCAGAGTTTTTTGACGATTCTGCAGATTTATTGAGGGCCATCAAAAAAGACACCTCTAGAAATGGTGGATTTACAGTTGGCATAGGACCTTCTAGCATTCCCGTGTCTCTGGAACTGGGCTTTACATTATCAAAGGCTTCAGGGACCCTGAACAATTTTACCCAATACAAAGAAAAGGTAATAGAAGAGCAAAAATCTCCTTTCTCAATCCTTGGTTGTTGTTGTTTTTTTTATCAAATCATTCAGCTCACATTTCCCTCTTGAACCAGGAATGGTCATATCTTAATTTATGTGTTTAATTGCACACATGAGATTATTAGCGCTGCTGTTGCTATTATTACACTGAAGTAAAAGGAAGCATTATAATGGAGAATAAAATTATGAAAAATGTTGCATATTATCTCCCTCCCTCCTGCTCCTTTGACATTAAATATATAAATGAGAATGGTTGAAAAATATATAGAATTATTCATCAGGAAGTAGTTGTTGTCAGAGAAATTGTTCCAAGAGCAAATCTATCTTTC
Source organism: Laticauda colubrina (assembly GCA_015471245.1). Taxonomy (NCBI): domain Eukaryota; kingdom Metazoa; phylum Chordata; class Lepidosauria; order Squamata; family Elapidae; genus Laticauda; species Laticauda colubrina. Next base: position 37,277,156 of record BLBF01000020.1, on the reverse strand, counting down.
CCTCATTAATATAAGAAAACCAAAAGTTGCAGGAAGTAATTATTTTGCTTATGATTTAGGAAATCTTGGAAATCAAGAGATGTGAACAGCTTGGTGTTGATCAGTTTTTAAAAGGCTTGTATAGGAACTGGTTACAATCCAGCACTTTGGAATAATTTGTTTCGAGAAGCAACTAAAGAGGGGTTTTTGCCATAGGCCTGGGGATCCCAAAGTGGGATTAACACCAAGACAAATTCCTTGTGTGTCCAATAAAGTATTCTATTCTATTCTATTCTATTCTATTCTATTCTATTCTATTCTATTCTATTCTATTCTATTCTATTCTATTCTATTATATTCTATTCTATTCTATTCAAATGGCTCATTTGATTGTTGACACTAAGGACATGGGTGGTTTTGACTTTTTTATTTTATTTGTATTTGTGTTTTTACTTTTGTAAAGTGCCTGGAATCACTGAGAGTAAGTTGGGCAGCCATATAATTTTTCATAGATAGATAGATAGATAGATAGATAGATAGATAGATAGATAGATAGATAGATAGATGGATATTTGCATATTATTATAAGACCATGTTTCAAAAACTAAGTTTAAGTTGTTTCTGACTGCTAGCTAGCTTTCTACTTACCTCCAAGAGAAAAACTGGATGTAACTTGTTGCTGTTGGCTAACTAACTCGTTACTTACCTCCCATGCAAAAACTGGGTACACAGGTAGTCCTTGTACAACAGTGACTGTTCAAAGTTACAAAGTGAAAAAAATGAATTGTGACCATTTTTCATACTTACATCAATTGTAGCAATCCCAAGGTCACCTGAGCAAAATTACAATGCTTGGGTCCTAACCTTAATCCCAACCCATGTTTTTAACTGAACAACTACAGCGATTCACATAACAACTGTGGCAAGGTAAGGCATAAAATGGGGCAAAACTCACTTCACAAATGTTTCACTTAGCAACAGAAACTTTGGGCTCAATTTGTTTGCAAGTCGAGGGCTTCTGCCTGTCTGATAACTAGCTATCCACTTACCTCTCATGCTTTATCTACAGAATGTAGGATTTATTCGAGCCAAAACCAAAGTACAAACAGCTCGTTTCAAGATGAGACGTGATAATATATACTTGGATGAAGACATGTTGCAGTCTCTGACAGAGCTCCCAGAGGAATACAATTATGGGATGTACAGCAGATTTATTGATGATTATGGCACCCATTTCATGACATCTGGAACCATTGGAGGCATCTTTGAATACATCCTTGTTGTGAACAAAGACATAATGATGACCTCAGGTTTGCACATTATTTTATATATTGTTCAGGGAGGGAAGTTGATACATCAAAGCACATCTATATGCTTAAAGCCATTGATCCAGGATTGGTGTCTTATATTTCTATCTGAAAATGCTCCTTGGTCTTCAATTTACTATTAAAAAATGATGCCAAAATGAAGGACAGGGAAAGAAAAAGAAAATACAGATATGAAACCTTAGTATTTGATGGCCAAGTTGACTAGGAGGGGAGAAGGCATCTGTTCTGCAGATCTGTGTATGGAAATGTAATGCACATGGATAGCTGTACTAATGATTTCTATCTTTGCCAAAAGAGAAGCAGTGTTTCCAGGGATCTCATGGCACAAAGTGTTCACCTGTCCTGTTTTATTACGTGTGGGAGAAGAGCACCCTTATTTATTTTATTTGAGCCACTGCATTTGTTTCCCTGAGACTGTCTTGCCTGCTTGAACCCAGAAGACCTTGCAGTTGGCAGTCCAATAATCTTCTGCTTCTTTTTATTCTTGGGATCATTCAGATCAGCTGCAGACCTAAGCAACATTTTGGGGGGACCTAAACCCCCTAGATTCTGCCTGAATGCATTATGCCATGACCATCAATTGCAGATCTGAAGTCAATGCACTGTTATTCTTTTACAAATCAGTTCAAGGCATTCCAGATTTAAATTTCAGCAGCTTAGTATAGATTATATTTACAAGGCTGCTAACTGCTTCCACAGCTACATTAACAATGAGAAATTGATTGTTGGTTGCTTATTGCATTGGAGGTAAATGACAGTTTGAATTAGTCAAAAACCTGTGAATTATTCCACACAAACAAAGGAAATTTGCCCAGATCCAGGGGAGGCAAGCTGTGTCCATAGCAGAAAACGTATGCACAATAGAGACTGGCACCAAAATGCCTCAATCCACCACTCAGCCTGTATTTTTTCAAAGGGGCATATATATTCAGCTTGCATTGCTAGGAATATTTGGACCTTGGTTAAATAGTATAAACAATTTTGTCAAAATATAAAACACAGTCTTATCCTTCTATAATAACCTGAGACTGTATATTTGGAGATAACTCTGTTTTCCTCTATGATTTTTGGATAGATGGTAAAAACTGTTATTGATCATAAAACTTATGTTCTGGAGTACCATGCAGGTACTCCTCAATTTACAATCATTCTGTCAGAGTGTTTGCAGCGTGACTACTATTGTGAGACAACCCAGGAGCAAAACACAACACTCAGAGGCTTTTTCTTTTAATGGTGGTTTATATACAAGACTGCTATATACATACATACATGTTAGTGGTGGGATTCAAAATTTTTATTTCTGATTCTGTGGGTGTGGCTTGGTGGGCATGGCTTGGTAGGCATGGCAGGGGAAGATTACTGCAAAATCTCCATTCCCACCCCACCCCACTAACCTTCTTTTCAGCTCCAGTGCAGGGCAACAAAAGAAGACCCAGCCGATCACCTGGGACACAGGAGGCAGAGAATAGATGGGGGTGGGAAAAGTCAGACATGGTATTTGCCGGTTCTCTGAACTACTCAAAATTTCTGCTACCAGTTCTCCAGAACTGGTCAGAACCTGCTGAATACCACCTCTGATACATGTGTTAGACAAATACCTGGCAAGCAAGCAATCTTCAACTTTACATGGAGATCTACAATGGAGATAGAACAAAAGGAGAGAGAGAGATACTCCTTCTCATGGCCTCTCATATATAAATAGCTTCTTAAAGTGGCAATAACCCTGCTGACTCATCATCATTGCATCAGCAGTTACGGCAGCTTTACAGCAGTTGGTCAGCTATTAAATCCTCAATACCTTAACACATTTGTTTTATGACCTTTTTAAGGTTACACCAGCACTAAAGAAAGTGACTTATGAATGTTTTTTGATCACATGACCAAAATTTGGACACTTGATAGTTGGCATGATCTTATGATGGTGGTAGTGTGTCAGGGTCATGTGATAACCTTTTACAACCTTCCAATAAGCAAAGTCAATGGGAATTCATTGAACAATTAAGTTAGTATTACTAACTTAACAATTTCAATCATTCATTTAACAACCATGTCAAGAAAGGTCATAAAATGGACTTAACTATCTTGCCTAGCTCAGAAATGTTGGGCTCAGCTGTGGTTGTAAATCGAGGACTACCTATACTACGAATTAAGAAGTTTTGTGATAGGAAGAAGTGGCTCTGGAGAATTGCAATGTTCAAGTCTCACATTTCCAAGGGACGCACTGAAGAGCTAAGCAATCTGGATGATTATGAGATGAAGTGACTTTGTTACCTCACATGGAATAATGCATGGAATAAACTACAGAGAAGAGCAACCAGGATGATTAGGGGACTGGAGACTAAAACATACAAAGAATGGTTTCAGGACTTGGCTATTTTAGTAAAGAGAAGGACCAGGGAAGACATGATAGCAGTCTTCCAATATTTGAGGGGCTGCCACAGAGAGGAAGGGGTCAAGCTGGTTTTCTAAAGTGCCTGTAGGCCAGGCAAGGAATATTGGATGGAAATTGAACAAGGAGAGATTTAACCTGGAAATAAGGAGAAACTTTCTGACAGTGAGAACAATCAACCAATGGAACAGATTGCCTTTAGAAGTTGTGGGAGCACCATCCCTTGAGACTTTCAAGAAGAGATTGGACTGCCATTTATCAGAAATGGTGTAGGGTCTCCCACTTGGGCAGAGGGTTGGACTAGATGACCTACAAGGTCCCTTCCAACTCTGATAATCTGTTATCTGTTATCTGTTCTCCCTAAAGAGCATATTTTTTAAAAGGGAAGGATGATGGGTCTTGGGGAACACGGATGCAGTAGAGAAGGAATGACAGTGTGGGATGAAGTTCCTGGAGATTCTTCTGCTTAGATTTCAATCTTGAGTAATATTCCTATGAGTTTTATGCTAGTCCCCCAAACTTATATTTAAGCCTCAGCTTTCTTGCTTAAAACTGAGGTTATCCAGAAATGAAGTCAGCATCTTTTCTACACAAAGCATGCAGAGCATGGGTGCCAAACTTGAGGCATCACTTGCTGTCATGTGACGTTTCACGATGCTTTCCCCATTCATGGAGCTGGAGTGGGCGTGGCCTGTGCATGATGCATCCGGCCTATGGGCCACCAGTTTGACACCCCTGATGTAGAGGCACTCCTTGACTTATGATCCCAATTTTATGACATTTTTTGCCACAGTTGTTAAGTGAATCATGCACTTTTTAAGTGAATCTGACTTGCTTGTCAGGAGCCAACTGGAAAGGTCGCAAATGGCGATCACATGACCCTGGGATGCTGCTGCAACTCTTGCAAAGATACATAGAGCACCCAGATTTTGATCAAGTGACCATGAAGATGTTACGATGGTCATAAGTGCAAGGACCAGTCATAAATCACACTGTCATGTCTATATACTTTTCTGCAGACTCATGGATGGCTGAAGAGCTTTTCAGAGCAGAAGTGGGGAAAGGCATTTAAATGAGCATTGTACTCTGTGGATTTGTTTGCATTTTGAGCATTTCTTGGCATGCCTCTTCATTACTCCAGCCACCCACATAAATGATATTTTATTAGTACAAGCTGTCATGCAACATGTACAATATATCCTTTCACACACACGATACTGAAGAGCTACGGAAAAGCTATGGAAAAGGCTATTGTGTTTTTTTCCAGTAGCGCCTAGAGTTACGTTGTGGTAAGATGGGTGGCCTATAAATTTTATAAATAAATAAATGATAATAAGTGCAGAGCTTGCAATAGTGAATAGTGTCTATCCAGTCAGGCCATGGATTCAGTGGACTTTAATGCTCGCAAGCTTGTGTCTCTCCTGGTCTCAGAAAGTGGCCAACAGAGAGACCTATGTGCCATTCAAGTAGTGGTGGGATTCAAATTTTTTTACTACTGGTTCTTCTGGGCATGGCTTGGTGGGCATGGCAGGGGAAGGATAATGTAAAATCTCCAGTCAGAGGTGGTATTTCAGAGGTGGTATTCAGCAGATTCTGACCAGTTCTGGAGAACCGATAGCAGAAATTTTGAGTAGTTTGGAGAACCGGCAAATACCACCTTTGATTGGCCCTCCCCTCATCTATTCTCTGCCTCTGTCTGGGTCTTCTTTGGTTGCCCTGCTTAGGAGAACGGAACTGGAAAGCAGGTTAGGGGGTGGGGAGGAAATGGGGATTCTGCAGTAACCTTCCCCTGCCATGCCCACCAAGCCATGTCACGCTCAGCAAGCCCCGCCCACAGAATCGATACTAGAAAATTTTGAATCCCACCACTGTGGTATTTGCCAGTTCTCTGAATTACTCAGAATTTCCGCTGATGGAAATTTCCAGAACTGGTCAGAACCTGCTGAATACCACCTCTGCATTCAAGGCTGCAGAAAGCAAAGCTGTCAAGAGAAGGAGAATACATCAGCCAGCAACATCTCAACAGAGCCATTCCTTTATTTATTTTACATTTTTCTCCCTGCCTTTCAGAAAGGATGTGATTTATACAAGAAGGTGGGCCCCGTGGAAGGAGGAGAGAAAAGTTGGAGTCCTAAAACAGACAACAAAAAAATGCACCCTGGGAGAAAAATATTTTTTATGTAAGATACTTGTATAATTTTCACCCACAGCAGCAGACTATAAAAAGAGAGACACATTTATCAAATAGTGCTATACTTAAGTGCCTTGTTGAGTCAGGAGAAGCAAATCTGTGGTTCAATGAATGTCGGCCTTTTGCTTTAGTGCTGCTCACAGTGTCTGAAAGCAAATGTTTCACTAGAATTATGGGCTTGTTTCCCTTCTTCTGAAAATGCTGATGATGGATGCAATCAGTATCAAGCATGGATGACTCAATGAAGCAAAGGCAGAGATATACTCCGAAGGGATAGTTTGGCAATCTTTGCCTTGGCAGGCACGTTAATTGCCAGATGATGCTTAAAAATAGGGGCATGTTTTCATGAACCTAATATGCAAGTTTAGGCTTCTACTGCTTTACTCCTTCAATGACAAAATGAGCTTTTTCTCTCCCAAGTTTAACTTTTCTGTCAGTAAGACTTATTGTGTGTTGTCTTCGGTGTGCCATACCGGCACCATGAGCCCTGGTGACACAGTGTTTAGAATGTAGTAGTGCAGGCAAACTCTGCCCACAGCCAGGAATTCAATCCTGACCAGTTCAAGGTTGACTCAGCCTTCCATTCCTTCCGAGGTTGGTCAAACGAGAAGCCAGATTGTGAAGGGCAATAGGCTGACTCTATAAACCACTTAGAGAGTGCTGCAAAATACTATGGAGAGGTATATAAGCATGGGTGAGCTTCAAAAATTTTAGCAAAGGGTTCTCTGCCTGGTTGCTGGGTGAACATTGCCATGGTGGGCGTGGCCTAGTCAGCCTTCTGCATTGGGGGGGGGGATTTTGCCTTCCCCAGGCTCTGGAGGTTTTCTTGACCCTCCGGGAGGGCGAAAACAGCCTCCCTGGGCTCTGGAGGCTCTCTGGAAGCTGGAAATGGTCCCATTTCTGGCCTTCCCAAACTTCCAGAAGGGGCATTTTTTGCCCTCACCAAGCCTCCATGTGCATCCTGCACTTACCTGCATCCAAAATGGGCCATGTGGGGACTCTTGGAAGGGGAGGAGAGGGATGGGCAGTGCCAGCCAGGAATGGGATTTGGAGGTTATCCGAACTGCACAGAATTTTAGCTAGGGACTCTCCTGAACCCCTGCAACCCCCCAGCAGCCCATTCCTGTATACAAGTCTAAGTGCTACTGCTGTTACTATTGTCATTTGCCTCAGGCAGCAGAATTACTTTAGCATGCCTTTTGAATTTAGGAATAAAGGATTTGTAACATGTTTAATAGCTACAGTGAGCTAGGAATTGCTGATCAGTGGAGGTAGGCTGCTTTCAAAAGCATCATATGGTGATCAGGTAGGTCTTCGTTGGTCTTACTGATCCCTGCTGTGCATGGAGCCCCAATTTCTTACAGTAGGGTAGAGACCAATGGGCTTCAAACCTGGCCAGTTTAAGACTTATGGACTTCAACTCCCAGAATTCCTGACATATCTTGACTGGAGGAGAAATTTTGGGAGTTGAAGTCCACAAGTCTTAAAGCTGTCAAAGAAGACATCTGGTAAAGACAGTGCAAAAAAATTCGTGTTCTAACTGAGTCACTGGTCTAATCCAGCAACACTTGTTTTTAGTTTTTATGTGATTACAGCATCTTACAATCTTCTTTATGGATGTGGTGCAATTAAAATTGGACAGAAAAAATTTCTAGAATGCAACACCAGCAGTTCAGTTCGCTGGTTCATGTAGATCTTTCACGTCATTACAGACATTGTATGGTGTTTTATTTATTATTAAATGTACACGCCACCCATCTCTCAAAGCAACTGTTTATATATCAGTTCCTATAGGCATTCATATACAATCAGTATGTGTTAAAGAAACTAAATACGTAAATCAAAATAACTAGAAAAGTAGGAAGGTATATAGATAGAAGGACAGACAGATGGGAATTTCTTTTGGACATATTAAGTTTTTGACCTCCTGACTAAGCCTTTATATTTTAAAAAATATTGGTTTCAATTCATATATATATCAAGGCATGCATAGACAACACTTTATTTTAGCATTAGTGATTTTATTGCTTGTTTTGTTTCATTTATTGAAAATTGTTTTAATTATTTTTTGTGGAGGCTTTTTAAGGCTTCTTTGGGGAGAAGAATTGTATGGGAGAAGAAAAAGAATGAAGCAAAATATGCATGTTTTGTACGTATTAGATTTTGGACTAAGTCCAAAAGTTAGCTATCTACATTTATCTACCTGTCTTCTGATGAAAATTCAATTTCCCTTGATGTTGAGTCAAGTGATCAAAAGCAGATGCTGTGTTTGTATTTATTCCAATTTTCACATGTGTGTGTGCGTGTGTGTGTATTATGTACACTGCCACATATATACTTACATACATACACTCTTATTTTCTTTAATTTGGCAGTGCTTTCTATGATTTCTGCAAATTTTTTTGCAAAAAGAAAAAAGAAAGAAAGATGGAAATTCATTCTGAAGGAAGGTTTCTCCATCTGAAACAATGAAAGAATGGAAACAAATATAGTTACAAATCCTTGGGAGTTGCACAAAGATTATCTTTGATTTTTTTTCTTTCAGAGCAAATCATTATTCTTGTACGGTTTCACAGAAGAGCAGTGCCATTTGTTTGTGATTTCTAATTATACAACAGAAAGAGACTTGCTCACGCTGTGATTAATTCAAAAATTAAAACCAGAAATCTATCTAATTTGTGTACCATATTTAGTCCCCTGGAATTACAATAAGACAATAAGTAATCTTGTTTTCTCTTTTCCTGCACTGCCAATATATTTTGTATGCTCATCATTTTATGAAATCTACTACATACCATTGATCAAAGTAGGAGCAACTCTCTCATGACTACCAATAACAAACTGTATTGACAGGCCTTTGCTGCAACTAATTACTTAAGAGGTACTAGAATATATTGTTGAAACACTGAGAAAAGAACTAATCATTTATTTTTGTTTAAAGTAAATAGATTTCACCCAGATGTGTTGTTAAACAGTGGTGGAGTAGTTAAATACAAACAATACTATGGATTTATTAATATTCTGTCAATTGGCAGCAAATGAATATAAATTCAGCAGCTGGGTGACTCTATTCTGTTAGGTATGGCAAAGTACAGTCCAAGACAGCTTTATTGAGAATATCTGCTCATTAGGAAACATTAAACTTTAGTTTCCTAATTACATGAAGCAACAGTGATATGATAATATACTAAACCACAACAGAGCAGGCAGCATAGTGTGCAAGCCCATCCCAATTAAGAAATACTCTTTTATTTTGCCCACAAAGGCCTAATGTGGTAATTTATTTATGAATCCTGGTTTAATGAACGTATGGTTTGTTTTAACCTAAATGCCAGAATTCCAGTTTATCCTTTGTTCTTGTATTCTACTTTGTATCTTCTAGGTACCAATAGAAGAAATAGAGGAAAATAAATGAGGCATTAATCAAGCAAGCAGTGACTTCAGCTGTTCTTGGTTTGTTCAGCAAACCATGATTACAATAAAAACTGGCTGACAATTATGTACAAATGCAGACTTACCAAAACACAAATCTTAAAGATACATGGATTTTCCTCACTGAGAAAGAATTTTCTTTAAAAAGAGATCAGTCTGGTGTCTGTTAAATAATGTGATGACCCAGGGTGGGATACAAAATAAACACAGTCACAAAAAATAGGTGAAACCCCTTTTATTCCTCCACTTTGCTTCCAAACTCCAAATATCCTTGACTGGAGACAAAAAACTCCCACACAAGCAGTTACAAGAAGGAGGAAATGCCATTTAAATTATAAAGAGTAAAAAAACAACATAAATCAGGCAAGATAAGGGCTGGAAGACATCCACAGATATCAGAACACACACTGGGAAGGATGCCAAACTCAGACAGATAAACTAGAAATATTTCCATGCTTTGTTTCCAGCACTCAACTGGATAATGTCCGTCCTCTTATCCAGTTGTCACAGCTGCAGCTCATGAAGAGGATCAAGACCCTCTTTCCCTTATCCTCTCCTCCCTGTTTACCCTAAGAGGGAGAGGGGATGGGCCTGGTTCATCCTCTGACTGCCCAGCTGGCTTCTGCCCTTCTCCAACCTCCTGAGCCATATTTCCACTCCCTGTCGGCTTTCTTCCACTCCCTCAGAGTCAGTCTCCACAAATAAATTATTAAAATACTGAACAGAATTTCATAAAATTTGACAAACAATATTTTGGATCTAAAAGGATCCAAATTCAGATTCTACAGGAGAAACCTATCCTGGTTTCTGTCTTCCCTAATCTGATGCTATACAAAAATGTTGTATTACAATTTAACCTTTGCAAGTAGCAAATTAGGAAAAACTGGTTTATTTATAATACCTTTGATATTACTATGTTTCTAGCAAGTTGCACTTGCAATATATATAGAGAGTATGGTGGCTTGCAATTAATTTGCTATGTGTTTTATTCACTGTATGAAGCATCAAAGGAAGTAGCATAATTGAACATAGAGTGCCTTAGATAAATTATCTCAAATTACCTCTTCTTTAAAAAAATGTAATTTCAATTATTTTTACACATTTCTTACTCAGACTTTTTTACTTTTCAAAACTCATATATGACTTACACAGTGGCAACTATGGAAATGCAATTTATATTGTTGTTTTTTAAAAAAAACAAAAAACAAACAGAGCTGCATTCTCTTCATAACTGTCAATAGCTTTCCAGATACTAGTTGTCAAAGATGGAGTAAAAAAAAATCAGGAATGTAGCCACAGCTATGCATTTAAAGTCCCACCTTTTTGTGTGTGTGTGTTGCAACATAAGGGTGAATTCCCATCCTTTTTAATGTTGGGTTGCCTGTGGAAAAGGACAGGGCTTTTATTATCTTGGTTTTTTGATGTGTCCTTGGCAGACATTATTTTAGACAATGACCAGTTGAAATGCAAATAAATTTTTTCTTGCTGTGCTTCTTTTGGTAACTAAGATATGAAGGTTCATCAATTATCCATGGGTATAAACATGCTAATGATATTAATGATTTCTTCCTTTATTATAGAAATTAAAAAGGATTATGTAAATAGCTGTTTTGGGGCATCGATTGGCTTAAGCTTTCCATTTCAAGAAACTCTGGAAATAAATGCCAATGTGAACTTCAATAAATGTGGGTCAGAAGGAGGCATGAGCGGAGGTAGGAAATAGTCTTCATCACTTGTGTATTTAAAATATCATTGTTTTTAAATATTTCCTTTTTTTGTTTTGAAACTTTCAATAAACATATTAAAAATAATAAAATATCTTTGTTTCCATAAGAGGATTCAGGCACTAGACATTATTCTTCACAGAGCAAAATAGACACAGCCTGCTGCATTCTCTTGCTGCCGGTCCTCATTCTATTTGACAAAACACAATTTGTTTTAGAAATTAAGGATTCTTTCAAAGGAGAAGAAAATCTTGGATAAATGTTTATGAGGGGCACGTGGTAGTCTTGGTCATAAAATGACTAGTACATATATAGGAATGTCTTCAAAGCCTTGAATGTCATAGGACTCATTCTATGTTTTGCTAATTTCTTGCCATTAATTGATTTCATTTATAAAGATGGATGGAAAATTGAAAGGGAAGGAACAATAACTGGAAAAAAAAATATTCTGAGCTCACAAGAAGGAGGTCAATGTTAAGATGCAGTTTTGACATCAATGTTGACAAATGCTGTGCATACTATGATTATATATGATAGATGAATAGTACCAGTAGGATTTTCTTTTACTGCCTATTCCAAATTCTTGTAAGATTTACCCTCTTTTAAGTTACTTCAATTAATGAATGTCTGTAGACTTAGGGAAATCATAGAAGTGAACCCTAATTTTTTCAACTGTTCAACTTTCCAGACGACCATGACCAAAAGTCAGCAGTAGAAGATATTATCCCCCGGGTAGAAGGTGGAGATTCCTCATCCATTGCTAGAATCATGGAAAACAGGAACTCCATAGCATACCGCTACTGGGGGAGGTCATTAAAACTTAATCCCACCATTATTGATTTTGAGGTAAGCTTTTGCTTTCATGTGTAAGAATGCTGCATTTCTAAAGGATTGAAAGTGTACTGGAGCAGATCATTTTATATTTTGATAGTGATTCCATCTTAGATCAAGCTTAAATGTAATGGGCTGTAGGTACGTTGACCTTCTCTCTGTTTCACAAGGATACAAATTTGAGTGTTTTTTTAAAAAGAGGCAAAAAAAACGACTTTCAAAGTAAAGAAGAGGTAAGAAGAGGACTTTAATTCATAATGTTTAAGTTTATGTTTACTGCACTATGGCAATTAGTCTGTCAAAAGAAAGGTGGGAATAGAAACATTTATTTTAAGAAATTGATGGTTGTTTTTTTTCAAAAAGGAAGAATGAATTGTATTTTTCAACATATGTAGTGATACGATTAATCCCGCTGTGAAGCATTTACAACCAGGCAGTTTAAATATCTTGTCAAAGATGAGAAATAGCTACAGAGATGGAAACAGTCCACTGCCTTTGTAGATCCTTCTAACTTTCCCTAGTTCAGGGGTCTCCAAACTTGGCAACATAGCTGGCTGACGAATTCTGAGAGTTGAAGTCCACAAGTCTTAAAGTTGCCAAGTTTGGGGACCCCTGTCCTAGTTGAAAAGATACATTTAGAGCAGATGTGGAGCAAGAAGACGTTGAAGAAAGCCATGGTAGCTAAATCATACATATCATACAGATCATTTCAAATGAAATCAATTGTGGACATTTTGTCTCAAAAAATAAAAGGTGCCATTAAAAAAAAGTCTTTTATGGCTTTCTTTTGCATAAGTTTTCTGCATGGCAGCATGTTTAGATCTTCAAGAAATATTATAAGACTCTGGTTTTGTCCAGATGGAGAGAATTCCATGCATTTGGATGCTGAGCAATGTAACTAAGACTTATCTAAGTTAACCAAATGAAATGATCCATTTGTTGTGTTGCTGTATCCTTAGTCATGACTGCAAGTATGACATCAGTTCATTAGATGGCAATAGCATTTAGACATATACTGCTTCACAGTACTTTACAGCCTTCTCAAGGTAGTTTACAGTTAGCATATTGCACACAATAATTTGGATCTTCATGTTACCAACTTTGGAAAGATGGAAGGCTGAGTCAACCTCTAGCTGGTGCCCTGGCAGTCAGCAGTATTAGCTTGCAGTACAGCAGTCTAATCACTGTACCACCACAGTGGCGCAGTGGTCTTAAAATAGATGATTTAAGTGGTCTTAAAATAGTCACAAGAATGCGACTATGAATGCTGTCAGATTAGCATTCATCACTCTCTCCTCTTCCTACTTTCTAATGATAGTAGATCAATTGGAAGTGGAAAGTTGAAAAGGATTAGAGCCCACACATTCTCTAATACGTGATACAATTAAGTGCAGAGCCAGGAATTTTTGCCAATGAAAAAACACTCTTGAATTTATTCAGGAATTTGATCTTTAATTTACACATTATTAATGTGGTGGTGTGAAATACGTCAGTCCCTGATGGATGAATTAGGCATGTTATACCTGTTGAATTGGTCAATGCCCACTGTATTTATTTTGCTTCCCATCTTCAAATACACTATCATTCAAGAGAAAATAAGGTTACTAGAATTTCAGTTCACCACCTGAAGTACATGAAACAATAGAGCATCAGGGTGGTATTCAGCAGATTCTGATCAGTTCTGGAGAATCAGTAGCAGAAATTTTGAGTAGTTTGGAGAACTGGCAAATACCACCTCTGACTGGAGTTTTTACCCCTCCCACACCCACAAAGCCACAGAACCGGTAGTAAAAAAATTTTTGAATCCCACCACTGTAGGGCATGGTGTGCAAAATCTTTGAAATTTTGCTGTATCTAGAATCATAAAGTAATCAGGCTTTAAACCAATAAAAATGCATTTTTCTTTTTTGATATAATAGTAAGGGTTACCTCCAGTTTTAATCCCAAAAATAACTATGGCACAACTGTCAAATAGATGGGATAAAGTTATAAAGCCTAGAAATTAATAAACTTAATTCCACGGTTTGCACTAACAATATTACAAATAATAAGTCAAACTTATTATTCACATGCCTGAAGTTGGTGACCCAGTTAGACATCTGCATCGTTTTCAACCTAATATGTTGGTACTCCTGGCTGCCAATTTATTTTTTGCTGGGGCTTCTGAAGTTATCATTTCTCAGTGTTACTTTTTTTTATGGCACCATTGCATGCTGGATATTTTCTAAGGTGGAATGCCATTTGTGGAAAAAAGATGATATACCTATACAATTAAATGGCTTGCATCTAGATATCCAAGAAATTAAACCTGTCAGGCAAAAGTTCCTAGAACAATGTTGTTATGCATCAGTTCAGGGGACAGGCTTGTTGTTACTTTGTACATTTGGAAGAAGACGCCATTTAACAACATTTGAAATGACATACCAGGCTTTTAAGCAATGTTGTTTCTTCCCTTGGAGTTTATCACCCTAAGCTACCATTTATTTTAGTTTGAATATAAAGTACTCAGAATTTATGCTCTGAATATATCTTGCTGTCCCCACTAGCTGCTTTTCTCCCTAGAATTTTATTTTAGGGCATGAATAGCAATATGTGTGCTGTAGCAGAGAGACATTCCTGTCCCTCACATTCACTGTTAGAGATTTTATTTATTCAAAAACCTACATAGCCAACTATCTTATACAATAGAATCCTCAGCAGCTCAGAATAATAAGAGAAAGGAAAGGGAATTCAGAAGATCTTCTAATTGTCAATTCCTTGTGGAAAACCTTTATACAATTCATTTTTCTGGATGACTGTATAATTCAACTCCCCAATTCTGGCATGTTCAGATATTTTGGAACTGCACAACACTCACTGTCTTGTAAATTCTGGAGTTGATTTGTAATCCCATTACATCTAGAAGCTGCTGGTTTTAGGTAATGCTAATACCATATGTTTCCCCATTTCCTTTATTTTTCTATTTAATTGAAGCAAGATTTTTCATGCCAGATGAGTAAATTTCCATGGATTCTGAATGAAACTGTTTGGCTGGCACTAAAGGCTAGGTCCCACTGGCCGACGGATGCAAAACGAATGCAAAAAGGACACAGCGGACGAGCAAAATTTCGGGGGTGGCTCCATCCATTGTCATCCACTCCCAAAAGTGGCAAAAATTTGCATAAACAGAACGGAAAAGAACGGACAAGAACGGATGTGGGTAGTATGTAGTGAGGATGTTAAGTGGATGTTCATAGGAAGCATAGCGGATGACAGCGGATGGAAGCAGATGACACATCCGAAAGAGTTCCGGGGGAGAATTGCGAAGCGGACGCATAGTGGAAGGGGCTGATGCATAGCAGATGACGCGGATGCATCACGGACGCCTAGAGGAAACAAAGCTGATGTATATCGGATGCAAAGCGTTCACTGCGCATGTGGGGAGTATGAATCGCGTCAGCTCCATGGATATAAAAGGATGCAGCTCACACGCAGTCAGCATTCAGATGAAAGACGTTCATACATCTTGAAAAAACACCATGGTTCGTCAGTCAGGGAAGAAGAGGAAGCCAGTGCCTACTCATGCCAGCCTTGACAAGAAGGACAGAAACAGCATCCCACCCCCTGGCACTGACTCTGAAGCTGCTGGTGCTGCCGGTGCTGCTGGTGCTGCTGGTGCTGCTGCTGTGGTGGACCAGCCCCAAGGCCTTCAAAGCCCTGCTGCTGAAGGCCCTGCTGCTGAAGCCCCTGAAGGCCCTGCTGAAGCCCCTGCCAGAGGGAGGAAGAGGCAAGGGAAGGAGAAGGGAGAGAGGAAACAGAACACCGTTTCTGAGGAGCATGAGGAGGAGGTGCTGGAATGGCTGAGGGAGAACGAGTACCTGTGGAGAAAGGGCCACAGACTCTATCGCAACACCAAGAAGAAACAGGCAGCTTGGAGAGACAGAGAGACATCTGCAGAGAGCCTGGGCTACACTGCAGATGTACTCCTGGGATGGTGGAAGCACATGCACACCTCGTATGGCAAGCTACACCTCAAAAAATCCGGACAGGCCTCTGTCAATCTCACTGACTGGGAGATGTACGCCATGGCCAAGTGCAGTTTCCTGGAGGGTGAGGTCCGCCACCGAGGAGCAGCCCCTCTGACACCCCTCTCCCTCAGATAGCCCACAGACAGCCAGTCCTCTTCCAGCCAGGAGCCAGCTAGCCTGTCCAGGCAGGTGTCTTCAGAGGGCCCCACGGCAGAGACCCCCCCGACAGCTGCACACCCCATGCCAGAGGACTTGGAGGATCCCCTGTCACAAATGGAGGAAGAAGCAGCAGCCACCAGAGACCAACGCACCCCCACCCCCAGCTCCACAGAATGCAGGCAGAGAGGCAGACTGGAGGGCCAGAGCCACACTGTCCTGCTGGAGATCAGGGACACAATGAAGACCAGCACAGAACTTCTCTCTCAGCTGCTCCACTTGGACAGAGGATCCTCGAGCCGCCACACCTTCATCACCTATGTGAGCCACACCCTGAGGGATCTG
Organism: Laticauda colubrina; assembly: GCA_015471245.1. Classification (NCBI taxonomy): domain Eukaryota; kingdom Metazoa; phylum Chordata; class Lepidosauria; order Squamata; family Elapidae; genus Laticauda; species Laticauda colubrina. The sequence continues at coordinate 37,260,774 of BLBF01000020.1, read as the reverse complement.
CCCGAGGCCCAGTACCAGGTGATGAAGGAGAAGATGACAGCACTTCTTCACAACCCTCAAGGCCCAGCTAAACCTGCTCTGACCCAGTCCAGGTCTACTCCTCCACCCCAGGCGATGTCACAGCCCTTCCACGGCTTTCAACAGCCTCTCACCTACCAAGGCTATGACTCCCAGGACTTCCCACAGCAGAAGCAGACCTTCCCAGTCCAGGCCCAGGTTCATCGCACGCCACAGATGACACAGATGCCTCACCTGACCCAGCTGCAGACCAGACAGCCGCACTACACTCTTCCTTCCTCCACCCCACAGCCAAGCCCATCAACGGACAATCTGTCATCAGTCTTGTGCCTGACATCCCAGGTACTTGATGAAGAGCCTCTCAACCTCACGGGACTGAGTCAGCTCTCTGAGAGCTTCCTGAACATACCATCCCCTGTTGTACTCTCGGGGCCAAGCACCCCAATGGTGCCTCAGACCAGCACTCAGGCCACAGCCACCTCCACTGTCCCTGGCTCCTTTACATCTGAGACCATGGGCACGCCTCAGAGTGACTGAGAATAGTGCCAGAGACTGAGTTGTTACTTGTTCACTTTATCTTTGCTTAAGACACTTTACTTGGGTCATTTTGCTTTTTAAATAATGTCATACAGTTTACTTAAGACAGTTAATAAAGGTTATCTTTGCTTAACACACTTAATTCAGTTTACTTGGTTCATTTTGTTTATTTAATAAAGTCATAAAGGTTACCTAAGAAAGTTAATAAAGGTTATCTTTGCTAAAGACACTTGGTTCATTTTTTTTACTTAATGAAGTGTTGGTGAAAACTTTTAACAAATGGTTAAGCCTTTGCATGCTTGTGGGATAGAAAGGGATAGTTGTGGGATAGATAAACCTCCAGTGCAAGCATAGTGGGACTGTATGGTCCACCATCCCGGCTGCCACACAAATGGACCTTTATGATCAATAACAATTTATTCATTGATCAACACATTTCAAAATAAACAAAGCTCTTTATTAATGCCCTATTCATTGAAGGACCACTCAACATACATGGCACAATCTCATCAGTGTTATGCAACAGGCTCAAGGAAGAATCCATTAATCATCTATCATCCTGTCTTGCCACTCCAGCTGGGGAGTTGCACCAGCGTCTCAGGAGGTTGCGCTGCTTCTTCCCTTCACATGAAGCTCTGTTGGGGCCTTGTACATCCACAGTGTCTATCAGGTTACGTCCTTGCCTCCATTCACCAGGCTCCATGTCCCCATTCCCATGTTGACGGTCCACAAGTCCATTCTGCAACACTGGGTAGCGGGTGCGCATGAGATCGTGCAAGATTCAACAAGCTTCCACGATGTTCCTCAAAGTCTCTGGGTCAAGCTGCATGGTGGTGAGAAGTATCTGGCACCTGTTGGCCAGGATGCCAAAGGCATTCTCCACCACCCATCTTGCCCTGGACAGCCTGTAGTTGAAGATCCTCTCTTCACGGGTGAGGTATCTTGAACTGTACGGCTTCATGAGGTAGGTTCTGAGGGAGAAGGCGTCATCACCAATGATGAAGTCGGGCACATCTTGTGTGTCATTGGGTAGGGGGGTCTGGATCTGGAAAACCCATGATGAGGTTGCATTCCAGCCCATCCTTGAGCTCACTAGCATTGTATACCTGGCTATCTGAAGCTGACCCGTTGCCTGAAGCATCGATGTAGATGAACTTGTAGTCAGCATCAACCATGGCAAAGAAGATGATACTGAAGAAGCCCTTGTAGTTGTAATAAGTGGACCCTGAGTTGGCTGGAGCTTTGCAGGCCATGTGCTTCCCATCTATGGCTCCAACGGTGAGGGGGAAGTTCCACTTTTGATACCTCTCTTCTGCAAGTTTCCTCCAGCCTTGTTCAGTGGTGGGGCACTTGAGAAGCTCCTCCACGTATTCTTCGATGATGGCCTGCACCACTTCTCTGACCACTTTGCTGATGGTGTTGTGTGGCAACCTCCATGCATACTGCATGTTTCTGTATGTGGTTCCAGAGGCCAGGTGGCACAGAGTTAGTGCCACCTTCAGTCCAGGGTCCAGGTTGGGATGGAAGTTGGTGCTAGGTTTGGTCAACCTGGGTCTCAGATGCTCTACAAGTTCGTCAAACATGGCTGGTGGCATCCTGATGAAGTGATGGAATGCACGAGGGTCTTCATTCCTCAGCTCCACCATCAACTGGTCATACAGTCCAAACTCCATTCTTCTCACGATCCATCCTCGGACTCACACAACTCTTGGATGTCTCCTTCTTCTCCTTGTGTATAAAAGGTGAAAGTCTGAACAGGGTTTGGTTCTGGTGATGAATGATCACAGCTACCGTACGGATTGTGTCATGATCCACGGTGGAGAACAATTGATGATGTGGAAGACCAAGACCAAGGGTGAAGAGGTCTGTACACCACAGCTGCTGAACTCATACTGAGATCCAGATGATTTCCTCCCCCTTTTTATGGGAAATATCAGTAGTCCTCTAGGTGTCCTTCTACATACTCTAGACATACTGCAGACATCCTAAATATCCGAGATACATCACAGATACAAATGTTTTGTCCATTTTAATCCTTTATATACGAGATGCATACGCTACATCCTTTCTATTTCCGTTCTACTATCTCTGTGTGGACGTTCCGTGTTTCGTTTCCTCCCTCTTTCCGTTTTCAGCTGCAGCGAATGTGAGTTGCGAGGATGGCCAGAGGATGTAGAGAGGATACAGCGGACGTTTAACGGATGATAATGGACATAGAATGTTTGTTGCCCGTATATGTCGCGGATGTACATCTTACTCGGCAGAAAGTTCATCCGTTCAGAAAGTTTTGTGCGGCTCAAAACTTGTGCAGATGAAATCTCAGTGAATGGGTGCTCGAGGGATAGAGCGTATGAAACACGTATGCAGTGAGTACACTGGGGAAGCATAGCATTTTCCAATGGATGGCAAGCTTTTTTTAACGTTTTACATCCTCTTTGCATCCGTTGGTGCAGTGGGACAGGGGCTTTAGTCTGTAACCCTTAAAAGACAGCTTCAAGAACATCGCAAGTGCTGATGGTTTTAGAGTAGATTCAAACACCCAATACATTAATAACGTCCACTTGAATGTCCTGTCCATTTGACATACTGTTGCTTGCCAAAGTGTTTTCTATAAATATTGTTTCAAAACACCCTTTTTTTCAAGGCCATAGAGGATCTCTTATGCAGCAACCCTCTCAACCTCTTGAATTAGAAGAAACCTCTGTAAACAGACTGCCCTACACCTAACTCTGCATTCCTGACAGCTCTGCACACTGTTTGTATTTCTGTCACTTGATCCCTCTTTCCACACTGCGTTGCTCCTGTGCATTGGGCTGCAGAGCTTCAAGCTATCAACTAAAAAGTAGCAAAGAATTAGAGGTTCCTGTATGTTTTTGTTATCATCTGGGGCTCAGCGGGATTTTTGAAGCCCAGATGTGTTAGATAGATCCACCTGATTTGAATTTCAGAGCCCAGCTCTTTTGCAGTCTCCAACAGCCCATTTGGATCTCAGCCAATGATTGATTGGAAAGGCTCTTGAACTTGCAAACTGTCACTCTGTGAAAATATTTATTTAGCATGTAGCTGCTGTGTAAAAGGCAAATTCCATGTTGGGTTACAATTAGAAAGTCTTGGAAGGTGTCAGACCTGGTCAGAAGCTCAGCAGGGTCAGGCTTAGTTAACAGTTGGAATAGAGCAACAGAAAATTCAAGAACTGTTTTCTGTATTGAGAAACTGGGGGGTGGGACCCCTTTAGATCAGGTGTGTCAAACTCAATTTCATTGAGGGCCACATCAGGGTTAGTTGACATTGGGGCGGGGCAGGCCAATTCAATGTCACTCATGTTGGGGTACTTCTGGTGGCCCAAGTGCTCTGCCAGTGAAAACGGGTTCCCAAGCTCTATTTTTGTCTGCAATGGCCTCCTGCAACCCTCTGCCATCTAAAACAGAGCTCAGGAGGGCTGCCTTCAGCCCTCACATGCTCTGTTTTTGGCTGCAATGGCCTCCTGCAACCCTCTGCCAGTGAAAAGACAGCTCTGTTTTCTCTGCAGAGGCACAGTGAGCCGGTTCTTCGCTGTTTCCAGGACAGCCTTTTGGGCCAGATCTAAGCACTCTGTGTGCTGGGCCTTCTTCCCAGCAAACTTCTGGGCCTTAAGTTTGACACATTGCTTTAGATGGTAATGACAAATTGTCCTTGTTCAATATTGGTTGAAAAGACAACTTTAAACATTTGGAAAAAGGATTTTATTTTTATTTATTTATTTGATTTGTCAATCATTTACAAAATAATAGGGATAAGTATAAACATAAGTAAGAATACAGGAAATAGGTACAAATAAATGGGGACAATAGGACAGGGACGGTAGGCACGATGGTGCACTTATGCACGCCCCTTACAGACCTCTTAGGAATGGGGTAAGGTCAATAGTGGTTAGTTTGAGGTTAAAGTTTTGGGGGTTAGAGGATGTAACAACAGAGTCAGGTAGTGCATTCCAGTGCATTCAACACTCTGTTGCTGAAGTCGTACTTTCTGCAATCGAGTTTGGAGCGGTTAACATTGAGTTTGTATCTGTTATGTCCTCTTGTATTGTTGTGGTTGAAGCTGAAGTAGTCATTCACTGGTAGGACATTGTAGCAAATATTTTTTGTGTGCTTTGCTTAAGTCTAACCATCAGCGGCATAGTTCAAGGTTGTCCAAGCCCAAAATCTCAAGCCTGGTGATATAGGGTATTCTGTTGCAAGCAGAGGAGTGTAGTACTCTTCTAATGAAATACTTCTGGACTTGCTCGATTGTATTAATGTCTTAATGTCTGATTGGACATTGTATTAATGTCTCATATGCAGTGCGGATTCCAGACTGATGAGCTGTATTCAAGTATTGGTTTGGCAAAAGTTTTGTATGCTGTAGTTAGCAATTCGATATTCATAAGGTTACATTTACAACTCTTAATGCCTTTTTGGCAAAAAAGGATCAATGCGTTTGTTTGTTCATGTCAGAAACTTCACAATTAAAATTCAGCATACTGTACAACATAAAATATAAAATACAAGATTAAAATATGTATAAGTTTATTCAGTGAATATCTTGTTTTTTTCATTTGCACAGAATATTCAAGGCCGATTATAGCAGGGAAAAAGAATGCAAACTGCAAATAATGGAAAATTTTAGAAGTATAAAATTAAAACTGATGGTAGTGCAATACCTAGTATACAAGTCAATGAGAAAAACCAACTTCTTCGGGCATGCTGCATATAGTTCTATATAATTTGTTGCATTTCCAAAAAAGATATTAGAAAAATGATTTAAAAAAACTGTAGAAAAAGATGATCAAAATGATAAAGGGAACTAGAACATACCTTAGGGCAAGAAGTTGCAAGGTTTATGCTTTTAGCTCAGAGAAAATGATAGGCCGAGAAAGGAATATAATAAGCATTTTTAAAATAATGCATAGTGTGGGGAAAATGTCTTGTGAGATATTTTTCTCCTGCTGTCATCAAAATAGTTGGGAAAGTTCTCCCACTGAAGATGTTGAGTGGGTATAATTTAGTTAGAGAAGAGGCAAGCTTTTGTATGACAGCCAGGTGATTATGGACATTGCTCTCATAGATGTAAATGGCTGTGTATTATAGTTGCTCATTGTATATAAGATGAGCAATGATTATTGGCCATGAAGACTCTAATGTTGCCTCCAGGCATCAGTGGAAGACATATCTGATCAGGAGAGACCTATTGTCTTCATCTTCAACTTTTGGTTTTCCCAAAGTCGTCTGGGTAGCTACAGTAAAAACAGTCTGATCCAACATAACTTTTTATATAATGATTAGATGAATAATTATATTTTAAGATTTTTGGAGGAGGGGGAAATCCTTATTTTATGCTACTATGTTGTAACAATCCTGTTTTTCTTAGACTTGGTTTTTGCTTTGATTTGCAGTATGTACTTTAATTTGTTGGAATAACTCATCTTGGCTGTTTGCCCTGTAGGCAGCAAAGAGAGCAAATAGTTAAGCAATCTCTCCCTCAGATCTTACAACCTCAAAAATTAGATTATTCCAAATTCTATATTTGTATAAACTTATTTATACCTACTTTCCCAGAAAATAAGGCAGCAATCTTAGCCAACCTTGTATCAGAAGTCACCAGATTGGGGAAAGCTGCAGAAACAGAATGATTCATTCCTTCTTTCTGAAAGCTTCACTGGGTAGTACACCAGTACAAATAGAGACTTCATATTTTTATAGTTCCAGGAAGTGACTTGACTTGGGAAATCATACTGGGTACAGATGAGAAACCCATTTTTAATGAACTTATGGCTGCTCTCAGGGAGAGATATAGAGGCTAAAAGACCTCATGGCATGTTGCTTGATGCCTTTTCTCCCACACATAATCACTAGAAGCGCTCCACAAATCCCTGTGGTCGTAATCACTTGAAATCACTAAAATGTCAGTTCTTAAAGTCACCATAAGGCCTTTGGTGCTACCATTAATGCTGCCCCCAGTGTCCTGCTCAAAATCTTCCAGGTCAGTGAGCAGCTTTATAGAGAAATACAAGATTCAGGATAAGAAATAAACCTACCTGAGGATTAACAGATTGGTCTACAGGATCACCAGAGCTTGAAATCACTAAACAATTCTTCCTTCTCTATCCCCGTTTCTAAATATAAAGATATATGATATCTTTATATAATATAAATATAAGAATAGACATTTTTTAAAAAAATATATTGACAATGAACCCTAGCTACTTGTTTTCACTCTTGTTCCCCAAACAAATTCCGATAGCATTAATCCATGTTATTTCCAACACAGTCCAACATACACTGCTCAAAAAAATAAAGGGAACACGTAAACAACACAATGTAACTCTAATTCAATCACACTTCTGTGAAATCAAACTGTCCACTTAGGTAGCAACACTGATTGACAATCAATTTCATATGCTGTTGTGCAATGGAATAGACAACAGATGGAAAGCAGAGGCAGTTAGCAATTAGACATCCCCAAAAAAGGAGTGGTTCTGCAGGTGGTGACCACAGACCATTTCTCAGTTCCTATGCTTTCTGGCTGATGGTTTGGTCACTTTTGAATGCTGGCAGTGCTTTCACTCTAGTGGTAGCATGAGACGGAGTCTACAACCCACACAAGTGGCTCAGGTAGTGCAGCTCATCCAGGATGGCACATCAATACGAGCTGTGGCAAGAAGGTTTGCTGTGTCTGTCAGTGTAGTGTCCAGAGCATGTAGGCGCTACCAGGAGACAGACCAATACATCAGAAGATGTGAAGGAGGCCATAGGAGGGCAACAACCAGCATCAGGAGCGTACCTCCACCTTTGTGCAAGAAGGAACAGGAGGAGCACTGCCAGAGTCCTACAAAATGACCTCCAATGGTCATTTTCAAATGTGCACGTGGCTGCTCAAATGGTCAGAAACAGACTCCATGAGGGTGGTATGAGGGCCCGACGTCCACAGGTGGGGGTTGTGCTTATAGCCTAACACTGTGCAGGACATTTGGCATTTGCCAGAGAACACCAAGATTGGCAAATTCGCCACTGGAGCCCTGTGCTCTTCACAGATGAAAGCAGGTTCACACTGAGCACATGTGACAGACGTGACAGGGTCTGGAGACCGTGGAGAATGTTCTGCTGCATGCAACATCCTCCAGCATGACCAGTTTGGCAATGGGTCAGTAATGGTGTGCAGTGGTATTTCTTTAGGGGGTCACACAGCCCTCCATGTGCTTGCCAGAGGTAGCCTGACTGCCATTAGGTACTGAGATGAGATCCTCAGACCCCTTTTGAGACCATATGCTGGTGTGGTTGGCTCTAGATTCCTCCTAATGCACGACAGTGCTAGACCTCATGTGGCTGGAGTGTGTCAGCAGTTCCTGCAAGATGAAGGCATTGATGCTATGGACTGGCCCACCCGTTCTCCAGACCTGAATCCAATTGAGCACATCTGGAACATTATGTCTCGCTCCATCCACCAACACCACATTGCACCACAGACTGTCCAGGAGTTGGGGGATGCTTTAGTCCAACTGTGAGAGCAGACCATCCACCACCTCATCAGGATCATGCCCAGGCATTGTAGGGAGGTCATACAGGCACATGGAAGCCACACACACTACTGAGCCTCATTTTTACTTTTTTTGAGGACATTACATCAAAGTTGGATCAGTCTGTAGTGTTTTTTATCACTTTAATTTTGAGTGTAACTCCAAATCCAGACCTCCATGAGTTGCTAAATTTGATTTCCATTGATAATTTTTGTGTGATTTTGTTGTCAGCACACTCAACTATGTAATGAACAAAGTATTTAATCAGAATATTTCATTCATTCAGATCTAGGATATCTTATTTTTGTGTTCCCTTTATTTTTTTGAGCAGTGTATGTTAAGGGAATTTCAAGTATCTGTCTTACTGTAGACATTATCCACATTTTCTACATCTATTTTTGTATTTCATCCAATTGTTTCAGTTATAGGAGCCGTTCGCTCTCTTGGCTCCTGCACCATGTTGTTTCTCTATAAGCATCCCACAAATGAGATTTTATGCAGCTTCTATATGCACTTTTTTAAAAAATGTTTTTTTTAAAGTGTATATAGCGGTTTAAAAGAGAGAGAAGCAAATTGTCAGAAAATCCTTGATAAATCAGACAGGGCCATTGCATCATCAGGATTATCAAAATAAGTATTTTGTCATTCCATCCATTCTGTACTTGCACCATTCAAATTTAATGGTTTACAAATGCCATCTTCCCAAGATAGCCTGTTACTTTCTGGGCATTGTATTTCAACTTTCCCAATGTTGAGTTACCATAACATCCAAAACAACCACAATATAAAATAGTTTTCCTTTTTCTGTTTTTCCTCAGCTGCAGCCCATATATGAATTATTGTCTAGGACAAGTCTTGGTAATATGGAAACCAAGAGGAGAAACTTGAAAAGGGCTTTAGATCAGTATTTAATGGAATTCAATACCTGCCGTTGTGGTCCCTGTAAGAACAATGGTGAACCAATCCTGTTGGGAGCTACCTGTGTTTGTGAGTGCAAGCAAGGCTACCTAGGCCCTGACTGTGGAGAAACATCGAAATCAGGTAAGACTTCTGAGAAAATATTGTTTTCTGAGACCTCCTGAGATCAGGAGGCTGTAAACATCATTTACTTTCAATACCTTATATGTAGGGATGGGATTCTACCAGTTCGCACCTATTTGCTAGAACCTGTTGTTAACATTCTAAGCAGTTTGGAGAACCGGTTGTTAGAAGAAATTACTGGCCTAATCCTGTAAGGAAGGCAGGAAGGAAACATTCTGGTGTTGCTTACAGAAACTGCCTCTCCGTTAATCCTTATTACATTCTTGGCAGAATTAGACTTCCTGTCTCAGGAACTACTCTGGAATTTTTTCCTCCTCCTTTGCTGGTACTTTGCTTGTGTGGAGTGACCATTTAAAGTTACAATGGCATTGAAAAAAGTGACTTATGACCATTTTTCACACTTACAACTGTTGCAGCATCCCACAGTGATGAGAGGCCAGACGAGGAGATGCATGCCTTGATGTGAGTGATGTTGAGTTGGCCACACCCAGCCAATAACATGACCACCAAGCCATGTCCACCACCTAAGCCATGTCCACCACAGAACTGGTTGTTAAAAATTTTGAGTCCCACCCCTGCTTTTATGCCACGCTACCAAAGGAGCTTTCTCCAGGAATCAGACTGGCATTTCAAGCCAGTCTGAAGGGTTAACTAAAGACATTGTAGAAGTAGAAGTTGCTGCAGTAGCATAAATCATATCAGAGTCTGCAAGGGCAAAGCCAAGGAAAGCCCCCCAATAAATATTAATGGGGATGTCCAAGGCTTGCAGCATAACCCTATGCAGATTTAGGTGTCGTTAAATTGATTTATTCTCGTGGATATAGGTAATACTTAATTCCGTAAGGGATTGTGTCAGGTCAGTTACTCCAACCTCAAGCTCTTCAGGTAATTCTTTGATATAGATGTGGAATCTCTCATACTCTTCTCCCTCTCCCCCCCTCTCTCTCACTCTTTCTTACACACACACACTGTACTCTCAAAGACCCATTACATCGATATAAAACAGAACTTGATGTTCCCCGTGATGTCAATAATTTGCTTGCCTACAATTCTTTCAGTCCATGAAAGGAGATAGGAAAGATATCTTGCTGTTACGAATCTAATGCATACATTTATGATGGTTGTGCAAAAATCAGCATTTATTTTGGAACTTTTAGTCCAGATATATATATATATATATATAGATAGATAGATAGATAGATAGATAGATAGATAGAGAGAGAGAGAGAGAGAGAGAGAGAGAGAGAGAGAGAGAGAGAGAGA
>BLBF01000020.1:37209729-37250371 GCA_015471245.1 Laticauda colubrina | reverse complement strand
AGAGAGAGAGAGAGAGAGAGAGAGAGAGAGAGAGAGAGAGAGAGAGAATACACCAAAATAAAAGGATGTATAACTAGGATGGTATAGTGCTTAAGACATTGGATTAAAGAGTATGAATACCTGGGTTATAGTCCAGTTGAAGACATTGAAGATTATTGTGACTCTGAACCCGACTCAGCCCAACTTACAGTCCAGGCTTGTTGGTCTGAGGAAAAATTAGAATATCGAGGTAGTATGTGAATTAATTTAACAGGTTCAAATTAATAATCTACAAGAAAAGCCTCCATTGAAAATAATGCAGCAGATAGCACTCTAGAACACCTGCCCCATTTAAAATGCTTGGATACAAGATTATATATTTTCTAATGCCTAAGGCAGGATTTCTTAACCTCAACAACTTTAGAATGCATAGATTTCAATTTCCATTATTCCTCAGCCAGCATGACGGGAGCTGAAGTCCACACATCTTAAAGTTGTTGCAGTTGAAAAACACTGTTCTAGAACAACAGCTGCTGTGCTGTTTGGCTTTTAATTCATTTTCAGTCATGTTGATGCAGTCCTAATGAATTTGTCACTCCAATGAGAATAGGTAAAAATGAAGATTAATAGGTGGATCTTACAAAGAACTCTTAAAGCAGTCTATTTTTCTCCACCCATTGCGATTTAAAGCTAAAACTTCAAAGAAGTTTTCGGTGGGCAGAGGAGGGACTGACAGACAAGAGAAAATATTCTATACCTTATGCAACAGTTCTAGATACCTTTTCTGGATGCTTCTCTGTAACAATCAATACAATGAAATAGAAAGGGTGGATATTGTTGGTATGCTTTGAATTTCCGCTCTTCCCATTTATTTTACAGGCTGTTATACTGTTGCTTTTTTTTTTTTTAGCAGGATAAGGCTATCTTGGCTTACGGCCTTGATGGAATATATATGTGTGATGCTTCAAGTTCTAGAAACAGTATTCTGATATTTTCCCCATTGATTGAAACCTATGGTCCTTAGTTCCACACTCATATCCTACTAATGAATTCCTAGAGGAAGATGGCAACTGGATTAGGAGAATTTTTTTTCTGGTTCAACAGAACTTTCCCTACATACTTACATCAAAAGATAGTTGGTCTTGATTTCCATACAACAGCATTAGTTCCTTTCTAGAATAAGTTTCTTTTAGATCAAGGATAATCCAACTTTTCAGAACTTAGTAAGTGACAGCTCCAACAATTCCAGAAATATAAGTGTTGCAACGCTATGTAATGCTGCTGGTATTCTTACTTATTAATAATTGCCAGTAATGCCCAGGGTCATCCATAAACTGGAATGGGTTTGATTTCTTTGTTTTAATCTAAATCTTGAACAAATCTGAAATTAGCTTTATCTGAAAGTTGCTAATCATGATGTACTGTGTTACAGGTTATCCAGCCCAAGGTAGCTGGAGTTGCTGGACTCCATGGGCAGCTTGTCAAAGGGGAACTAGAAGCCGCACAAGACAGTGTACAAACCCACCTCCTGAAAATGGTGGAACAACGTGCCCAGGCAGGAATACCCAGACAGAGATGTGTTAATAACTAAGTTTTGACTTACCTTTAGGAGAGTGGAAAATCCTATTAACAAGAATATAAAGAAAAATAAATGTTAATGTTTTATACACTTTGTACACCAGAATTGTAATGGTAGTAATTATTTTTGTTGAATGTAGAAGTCCATCATAAGGAAGATATTTTTGCTCTGAACAAAATTTAAAGCAAAAAAAAATTGTCATATTGGTGGCCATGAAGTATATTACTGACTAATATGTTGGGATTATTCAGAGAATTCATCTTCATGTGGATACCTAGTGTATAATACAAAATAGAATGTACTTCTCTCCCAGAATTGTCTATTTTACTACCATGCAATGAAAATGCTTTTTTCTGCTACTGGACAAATTTGTTCCCAAAGTAAGTTGTAACAGTTGGGTCCAAAATCATAAAGATTCTTCTTATCAGATCATACTCAGATATTTTTCTAAAGTTCACTACTATGGCTATAATTCAAGAGTTGATCATTACAATACAGGCTTTTTCTTCAGATAAACCAATTTCTAAATAAAGCAGTCCTTTTGGTATAACTAAGATAATAAATTGTCTCTGGATATAAAATCTCTATATATTATGTCACTTAGGTACTCTTAGCTTTTTAAACAACAGCAATGGAAATAATACTTTGGTGTAACACTTTTCAAACTTCAGGAGTTGCAAAAACCATACCTGAATTCAAACAAGTGTTACAGCTGTCAAATCAAACCACAGATATTAATTCAGAGATCCAGCTCTGAAATATTGAGGGAAGCTAGGCATTTCTTTAACCATAGTATATCTACTCATATTCTTACAAACTAAATCTAATAAAAGCATTTTGGAAAACAGTGTGAACTGGTTGCCTTTTACTTGGAATTTCCAATAACAAAAGATATTCTGTTTAATCTGTTTAATGATGTAATGGCAGATTGCATAAGGATAACAATGTTTCTGGGAACACTTTATGCTGGGAGGGGGGAAATTCTCATGATGATTTCTGTAGGGTAAACAACTTGTACTTTTTTTGAGAATAGTTCCTAGGCTGGAAGAGAAGCTATTATTATCGTAATGTATAGTATAGCTCTAAATGAAGATATTTAAGGTTTCTAAATGAATCTTTTGTACAATTCATAGTTCCCTTTCTCACTCTACCAAAACCTTTATCCAATGGAACAGGTAATGTCAGAAGAAGGTTTTATAGATGGGAGAGCTAGCTATCAGCCTCAACCAGAAAATGATCCTTTTCATTGTGATCAAGTATACCATTTCCTATACTTGACCACAATGAAAAGGATCAAGTATACAATTTCCTGAAGGGATGCAGTGGCTCAGTGGCTATGACGCTGGATCTTGTCGATCAGAAAGGTTGGCAGTTTGGCGGTTCAAATTCCTAGCACTGCGTAATGGAGTGAGCTCCCATTATTTGTCCCAGCTTCTGCCAACTTAGCAGTTCGAAAGCATGTAAAAATGCAAGTAGAGAAATAGGGGCCGCTTTGGTGGGAAGGTAACAGCGCTCTGTGCTCCTTCGGCATTTAGTCATTGGGCCACATGACCACAGAGAAGTCTTAGGATAGCAGCTTTGTAACGGGGATGAGCACTGCCCCCTAGAGCCAGAAACAACAGCACATATGTACAAGGGGAACCTTTACCCTTATACCATTTCCTGCTGGGAGGAAGGGTTTGTCAGTTTCTCATTAGAAATAAACCTCATGGCACAGTCAGAAATGTTGTTTATGGGTGTTCTAGTGAATTATTTCAAGTTAAAGCATGAGTATTTGCTTATTAAACTATTTCAATCATCACATAGTCCCTCTCCTAATGCAGAAATAGAGAAATTTTGTTTTCATTAGGAGGGAAATAGGCAGAGGAGGGCTGGTTGATCAATTGAAGTGTTGAACAAAATTAGTGTAAGCATTTATTGACAGGCAAGTATGGTGATTAATGGAATCCAGTTTGAATTAGAATGGTTTCAAAGGTTTCTCAGAGATAGATCTGAAATGGGATATGCCTTTTTTTATGGGAGTGGTTCTAATTTCAAGCCCCACTAGCTACCATTCATGTTTCATATCAGCTTTGCTATAGATCATTCCACGAATCTCTAAAGGCCAAAATTCAATATAGAATAACAATAGCATATAATGTAGCACACTGGGCATGATCCATACTTAAAGCTGGTGGGTAGAAAGGCAACCTATGTAGAAAGGCAACTTCCACAGGCAACCTATATGAACTGAGCTTCATAAATTAAACAGAGAATCAATTATAAAAATGAGCTTGCACCCTTATCTACAGAATAGAGAATAACAGAGTTGGAAGGGACCTTGGGGGTTTTATGGTCCAATCCCCTGCTCAGTCAGGAAGCCCTACATCATTTCAGACAGATGACTGTCCAATCTCTTCTTAAAAACTTCCAGGGTTGGAGTATCCACATCTTCTGGAGGCAAGTTGTTCCACTGAGAAATTGTTCTGTCAGGACATTTCTTCTTAATTCTTGGTTGTTTCTCTCCTTGATTATTTTCCCTCCATTGCTACTTGTACTGCTTGACTCCCTCTTCTTTGTGGCAACCCTTATTGGAATACTGCTATCATGTCACCCCTAGTCCTTCTTTCATTAGACAAGACATTTCCAGTTCCAGCAACCATTCTCCATATGGTTTAGCCTCCAGTCCCCTAATTATTTTTTTCACTCTTCTCTTCATGTAATATGTAGTCTTTTAGAGATTTTTTTTCTCAAGTATCTTTTTTAAGTCATAGAGCAAATAGTAAGGGGAAAAGAATGGATGCAAGAAAGCTAAATAGTATTTTATTTGTTTTGATGAATTTTGTTTAGTTGTAAACTTCAAAGTTTCTAAATTCCAGCTTGGTATAATCTTTGTACAACCTGATGATGGATAAAGGACTCATAGCCACACACACAGCCCTTCCCACAGAGGACAGAGCTGCACAAATGAGGCTATTTTCTGTTTAAGACTAGCTATGAATCATCTATTAGTACACCAGCATTTTATCTCTAAGGATCCCAGAACTCGAGATGTTAACAGTCTGGTTGATTTAAGACCTCTTTTGTGGATGAAGAATATAAATCTCAGGGTAAGAATATGCACAGGACTGAGCTAAGTTGAAAGACTGCGTTGGAGAGTCCAAGAATAACACATTCCTAATGAACTGTGATGAAAATGGGCCTAGGTGAACATAGGCAGATCTAGTAAATATCAACCAAGATGCATCTGAGTGAGCCAGCTTTAACAGGCAAAGGCTACAGTACTAATAACTTAGGTGGCAAGGATGAGTTAAAGGACAAGGTGAAGGGCAAAAATCAATCTCGGATTTGCTATGCATGACACTTTCAGACACGCCTCTTCTTTTCCCATCTCTGTCTCCAAAAAGTCAAGGGAAGGAGTTTGTGACACTGCAACATAAATGGAGGACATAGACAGGGCTTCATTACCGAGGCACACACCATCTTTTGGGTGGGGGTTATTTGGGCAGACCAAGTGTTGGTACAAAATAAATACATTGCCTGCAGTGGTTGGGCCTCAGATAATTACATTCCTCTAGAAATCATGATTGAAGCACAATGATTCAATCTCGCCCTGAGCAATAAAGTAAAATAATCCTTTAGTGGCAACAGTGCTGCTTCCATATTTGATTAAGCTGGCTGGAGAGAACAAAAGCAGGACATGAGAAGGTTGCCTTCACTTGAACAAATGAAATGCTTTTTAATAGCAGCAGGTTGGAGATACACGCTTTACAGCACTACATTTCAAGTTTCTTGTGGCTCCACTAACCTGATTTAATACTTCTTTACACCCTGGAGGATTAAAACAATGCCTCATGTGACCTTTCTGTAAATATTACCCCTTCCCTCATGTTTTTTCAACTGTTGTAGTTTGTAAAAGCAATTTTCTTCAGTTTGAACCAACTACAATATTTGATTTGTCTGTAGAGACAGAAAACTGCATTAACGTTTTGATAATGATAATGATGGGAACAATGATTTGCTATTTTTGATTTTAAAAAGTATGTGCAAAAAATATTTCACAAAAATATGAAACAATCCATCTTAACTCCAGCTATGTTTATTTGATTGTTTAATTCCCTCCCCCCCAGTTTACACATTGTTTTAGTCGTAACCAATTCTAAGTGGCTTACAAGGCCAGTTTACAGAAAAAAGATTAAAACAATAAAAGCAGCAAACACAGCATTCTGGCTTGGAAAGGATCATAGAGCAGTTTACAGATGAGAGGGGGAAAAAAACAACCAAAGAGGTTCTTTATGTATGCCATGTTTGCCCTAATCCTAGATCAGCTCCCAACCTCATAATATTGTCTTCTTTCAAGCCTGATATTTTTTTGTAATTGTTTCAAAATTCTGATTTTAAACAAGTGTCCATATTTAAGCCTCCCAAATAAATTCCACAGCTATTTTATTCTTGGTAAAATTCTGAGCCAAATATTTCCAAGGAGGCTTGGTTATTCCCTTGGTTTACAATTAGGGGCAATATTATGATACAAGATGCAAGTCATAGAAATGGGAGATAATGCATTTCTTTATTCTTAAGTCTGTATATCCTAACAATATGGTGTTTATAGTCACTATCTAATGTAGTGTAGTATTCTTAAGTGCCTCTTGGTTTTACCTTACACAATAAGATGGTGATCTGCACTGGCTACCAGTTTCTTTCTGGGTGCAATTTAAGGATGACTGCCTTGGAAGCTTCACATGGCACAGAACCAGGCTATTGAGTAGGCATACATGTCCTTTAGATCAGTGGTTGTCAACCAGTGGGCCAGGGACCACTGGTGGTCCATGAGAAAATTTTGGTGGTCCGCAAAGAAATGTCACCCCCCCAAGCACCCCCCCCAAACAATTAATCCAGGCTGTGTGGGAACACAAGGCTTGCGTAGCTTGTATTGCAAAAACATGAAGTAGTGAGGGAAGGGGGGAGGGGGCAACTTGCCCCACTGACCTGATGCACCTCACCTGACACTGGGCTGCTTCTTTCCACTTTTTTCTTCTTCTGCTTTTGGCTGCACGCAAGGAAAGCAGCAAAAGTCTTTCTTTCTCTCCCCAAAACTCTGCCAGAAATGAGTCTTTGGGACCCTGCAAGGCATCCTGCTGCACTGGCAAAGACTCATTTCTGGTGGAGTTTGGGGGAGAGAAAGAAAGACTTCTGCAGCTTCTGCTGCTTTCCTTGCATGAAGCTAAAAGTCTCTCTCTTTCACTCTCTCTCTCTCCCTGAGAACAGAGCTGGAGATGATGTCCTGTGATCCCAAATAAAGAATGATCGATTGGTAAGAAAACAGGGTGGGGAATTTTCCTGCAGACTTTTTTCCTCCAGCCACTGTCAGTCAAAATTCATATTAGTGGTCTGTGGGATTTAAAACTATGAGTTTTGTGGTCCTTGAGATCCAAAAAGTTGGCGACCCCTGCTTTAGATGTTGCCATCTACTGGCACTTAGGAGGTATGCTTTTTCTGGAACAGTCCCTGCCCTGTACCAAGGTATCCAGTAGCCAAGCCACTGAGATAGAGTGAAATGGCAGCCTGGGAATGACTGTATTGGAGGCATCTAAGGATGATGCAGTGATGGTTGAGGCACTGGGTTTCTGCTTTTAGAGTTTTGGTTTTTATTGTTTCTTGGCTTTAGTGTTGTTGTGAGCCACCCAGAGTTGTATTCTAAAGATGGGCATACAAATCGTTTTACATAAATATAGCGAAATTTTTTTAAAATTCTGAAGAAGTAAATTTTATATATCACTATATGTAGATAAAGTAAAGGGACAAAGCAGGAACCCAAGCAAAATTACACACAGACCTTCGGGTTGCAATTATTAAAATAATTGTTTTTGTTTTTTAAAGTCAATTTTAATTAAACTTGCACAACTGTGCAGCTTTTATCAGGTAAATATTCATTTGCATGTTGAACCTGTTACTGCAAGGTTTAGGATTGCTTCCGTGAACTTTAGCTCAACCACAATCCACAATCCATGAAGTAGGAGAAATGAGAGAAAAGGATTTTTCTGGAACTATCTTTAGACCAAGAAGGAAATTGAAAGTGAATCTTGCCTCATTTCCAAGGCCAGAGTCTAGGTGCAGATTGAAAATGTTGGCCCTGATGTTCAATGATCTTATGACATCAATGGGCAATGGTCATGAAATATTAAAAAAAAAGGTTAGTGCCAATTGGAATATTGCTTCCAGTTTTGGTTGCTGCATCAGTTTAGCACAGTTGGAAGGTATCTTGGAGGTCTTTTAGTTCAAACTCCTGGTCAATCAGGAAAGGCTATATTATTTTAGATAAATGCTGTAGTTATCCAATTCCTTCTTAAAAACTTCCAGTGATGGAGGAGCACCCTCAACTTCTAGAGGCAAAATGTTCCACTGATTAATTGTCCTGTTAGGAAATTTCTTCTTAGCTCTGGATTGATTGATTAGGTTGATTAGTTTCCATCCACTGCTTCTTATCCTGCCTTCACATACTTTGGAGAGTAGGTTGACTCCCTTTTCATTATGGCAGTCCCTTAGATATTGGAACATTGCTATCAAATTCCACCTTGTCCTTCTTTTCATTAGTTTAGACATACCCAATTCCTGAAACCATACTTCATATGTTTTAGCATTCAGGACCCCAATCACCTTTGTTGCTCTTTTCTATGCTCTTTCTAGAGTCTCAACATTGTTGCTCTTCTCTATGCTCTTTCTAGAGTCTCAACATAAAAAAACAATATTGTTTTTCATATTTTATACTATATTTGATTATATTTTAAAGCCCATGTCACACTGGCCAACGGATGCAAAAAGGAAACAGTGGACGAGCAAAATGTTCCATCCGTTGTTATCCACTCTCAAAAGGGGCAAAAATTTGCATAACCGGAGCGGATAACACGGACGCGGGGAGGATGCAGAGCGGATGGAAAGTGGATGCGGAACGGAAGCCCAGCGGATGGAAGCGGATGGGAGCAGATGGGAGTGGGTGGCACATCCGCAGGGCTTCCGGGGGGCCTCAGCGAAGCGGACGCGGAATGGAAAGAGCGGATGCAGAGTGGATGCCGAACGGATGAAGCGGATGCACAGCGGAAGCCTAACGGATGCCTGGCATTAACTGCGCATGTGGGGGGGATGCATTGCGTCAGCCCCGCGGATATAACGGAAGCAGCTCGGAAGCAGGTCGCCATTCAGAGGAAAGACCTGCTGCCAGACACATCGACTGCCTTGTCTGCCTTGCCTGCATGTCTGCCTGCCAGCCTTGGTGCCAGCCTTGCTACCAGCTTTGCTGGCAGCCTTGCTGGCAGCCTTGCTGGCAGCCTCCCTGCCAGCCTTGCTGCCAGCCTCCCTGCAAGCCTTGCTGCCAGCTGGTCTGCCTGCCACCCTTGCTGCCTGCCTTCCTGCCAGCCTTGGTTCATGTCTGCCTGCCAGCCTTCCTGCCAGCCTTGGTGCCTGCCTGCCTGCCAGCCTGCCTGCCAGCCTCCCTGCCAGCCTCCCTGCCAGCCTCCCTGCCAGCCTTGGTTCCTGCCAGCCTCCATGCCAGCCAGCAACCCCACAACCATGCGGAAGCACAGCAAGCCTCAGCCATCTGCTGCCAGCCCTGGCAAGAGGGACAGGGCTACCATCCCGCCCCCTGGCCCTCACTCTGGTTCTGCTGGGGCTTCTGCAGCATGGGCTCGCTCTTCTGGTGCTGGCGCTTCTGATGCTTCTGCTTCTGGAGGAGGAGCTGATGACAAGCACTCCAGCACCAGCCACCTCCACAGCACCTGGACCCTTCACCCCTGAGACTGAGCGACCAAGAGGAGTGCCAGAGACTCATTTTTGTCTTATAGCTTCTTGTTAATAAAGTCTATTTTTGATTCACACACTTGTTTCATTTCTTTTTTTTAATAAAGTCTTGCTGGAAACTTTTAGAAATGGTTTAAGCCTTTGCATGCTTGTGGGATGGGTTAAGATAGCTGTGGTATGGGCAGGGATACCTTTGGGATGGATAATAGCTGTGGGATAGATAAACCTCCAGTGCAAGCACAATGGGACTGTATGGTCCATCCTCCCAGGTGCCACACCTACGGCCCTTTATTATCAATAATAATGTAATAATTATCCACACATGTCAACATAAACACAACTCTTTATTAAATGCCCTGTTCATTGTAGGCCAACCAAACATACATGGCCCAATCTCATCCGTGTGATGAGACAGGATGAAGGAAGCATCCATTAAGCATCTACCATCCTGTCTTGCCACTCCACTGCTCCAGCTGTTGCACCAGTGTCTCAGGAGGTTGCGCTGCTTCTTCGCTTCATTTGAGGCTCTGTTGGGGCCTAGCACATCCTCAGTGTCTATCAGGTTTCGCCCTTGCCTTCATTCCCCAGGTTCCATGTCCCCATTGGCTTGTTGGAGGTCCACGAGCCTGTTCTGTAAGACTGGGTAGCGGGTGCGCATGAGATTATGCAGGATGCAGCAAGCTTCCATGATCCTTCTCACGGTCTCTGGGCAATGCTGCATGGTGGTGAGAAGTACCTGGAACCTGTTGGCCAGGATGCCAAAGGCGTTCTCCACCACCCGCCTTGCCCTGGACAGCCGGTAGTTGAAGATCCTCTCTTCATGGGTGAGGAGTCTGGAGGTGTAGGGCTTCATGAGGTAGGTTGTGAGGGAGAAGTCGTCATCCCCCACGATGTAGTAGGGCACATCTTGTGTGTCATTGGGCAGGGGTTCTGGATCTGGGAAGCCCACGATGAGGTTGCGTTCCAGCCCCTCCTTGAGGTGACTGGCGTTGTATACCTGGGCATCCGAAGATGAGCCATTGCCTGAAGCATCAATGTACATGAACTTGTAGTCAGCATCGACCATGGCGAAGAGGATGATGCTGAAGAAGCCCTTTGAATTGAAATAAGTGGACCCCGACTTGGCTGGAGATTTGCAGGCCATGTGCTTGCCATCTATGGCTCCAATGGTGTGGGGTAAGTTCCACTTCTGATACCACTGCTCTGCAACTTTCTTCCATCCTTCTTCAGTGGAGAATGCTGACCACAATGCTGATGGTATTGGATGGCACCCTCCAGCCGTTCTGCATGCTCCTGTAGGAGGTTCCTGAGGCCAGGTGGCACAGAGTGAGTGCCACCTTGAGCCCAGGTTCCAGGCTGGGCTGGAAGTTGGTGTTTGCCTTGGTCAACCTGGGTGTCAGGCGCTGCACAACTTCGTCAAACATGGCTGGCGGCATCCTCATGAAGTTCTGGAACGCCCGAGTGTCTTCGCTCCTGAGCTCCACCATCAGCTTGTTGTACAGTCCGTCCTCCGCTCTACTGGTGAACCATCTTCGGACCCAGACTCTTTTTGGGTGGCTCCTTTTCTTCTCGCAGTCGTGTTCACAGAGCCTGCAGATGGCTTCGCACTGTTGCAGAATGATGGTGGCTGCCAAAATGACTTTGTTACAATCCACGGTGGACATGACTGGATGCTGTAGAAGAGGAAGAGGCAGATGAAGGCTGCAGAGGTCTGCACTGCTGGGCTGCTGTTCTGAAAGTGCGATGCAGGCGAGTTGCTCCCCCTTTTTATAGGCAGTATAGGTTTTCCGCTAGGCATCCTCTAGGCATCCTGTAGGCATCCTGTAGACATCCTTAATATCCGAGATAGGTCCCCTCTGCGAACGTTTTTTCCATTTTAAATGCTTTGTTTCCATTCTGCATCCGCTAGGCATCCGTTCTGCATCCGTTCCGCATCCGTTCCGCTTCCTCCCTGTGTCCGGGCAGATGCGTGTTGCGCAGATGCGCAGCGGACGCCTGGCGGATATAGCGGATGCGTAACAGATGCGTAGCGGTTGCGTAGCGGATGCATAGCGGATGCAGAACGGATGAACTGGATACATTTTCCGCGCAAAAGTTTTAGGCAGCCCAAAACTTTTGGAGCGGATGAAACGTCCATAAACGGATGCTGGACGGATAGAGAGGAAGCAAAACGGAGGCAGTGAGTACAGAACGGATACATCGCGTTAACCAACGGATGGCAAGGTTTTTTGTCCGTTTTACATCCTCTTTGCATCCGTTGGTTCAGTGTGACATGGGCTTAATATCATATTGGTAGCAACAATTAAAAAAAAATGTTGAGATTCAAAAAAGAGTGCAGAGAAGAGCAACAAAGATGATTAGGGTCCTGAAGGCTGAAACATATGGAGAATGGTTGCAGGATTTTGTAAATTAGTGGGTCAATTATCAATATTTGATGGGAGATTGTTAATCTGAGTCCTCTGTCAAGTTCAGGGCCCTGGGTTTAACCCAGAGCTCTTTCTGTATTTGCACTTTTGGGATTTGTGGTCAAGCATGAAAAATAACTAATTCATGAACTGAGTTTTATTTCATGATGTGTGGCTTGAGAGAAAAGAGAAATGTTCATTTTTTGTGTTCTAAGAGGATATAACTTTCAAAAAAATATACCAAGTGCAAAATACAAAATTAGAGTTTTAATAGAAATGCCGAAACTGTTCACCCATAGATATTTATTCAGCCATTTCTCTAAGTGCAGTAGAATTTGACAAAATAAAAATGAAGTAATCGGAAAGGATTGAAAAAAAATGAAGAGAGATACATTGATGACATTGCCGTGGCCTGAAAAACCAGACAACCAAAAATCAGCCTGACAAGGATGTTAAATTCATTCAGTGGAATTTAGCTCCTTTATTTTCCTGAAAAGAGGGCAATGCCTTACGCCCATATAAAGGCAAGGAAACATTCAGTCAATCTGTCTACGCTGACTGAATGCAGCACATGCAGGAAAATACCACTTGTGAGGTGCTCTTCAAATGTCACAGAGAAACCACCACAAGCCCTGGGCTCCCCCACTTCATCCTCAACAATGAAAAATGAGAGTTCGAGCAAGTAAGCTGAAGTGAAAAGGAAAAAGAAGAAGAAAAAGGAAAAAAAGAAACTGGATGGAGAGGAGGAGGAGAAGGGGGGAATCTTGCTTGCCAGGCCTGTAAAAGATTATGAACAATTACACAGTTATTGTCATAGTCAAAGAAAGTAATATAAGCAGCGCTGAAGGGCTCAGCATGAAAGCCATACCCAGTTAGATAAAGCTCCAGTCATTTACTTCCCTAAATTAAAAGCTCATGATAGGGATACACAAGCACACAAACAGAGGGTGGGGGTGTGTGGGGAGAGGCAGTACACCCTACTAGACTGTCTCTTTGTCATAAAGGAACTTTATCCCCTTATCCCCCTATGAAAAGATGGCTATTGTGTGTGCATGTGTGTGTACATTCTCTCTGTACTATATAGTGTGTACAGTATTATGTACTCTTTATGCTGCACAGTACTTTATAATATATAGTACTATACACACTGCATACTACATAGTACTATATGCATGTGTGTGTGTGTGTGTATGTGTACGAGCATGCGCACATACACACAGAACATATGCGTGTCTACTGTACTCTATTGCTTTCTTGGCAATGAATATGACCTGCAGGGCCTTTAGTACCTTCCTGATTCATTTAATTGGTAGGTGGTGCCTTGGTTCAAATACAATGTTGTAAAAGTATCAGAATCAGAAGTGTGTAGGGATAGGAAAAAACAGCTTGGTTGGCAAAAGCAGGAGATCTGGATAATGGAAACCAGTCCAGCATCTTCAATTTTCAAGGTGCAGACGCACGACAATGGCACAAAAGGGATTCTGCAAAATGGTTGACATGAAAAAAAAAAAAAAAAATCCTACATGCTTTTTCCCACCCTGAGTACTTTGGCTTGGTTTTTGTGATCTCCTTGAGTTAGGCAGCAGCGTGCACGTAAATATATCAGTTAGTCACATTTCACTGAAAAAAAATGGTACATGTTCTATATGTAAAGTGGGTGACTCCAAATCTACAAACCTGATTGGTTAATAAAATGAACACTGGATTGGTTCACTAGGAACCAATCCAAAGAGCTGCCAAAAAGGCGGCAAATCTAAACAACTGCCATTGGCTGCAAGCAGGCAAGCCAGCCTGTATAAAAGGCTGGCCCCGGTTTCAGCCAAGCGTTCCTATTACTGAGTTGTTAAAGAATAAAGTATTTGTTGTTGGAACCCGGTCTACCTCGTGTGTTTTCCGAACAAAACACTGGCGACGAGGGTGGGATCGTCCTGAAGGAAAAAACCTGCATGCGGTGATAAGAAGTCCAGATTACAACCAAGATGTCTGGAAACAACGCACCGCCCACACCCTTCAATCCCAACGAAGAGGATTGGGATTCCTATGCTGATCGCTTCCAAATGTACTTGGAGAGCAATGAAATGGAAGGCATTTCAGAGCAACGCAAGAGAGCTGTGTTCTTGACGCACTGCGGGCCAACAGTTTTTAAGATGGCAAAGGCCCTTGCGAAGCCCTGGGACGTTAAACAACTAACGTGGACGGAATTGCAAAGACTCCTCAAAGCACACTACGCTCCGATGGTGTCTAACTTAATAATGCGACACGAATTTTACCGCAGAGACCAGAGAGAGGGAGAGACCGTCGCCGATTTCATCGCTGCCCTCAGACAAATAGGGGGTGAGTGTGAATTTTTGAACATAGACGAGGCAATGAGGGATCGCGTGGTGCTGGGCCTGAGAGACTCGACCGCACAGAGTAAACTGCTCAACAAGCCCAACATCACCGTTACCGAAGCCATCGCGGAAGCCACAGCCGCTGAAGCCGCGAAAAAATCTGCTGTAGCCATGAAAAAGATGAACACACACAGCGAAGAGACACCAACCAAAGACAGAAAGCATCCTGCCACCACAACCCACTACGAAGAGTCGGGCGAAACAAATGAATCGAGCGAAGAGGACGACGAGGTCCACCGTTTGCTCACGAACAAAAAAGAGCGCGAAAGGAGAAATTGGCGGGAATGTGCTGGCTGCGGAGGAAACCATCCCCGAGCCGAATGCAGATTTCTCGATGCCATCTGCCGACATTGCAAAAAACAAGGGCACATCGAGAAGGTCTGCAGGAACAAAAAATACTACAGCCCGACGAGACGCAGAAATTCCCCAACACGAGCCGAGCCTAAATGAGCCGAGAGAAAATGGCAACAAGAGAAGCGAGCCAATACACACCAAACTGTCATTATACAGAGCGCTCAGACGGAAAGTGGGAGAAAAATTAAAGTCATTGTGAAAATCGAGGTAAAACACTGCAAGATGGAAGTGGACTCGGGGTCCTTCCTCTCCATGGTATCGTGGGACACAATAAAACAGCTAGTCCCAGGTATCAAACCCAAAGAATTGAAGAAGCAGCACCTAACCCTCAAGGACTATCAGGGAAACCAAATCCCTGTGGTAGGCATGGGACAATTCCGAGTCGCCTACAAAAATCATGTCAAGGTGCTTCCGCTGACCATAGTCAACCAAGACAGACCAAGCCTCCTGGGCATCGAATGGTTCGCGCCATTGGGCATCGGGATGACCGGGGTCGATCGAGTGACTACAACCGGCTGGGAAGACGACCTCATCCGAGAATTCCAGGACGTGTTTGACGGCTCACTTGGCAAGTATCGGGGAAATCCCATTTCTTTCAATCTAAACCCCCAAATAGCCCCACGAAGAATAAAAGCCAGGCGAGTTCCTTTTGCACTAAAGGCAAAAATAGAGGAACAGCTGGACAAATTAATAGCCCAAGGGGTGTTAGAACCTGTGGACCATGCCAAGTGGGAAACGCCTATTGTCACACCCATTAAACCTGACGGGTCCATCAGAATCTGTGGTGACTATAAGGCTACCCTGAACCACGCATTACAACCAAGCGCATACCCGGTGCCAGTAGTCCAGCATTTGCTGCATTCCCTGGGAAAAGGCAAAGTTTTCGCCAAACTCGACTTGGCACAAGCCTATCAACAACTCCCAGTGGACCCAGAAACAGCAGAAGCACAGACTATAGTCACCCATAAGGGCACATTCAAATGTCACCGGCTCCAATTTGGAGTAAGCGTGGCCCCTGGCGTCTTCCAGAGTCTGATGGAACGCCTTCTAAATGGCATACAAGGAGTCGTTCCCTATTTTGACAACGTCCTAATCTCGGCCAGAGATGAAACTCAATTAAGGAACAGACTTAAAGAAGTACTAACTAAGTTTAGGGAATCTGGCCTCAAGGTAAAAAGAGAAAAGTGCTGTTTAGTTAAGAACAGCGTCGAATTCCTGGGCTACTCAATAGACGGAGAAGGTATCCACCCCACAGACAAAAAAGTTAAAGCGATCAAAAACGCTCCTGAACCAAGAAATAAAACCGAACTACAAGCGTTCTTAGGATTAATTAATTTTTATAACGTGTTCCTGCCAAACAAAGCCACTATAGCAGAACCGTTACACCGTCTGCTAGACAAAAAGGCAACTTGGACTTGGGGTTACAAAGAAAAAAAAGCCTTCCAAAATATTAAAAGCTTGCTAACATCAACAAATGTTCTCATCCAATTTAGCGACACTCTGCCATTAACAGTGACCTGCGACACCTCACCATATGGAGTAGGTGCCATCCTGAGCCACCAACTACCTGATGGCAGAGAAGCACCCGTCGCATATTACTCTAGGACTCTATCAAAAACCGAGCGGAATTATAGCCAATTGGACAGGGAAGCTCTAGCAATTGTCGCTGGAGTAAAACGATTCCACGAATACTTATATGGGCGGACTTTTCAAATCATAACGGATCACAAACCGCTAATGGGGATTTTGGTGGGAAACAAGCCAACACCTAATATACTGTCCCCAAGAATGACGAGATGGTCAGAGTTCCTAGCAGCTTATTCCTACACTCTGACACATCGCCCAGGGAAACAAATTTCCCATGCGGACGCTTTGAGCAGAGCACCCTTACCAGCAACCGACGCAGACCAGGCACCAGCGATGACAATGCTACAAATCGAGACTTGCCCCGATCTACCCATATCGGCGTATGATGTCGCCAGAGCCACCGCGAAAGACTCATTGACTGCCCGCGTTCTTAGCTGGGTAGGTAAAGGCTGGCCGGAGAATCAAAAAACTGAAAACTTTAAACCTTTCCGGTCCAGACAGACTGAACTTTCAATCCAAAAGGGGTGTTTGTTGTGGGGTGATCGGGTAGTAATCCCTGCCAAATTACAGCCCAGGGTACTTAAGTTGTTACATGAAGGGCACCCGGGAATGGTTAAGATGAAAAGCCTTGCCAGAAGTTATGTTTGGTGGCCGGGTATTGATAAGGACATAGAGTATTGGGTAAGCTCATGCCACAAATGCCAGGCAATTAGACCATCCCCACCAAAAGCACCCGTTAAGGACTGGGAAACCCCTCGGGGACCGTGGTCAAGAATACACATTGACTTCGCGGGTCCTACCAAGGGACATATCTTTCTGATTGTCGTTGATGCCTATTCAAATTGGCTTGAAGTAAAAGTTATGCCATCAACGACAACAGAAGCTGTAATCAAAAAGCTGGACAACCTTTTTGCCACCCATGGCATACCGGACGTTCTTGTCTCAGATAACGGGCCACAGCTAACCAGCATACCATTTGAGCAATACCTAGCCTCCCTAGGTATAAGACATGCCCTAACCGCGCCAGCTCACCCGGCTGCGAACGGCAGGGCTGAGAGAATGGTCCGGTTTACCAAAGAAGGGTTGGAACGAATGGACGCTGGAGATGTCCAACAGAAAGTAAACCGTTTGCTCACACTCCAGCACATAACGCCCAGTACCATAACAAATAAGTCCCCAGCAGAATTACTCATGGGGCGAAAATTAAGATCTCACCTTGATAGGTTACACCCAAATTTTACCCCAGAAAACCCCCCTGACTCCTCTACACGGTTCAGACAATTCGAAATAGACGATTTGGTATACGCCAAAAACTTCACCGGGGACCCGGTATGGCTACCAGGGCAGATTATCCAAATTACAGGCCCCAAATCATACCGATTAAAATTAGACGATGGCAGGGAATGGAAGCGGCACATAGACCAGCTTCGATCTCGAATTATAGAAAGAACCACAGACTTACAAACATTCACCGAAAAAACCGGCGAATTGCAAACCAAGGTGGGGGGGGAAGGGCGAGAAATAAATAAAGAACTGTTTAAAACCAAACCCAACAAACCATACGAACAAAAAGAGCAAATAAAAGACTCACTGTTTGAAGAGACTTGCGGGAAGAGCCCATCGGAAGGGGCCAGCCAAGCCAGCTCAACCTGCCCAGAGGAAACGGGAGGGAGCGGCAAAACCGTCGGCCTAAGAAACTCAGGCGGCGGTAAAATGGCTGACTCACCCTTCCAGACGGTTCCAGGGAGAAGGACGGATGACACAGCAGCCCCATCCGAACCGGTCGAAGTCTTCACTAAGAATGAACCGCGCAAGTCAAGTCGAGTCCGGAAAAGCCCCGCCTACCTGCGAGACTACATCACCACGTAGGACTGAACTAAGGGGGGAGAGGTGTTCTATATGTAAAGTGGGTGACTCCAAATCTACAAACCTGACTGGTTAATAAAATGAACACTGGATTGGTTCACTAGGAACCAATCCAAAGAGCTGCCAAAAAGGCGGCAAATCTAAACAACTGCCATTGGCTGCAAGCAGGCAAGCCAGCCTGTATAAAAGGCTGGCCCCGGTTTCAGCCAAGCGTTCCTATTACTGAGTTGTTAAAGAATAAAGTATTTGTTGTTGGAACCCGGTCTACCTTGTGTGTTTTCCGAACAAAACAGTACAGATCCCCAGGAGGCTGCGCTGTGCATTAGAAATAGGTCTGGCATTGGATCTCTTCTTATATATGCTCCTAGCAGGAGTGCTGGAACATTTAGCTGATTGACAAAAACAGTCATGCTGTTTTCAATTCCAGCTGCCACACAGACTAGGCCAGCGATGATGAACCTATGACACATGTGTCAAAGGGGACATACCATGATGTTCTGAGTGACATGCCCGTGTTCACCAGCTCCCTGACAGCAACTGTTCTCAAAAGCACACTCCATTCTTGTATGATTTGGGGAGGCTGCAGTTACTATGTGAAAATGGGACCTCTTGTGTGGCTTTTGGACTCTCAAAAAATCACATAAGTACGAGGTATGCTTTCTCATGAAGTCTACAGAAGCTGTAGAAAAGCATCTTGCACACTTCTTGGAGAATGGCATAAGGTGGTAACACTTCTTGGAGAATGGCATAAAGTGACAATGAGGGCAGTAGGGGCAGGGGTGGGATTCTACCTGTTCGGACCGAATATTAAATTTGCATCTGGTTCGCTGAACCAGTATTTGAACCCACGGGCTGGCCCTGCCCACCTCTCCCCTCCTCTCCTAGGAGTTTCCTGGTGGCCCATTTTTGATGCAGGTAAATGCAGGATCTATGCGGAGGCTCTGAGAAGGGGGGAAATGGGCCTTCTGGAAGTACCTGAAGTCTGGAAAAAGGCCTGTTTCCACCTTTTGGAGGGCCTCCAGAGCCCAGGGGAGGCCATTTTTGCCCTCCCAGAGGCCGAAGGGAAGCCTGTGGACCCTTGGGAAGGCAAAAAATGGCAGGATTGTCTTCACTTCTGCAAATGTTAAATTCTGAAAACGGAGGTGGGGGATGGAGGAGGGTGAGAGCCCTGAGCTTCTGAAGTTTCTACTCCAACAGTTCATCATTTTTAAAAATCTTTCTCGCCTTCTTCCTCCCAGCATTCCAGAGAAAATGAAAGAAAAAACAAAGGGAGAAAAAGTTTTCTGGGGCTTTAGAAGCTTTCTCAACAGAAAATAAGGGAAAAAATATGTCAGTTTTTAGATTTTTATTTTTGATCGGGCACCTGCAGAGAAGTTACAAGCTTGACCTTACCTTTAAGGACCTGAATTTCAGAAGCTGGGAGGAGGACTATGATAAAATAGCACCACAAGGTCCTCCCAAATCCTAATTTTGCAGCTTACCAACCATGGCGGAAAAAGGGTCATAAAATGGGGCATGGCTCACTTAACAATTGTCTTGTTTAGCCAGGTAAATCTGGGGCTAAATCGAGGACTTACTCTACTAATACCAAATAAATGTGTGCTGATCTGCTCAGTGGAAGAAACAAACAAGCATACATTGGACAGAATACTTGCTTTTTTGATTGCTATTTGCCAGACTGACATGGGGGTAAACTGAGGCAATTTGTGGACAATTTAAAATGGATTTTCTCTGACCAATTAATCTGCAGAATATTGTGGCTCTAGAAAGACTGTCATATGTTAAAGAAGATCCTGAAAAACATTTTGGTTATCCTTGTCCTTTGGGCTGTTCCACCCTGCCTCTCATCCCCACAGTACATGTTTAATGAGATAAATGCTTTACTGATCCTTGAAAAGTTTCTTCGCTGTATTTCTGCCCTCCTACCCAGCTCCCCAGGGCTGGCCTGCTGTCAAAAATCCTGATTTATTTTAGCTCAGTGAGCCATTCAGCATTATGATGTGGTGTGTGTTTCAAACATTGGATGCAACTGATAGGTACTTAATGAACCCCAGAGCTCCTAGCAGGCCTGCTTCATATTTATGCTAGAAAAGACGGGGAAATTTACATAAGAGACTTTACTCTTGTCCAACTGGGCAGTTTCGAGTTTCTGCTTGAAAAGTGATGAGCATGGTCTCTGAAATGGAGGGAAGCTAATCAGAAAGCAGAGAATTTATTTGCTAAAATAAATCCATCGGAAATGGAAGATGGGAAACGGATTCTGCATTTCGATATCTTGATGCATCTTGAAAAGAAAGAAAATATATCAGAGGTGGTATTCAGCAGGTTCTGACCAGTTCTGGAGAACCGGTAATGGAAATTTTGAGTAGTTCAGAGAACTGGCAAATACCACCTCTGACTGTTCCCACTCCCATCTATTCTCTGCCTCCTGAATCCCAGCTGTTAGGTTGGGTCTTCTTTTGGTTGCCCTGCACAGGAGAATGGAGCTGGAAACCAGGTTAGTGGGATGGGGAGGCAATGGAAATTTTACAGTATCCTTCCCCTGCCACGCCCACCAAGCCATGCCACACCCACTAAGCCATGCCCACATAACCGGTTGTAAAAAAAATTGAATCCCATCACTGAACTATATTGACATTTTGCTTCAGATATGGAGGCATGTGGGATTGGCAGTAAAAAAAAAATGTTTCTTTGAGTACCTGTATTTCATAAAGTAAGTTTCAGTATCTTCATAACCTCCTTAGATTCAGAAATTAAGTAAGTCAGATCTGGTCAATAATCAAGTGGGAAACTTTAGGCCAGACCCTGAATTTAAAAGACAAATCAAACAGTAAAAGTCTCCATGTCATCAACAGGATGTGAGCTTAACTTGAGGAAATGTTTACTTTTTCATTTCATAACTTGATTTATTTACATTCATGCATTATTCATTAACTTTCTATTCTGCTTTTTGACCAAACTTTGTTCCTGGTGGCTAACATATGCAAAATATATTCAAAACAACAAAAACATTAAAACAATAAATGTATTTTATAATACCAATTAAAAAAGCAGTCATTAATGCAGTGCTTTTCAAATTTGGAAACTTTTAAGATGTGTGGACTTCAACTCCCAGAATTCTCCAGATAGCATGCTGGCTGAGGAATTCTGGGTGTTGAAGTCCACACATTTTAAAGTTTTGAAAGAAAAACACTGCAATAGAAAGCAATGGTATTCTAAGTTATATTTCAGTAAAAACTAACAGGTCAGTGTTGATGAACACAATGCATTCCCATAATTTGAACAGCTGGGAGATTAAATCCAAAAATGCCTTCCTCTGCTTCTCACCAAACATATTTTAAATATAGGTAGCAGTTACTGTCTGTTGTCAAAAGCTGATGATTTTTTCCTGGCGCTCTAAGGAGTATAACAGAAACATTCAACAAAGAATTAATGCTTCTCATCCATAGTCCTCTGGAAATCACACAGAGGAAAGTGTTCTAGGAAAGCACTTGAGAACAGGTAGTATGCAGATCTGGGCTGCTGCCGATGTGGATTGGTTCTCTCGTACCGGTGGTTTCAACCACCCACCCACCCACCCCTGTGTTATAGGACCCTAACCGTCCTATATATCTCACCCTCTGGCTTGCTTGCCCCACCCACGCAGCCCAGCTAATTTTTGCACCTTGCCCACTCTACTTACTGCGGCTGCCCAAGAAGGTATGCAGGAAGCCGCTTGCATGAAATTGCTGTGTGTTTGCAGCCACACGCAAGTGTGGAAGATGCATGCTTACATTTTTGGTTCTGCACTAGGCAAACCAGTTGTTAAATTCTGTTAATCCCATCTCTGGACTGTAATGGTATTTGGAATGTGGGAATGACCTTGTGGGATAGGGGTGGGAGTCACAGCCTTTGGAAAACAGTCCAATTAGAGGCAGCATAGCCCACAGAAGGAATGGAGATGTGGCAAACCTCTCAGAAGCGACCCTCCCTAGTTCATTGGGTTGTAAAGGGGGGAGCAATGTACCTTCAGATTCTGTTAATGTAAACTTACAAAAAGAAGAATTAGTTCATCTGGGTATGCTTTCTGTCTGAACTACCTCACAAGGTTGACAACAATCTGGAAGTACATTTCTCCACTGTCACATTTACAGCCTGAGAAACTCTTTCAAGATGCTTTGCTGTACTCATTCCTTGTGCAAGCTAAGCTACCTCTTATCCATGTTTCCCCTGACTGGGGCTTTTTCATCTGTCTCCAAAGAATATTCCCACATACGATTAAAGGGACCAAATGTGCACGTATGTATAAGAGAAAGAAAAAGACAGAAAGAGAGAGAGAGAGAAAGGAAGAAAGGAAAGGAAGGACGGACAGAAGGAAAATAATAGTATATTTTATTATTTATAGGAAGGAAGGGAGGGATAGTCCACCAATTGATATTGCCACAAAATAACAAAATAATGATTCCAACCAATGGTGGGATTCAACCATTATTACTATCGGTTTGGTGACTATGTTGCGCGTGCATGTAAAAATCCTTAAGCTATGCTGACTGGACAGCTGAAAAGCGCTGCATGCAGGTGTGCAGCATTTGAGAAGCCTCTTTTTTCCTGCTTTTTCAATCTCAGCTGTGCTGCTCAAAACAGCTGAAGTTGAAAAAGCAGGAAATAAAGGACAGGTAAAAGCCCAGGCAAGCAGGTGGGCCAAACAGCAGCAAACACAGAACTGGTTCAGTGTCTGCTGCTCTTCAGAGCTACCAGTTCTATAGAGCCGGGCAGAACCGGTAGTATCCCACCCTTGATCCCAACCCAGGATCTCATCCCTTATTGCAATCCCTTACTGCAATAAGGTTATTTAACATTTACTATTCTGTCCCTCACTTGTGATTGATTTGATTTGTGCTACATAATGAACCTACATTCTCCTCTGAACCTATAAAACAGATGAAATGAGCAATTCCATTTTAAAAGAAAATTTGAAATGGACACACCGAAATAAAATGCAGTGCAAAAGATGATGACAGATGGAGCCTTGTGCTGTTTTTAATCAGTGACCCAAATGAATGTTGAGAATGGTTAAAACATGCAGTTCATTAAACTCTCAAATGAGGGTTTTGCTGATGGATGGAACTGTACTGCAATAAAAACTACACTGATGGAAGCTGGTGCAATTGTATTGCATGCATATAAGCCAATGTGGTCTAAAAAAGTGAGGAGTTAGCATACATCCCACCTAACTACATACATGCCTTCTAAGCATTTAACTCCATGCTTTGATCTCACTGATTTTGATGGGGCTAAACCAGATGGCTATCCTTTAGCAGCAGAAGTCGATTCCTCTAAAACAGTGGTTGCCAACCGGTGGGCTGTGAGAACATTTTGGTGGGCCACAGAAAATTTCACCCCCAGAGCATCCCCAAAGCAATTAATCCAGGCTGCACAGAAACACAAGGCTGCATTGCCCACATGGTCTGCGGGAACCCTTCCCGCTCACTCACTCCTTACCTGGCAAACTTGCCTGCTAAAGTGCTATTTCTCCTTTTTTCCGACCTTCAGCTTCTCTACTGTGCCAGGAGATTTAGATTAGCTGGGAAGCAGGACACTCTTGCTTTCTAGCTAGTCTTTAGATCTTCGGCTCTGCTTTTAAGCATAGCCAAACCTCCCTTAGGACTGAAGGTTCTATAATTCAATGCAGACTCACAGCAAGCAAATTTTATGTGACAGACTCAGGTAGCTGATGGCAGATAGATAAATCACTGAATAAGTCTGTGAGCAACTCAATCTGCCTGCCAGCTTTGCCTGATTTTGGATAAAAGTTGTTCTTTTTTAAATAAAAATTCAATATTTATATAAATATTTATAATATTTACATACAAGCCATGCCTAGCCAGTCACATGATCACCAAGCCACACCCACAAATTAAGCCATGCCCAAGAACCGATTGTTCAGTAATTTGAATCCTTTGTCTATGTGTGTGTGTGTGTATGTGTGTGTATGAGAGAGAGAGAGGGAGGGAGAGAGAGAGAAGTTAGATCAGATCTCTCTCTCTTTCTCTCTCTCCCATCAACGTCAGCAAGCCACCATCAGTCAAAATTCATATTGGTGATCCCCAGGATTTAAATTTATGAGTTAGATGGTCCCCGAGGTCCAAAAGGTTGGCGACCCCTGCTCTAAAAAAGAAGATAGTTTGGATGATAAGGAATCATAGCGTTGGCCTTCTAGATCCACACAAAGATTACAAGTGCTGAAATAGGCAAGCAGATTTCCTATGCAAAGGAGGTGATGAGATTATATGTCTGCAGTGCAACATAACCCCTAACTCCCCATTCGTATCTCTATCTCCATATATATTTGGTTATTTCTCTATATATTTTGAATGCTGGCATACAAATACCTAAAATATGTTGGAGAGATCAACAGCTGAATTGACCCCAAATACAGTATGTAGAAATAGCATCTGGAAAGACATTGTCTGAACATACAGAGCCCCTTCCCAGCCCATTAACCAGGAGAAAACAGCCCTAAAATTGTTCTTCTTAGAACCAGAGAGAATTCTTATTAGAGAGAGAGAGTTCTGTAAATTAAAACCTCACCTGGTTCTAAAAATGCAACCTGAAGATTTAGAGCCCAAGATAAACATGAAGTCCTTTTACGGAGTAAATCCTGAATTCTGAATGATCTCCCCTTCCCTGCCTGCAGTAGTTTATTCTTAATGAAAACTGACCAAAATAAGTGGATATTTTTAAAATGGTGCATAAAACCCTTTACATAAAAGCACTTGCTCAAACCTTTCAGGTAATGGAGTAAATTTGGATGAACTCCTTACTCCTTGGCCTTGCCCTCCTGCTGTTTTTGATCTCTTCTGCTTGTTGACGCAGACATTGCTGCTTCAGACTCGAATCTGCTGTGCTTCTGCAAGTGCCATACAGCAGGGCAGCCTGAGGAGAGGACGATTGTGATTTCTCTCCTCTGGCTGGGCAGCAAAGAAGTAAATCTTGATAACTGTGCCATTCAAAGTACTTATCAGGATCCCCACTTTCCTTTGACAATGATCACCAGATGCAAGTTTATTTAATGCACAAGGCAACGATTAATCTATTTTATTGTGCAGAAATTCAAAGTATTTCTCTATGATCTTTATGAATTTCATTAATTTTATTTGGTGTTTATATGGAGCTCCAAAATGCTTCTGAATATATACTTCTGAAAAGTAATTTGCTGGGAGAATTCATGCGATGAATAAACATATCATTATGACACAGCTAAGAAACTAGAGGGTCATGGAGGTATTTGAAAGGAGTTCACAATCCATATTTTATTTCTTTTTTTTTAAAAAAAAAAACCTACCTAATTGGCTAAATCAGTTACATTTGAGGCAATAAATGGGAAATGGGATATATTGTCACATTGCTTTCAGTTTCACATTTGATGAGGTTGCTTTGACTGAAATTTAAGCTTTCATTTATCCTAGGTATCTTAGCAGCTAGAATTACCCTCCAGTGACTATTAGAAAAGCTGTATTGTTACATTGATAGAAAAATAAGTAATATGCTCTTTCTAGAGGTTGCTTTACTTAACTATCTGAAAAAAGGTCAATATTTCTTCATGCTGGAAGGGCAAATCATGACCTTTAATATTACAAGGTACCTCTGCACCCTTAAGCTCTCTCATGACTGGCATAATAAACATTCATCAAACAGATTTTAAAACTGTATGCATTTTTTAATCCAAAAGGTAACATGTGGTACCTCATCTGCAGGCTCTAAAGTTTATACTATTTCATTCATACATTTCCACATCTGAAAAAAGGTTTATAAATGAGACTGAGCTATTAATCATTTAACTTCCATTATCCAACTATTTGGATTTATGAACAAAACTCAGCATAACCTGCAGATTATTTTTCCAAACAGCTTTTCAACACAATCATTAAGTAGTTTCCTGACTAGGCCCTGGACAAGGACTGCCGCCATTTTGAGGAGGTGGGTTGTTACATTCCCGGCTTCTTGATTTTTGTCTTCCACCACTTGTGGTCCAGCTGGACCAGCAACTCCAGTTTCCATCTATTGGAACATCTGGGGGAGAAAAGGAGAAATAAAATTATAGTGATGTTACGAGGTCAAACAAATAAGGTAATGTCCATCCTAATTTCACAATTCTGGTTTGGTCTATGCAGATTAATAAATGGAATGATAATATTAATATTTATACTTTTTGATACAAACTACAGCAGAATAATTTCTAAATTGAGAAAAAAGCACTCTCAGAAATGTAATATTGCTATCTATGTTATTAACTGTGTCTTGCCTTGATTGAGATAAATTAGTGTGGAACTAGTGGAAAGAATTTAAGCAGTGCCATCTACACATCAAAATTGGCAAGATGGTAGACAGAGTGTCTCAGGTAGTCCTCAGTTTACGTTCAGTGACCAATCAAAGTTACAGCAGCATTTTTCACACTTATTAGCAATGCAACATCCCCATGTTCACATGATTTACATTCAGATGTTTGACAACTGGTTCATATTTATGAGAGTTGTGCTATTCCGAGGTCATGTGATCTCCTTTTGCGAATGATGGAAGCTAGACTCACTTAACTAATTTAACAACTGCAATGATTCACTGAACAAATGTGGCAGGAAAAGTTGTACAATGGAGCAAAACTCACTTAACAAATTTCTCACTTAGCAACATAATTTTTGGGCTCAATTGTGATTGTGAGTTGAGGACCACCAGTAGTAGACCATTAGAGGACAAGTTGTGACTTCATATTCTCAATGGTGGGACAAACAGGAAGGCCAAACATTCAGTGGGAGCCATTCGCCCATTGGTCGTGTATATACATTTATGCACAGAAATAGAGGAAAACATTAGAAATTGTTAGAGCATATTTGTCTATTCTCTACAGAATATCCATCTATTCTCTCTCTACCTGTGATGACCCAGAGTATAACACAAAATGTAACAAAATCCAAAACGTAAATAAATGTCCTTTAATGCCTCCAACTTGGCCCCACTGTTCAACAATTCTCAGTTGGAGATAAAACGTACTCAAAAATAGTCTTTAAAAAAAAAAGCAATTCAGTCCAAACTTAATGAGCAGATAGAGATGAAATAAAAAACCAAACAAACTACAATGATGAAATTTCTACAGTGGACTAGGATAAGTAATTACCAAATTCAAGAAGATAACAAGGCACAGCCCATTGGAGGGCCAACCAAGATAACTTCAGCCCAAAATAATACACGCTTTGCTTCTGGCAACGCTGTGTTGCAATAATCTCTCTTATATAATTGTCTCCCCAGATGCAACCAATGAGGAGGATCATGGCTGCTTCCTCTCTCATAAGCCAAGTTGTTTCCTTCTCTGTTCCTCCCTGAGTGTCCTATGATGCAGAGGGAATGGGCTTGGTTTTTCCTCTAAATACCCAGCCAGCTTCTGCCCTTCCCCAGCCTCCTCCACAACCTCCAGAGCCACTCCCTGTTGGCTGTTCCTCCTTTTCTTCAGAGTCCGACTCTACCAAGGGCATGACACTACTAGAGGAAAACATCAAAGTCACTTTTTCTCAAAGTTTGGGGAAGGCACACTTTGTTCATACCAACCAAGCTGGAAAAACAGCACCTGAAGTGATGTACATAGTACAGGCCAATGAATGATGCTCGGTATGAAAAGGAAAGGACACAGGTACAGATTCCAATCTTATAGCCCCATATACATATCCAGAATAAAGATTTGTTCTGGCAAACATTTAACATTTTAATACATTGTCCTAATGTTCATGTGTTTATGTTTTTCATATTAGAACCTATTTGATACCAATCTGGGTATTATATGGTTATAATGAAATTATACATGCAACACAAAAAAATGATTGGTGCAACACAACTAGGCCGGGCATCATTGCAACATTACAGTCAATGGCTACTTTGCTTTGGAAAAAATAAGAGTAAAGATGTGTGTGGGGGGGTTTGTCACCCTGTTGTCTCTTACTTGTTCTTTGTGTTCTTTCACAGGCAGTACCCTCATGTCCTAGGGGGCAAATACATTCACAGCGAGTCCCTAAAAGGAAAAAAAAAATGAATTAGAGGTATTTCCCAGGCAATTTTCAGACACTTGCAAAGACCACTGAGATATAGTTGAAAGGATTAATCATGCAGATGAGTTGGGAAACCATTCCAGTCCTGCCCAAAGATATGGTTATCACAAAGACGACAGATGACATGATATTAAATTGCATTGAATTGAATACTTTATTTGGCCAAGTGTGATTAGACACACAAGGAATTTCTTCCCTTGTGCATCTAATCACACTTGAGCAATGGAACCCAGGGAATGTGTCTCTCCTACCTGCAACTCAGTACAAGAAATTACACACGTGTTTATTCGTCACAGAGCCACATATCCAATGATCCAGAAACCACACACAGGGTAAGCAAGAATTTCAGGGTTAAGGGCTGCACTTGGTTTTTGAGTGTCATTCTGGGATAGAGGGGAGAGTTTACTTCAAGAAGTGGTCGGAGCCAGGAAAACAAAATCCTTCAATCAGATTTCAATTTAAAATATAATTATATAATTGAAGATGAACACATCATTGTATATGATTTCTTCATCTGCTATGTTAAATATTTTCAAAGTTTTGAGGGAAGCAGAAAGGCAGCCGAACTTTATGTACCTCAAACGATGTTGGCTAACCTACTTATGAAGGTATTTTTTTAGACATAGTTTTTAACATTGCTGCTTGCTCAAAGTTATAAGAGTTATAAAAATGGTTGAGATTATCAAACCTTCTGGGGAAACAGCATAGATCTAAGAGAATGATATTGGTCTGATTTGTAAAACCTTCAACCACTTCAACTTCTCAACTGCACATTTAAGAATAATTAAATTAGATAAAACATAACAATAATATTTGGGCAGATATAATTTTATTAATATGACTGGCATAAAACCCAACAGCAGAGATGGAAAATGCATAAGCTCTAATTATGTAATAAATATCAGTCCATATGTAACATGTCACCAATCACTTTGAGCCGAGATAGTCAATCTACGGATACATGTACCCCAAATGTGATTTGAATCTCCTTCAGTTACCCAAGAGTGTACGCTCTTCACACACCAGTTTTCACTAATATTACATTATCATCAAAGCTTTTCATGCCCTACAAAAGCTAAAAATGTTAACCCTGCTGATCCAACATTCTCAGAAGCAGGCACCCAAAAGTGTAATAAAAAATTAAGTGGGGTGACCTGCCCATAGGAAAATTGTCCAACCTATTTATGGAGTGGGCTACAAAGATCAAGAGAAAAGAGAAATTGGCTTGTCAAAGATCCATATAGAAAAGGATGGAATACACATAGATTCACATAGAAAATGCACACATAGAAGGACACAGTGAAAAGGATGGTAGGACACCCAGAGATGTCTGGAAGCTGCTTCACATCTCCAGCCTGCTAAGGAAGTGCTGTGAATTATTAATATTAATTCTTTTGCTGAATAACACAACAGAAATAAGAAGCTCTGAAAGGGAGCAGTGGTCCATACACGCTGATTTAGTATCTAGTTTTGAACAGTTCTATTTCCATGGTTAAAAGTTGTGCATGGAAGCAACCCTGTGGCGAAAGTCATTGCATTCTGCCTTCAGCCAACTGAGCAGTTTTTGCAAAGGGAATTCAGAAAAAAATGGTCTTAGTAGGTATGTAAGTAGATAGGATGGTGACTGTAACTTAGAGAGGGTGAGACTGAAAACTCACAGCTGTTCAGCTTAGGGGGACAAAAAAGCCAAACTGGCTAAAGGTAGTATTCTATGTCTCAATTCCTTTGTCCTGGAATAAAAATTGGCTTGAGATATCGAGGTGTTCCACAAGGCATCGTTGGGAAAAATTTCTCCCTGTGTTGTAGTTATGAGTGGAAGGGGATGATTAGATTTAGATACCAATCTTCCTTACCTGTGCTTAGCAAAGTTTGCCCCTTCCATGTTCTCCCAGTTACCCTTGAAGAGTATTCAGAAGCCACAGCTCCACAAAATGTATCAGGGCAAATAGTTTTAGTGTTCCCAAAGGGGCCTATGAAACATGACTGTTGTATGATCTACATTGGTTGCAGGGGTGGGATTCAAATTTCTTAACAACTGGTTCTGTGGGCATGGCCTAATTTGTGGGTGTGGCTTGGTGGTCATGTGACTGGCTGGGCATGGCTTGTATGTAAATATTATAAAAATTTTGTGTAAATATTGAATTTTTTTATTAAAAAGGAGCAACTTTTACCCAAAATCAGGCAAAGCAGGCAGGAAGATTATGTTGCTCCCAGAATCACAAATTCACTCAGAGATCTACTTTTCTGCAATCTGCTGCCTGAGTCTGCACTGAAAAATAGAAGCTCCAGTCCTAAGGAAGGTTCAGCTCTGCTTTTAGATTAGCTAGAAAGCAAGAAATCTAATGATTTTCTGCTTTCTAGCTAATCTGGATCTCCCGGCACAGCAGAACAGCTGATGGTTGGGGGGAAAAAAGGAAAAATAGCAACTTATACAGGCAAGTTTCATGGCTCGTATGCCAATTAAGGAGTGAATGGGCAGGGAGGGGAGGGGCCAGCCAATGGCATGAATTGCTAATTCTTTGAACTGCACAGAATCATAACAACCGGTTCTATAGAACTGGTCCGACCAGGTAGAATCCCACCCATGGACCACCTGCACAAAGCACCAGTTTGTCTCCTCCACCAAACTGGTACTTATTTATCTACTTGCATTATGCATGCTTTTGAAAACACAGGTGAGCAGAGGTTGAAATAAGCGACAGGAGCTCACCCCACCATGCAGTGATAGAGCTCGAAACACTAGACCAGAGACTATCTCCAGCATCACTAAACCACTGAGCCACTGCACCTACTCCAAAGGGATTGGCCTGCCAACTTGCACCAGCAGAAGGGGCATGCTGCAGATCTCAATGGCCAGGGAATTGTGGTTAGTGGGGTCCAGGAGAAGAGCCTTTTCTACTATGGCTTCCCCACTCTGGAATATCATGCCCCTCAAGGAGATATCTTTCCCCACCATTTTGGCCTTCCGAATGGGCCTGAAAACCTGGCTCTGGCAATTGGCCTGGGACTCTGACAGGGGCATTCCATTTTGGAAGTGGCTAATAGAATAAGAGAAGATCCCATTTCCACTCTCTTTACTCATTGGCCTTTTATATCTGCATTGTCCTTCTAAAGTTGTTAATTTTGAATGTTTTAACTTCTAATGTCTAATGTTTTTAATACTTTGTCTAATTCTGCCATTTTTGACATTGTAAGTTATCCAAAGTCACTTGGTAGTGAGATGGGCAGCTTATAAATTTAATAAACCACCAAGCAAATAAATAAAATAATAAATCAATTAAATCCATACAACATGTTTACAAAACACCTGTCTGCCCCTTAACCCAGCTTTGTCTTTCCTAGCCACAATTCAGAAGTGATTTCTTCCCTCTGGAAACAGGGGAGAGCACCCAGTGCAAAATCTACTGCAATGATCACGATAACCATTTTTAGCAAGTTGCAGATGGCATTTCCTCTTCCAAGAGATGGGAGAAACACTAATTAATGGCCAGAGAGCTAGTGCGCTAGTCAATGTAGCAAAGTTATTTCCGAAAGAGATTTGAAGCAGATTGCGATGCTGTGTTTAATGTCTAATTGGGTTGGAAGAGACATTCTTAAATGCAAATGATTAAGATTCCATTATACTTGCCAAAGTGGTAAAGTTTCTTATCTTGCTAGGCTGCCAGTGAAACAATTGTGACATTTAGAGAAATATCTTACTTTCTTATAGAAGAAGGGAACAAGGAGAAAGTTGAAGGAAACTAAAACAAGCTGCATTTTTATCGCATTACCTTTCAGAAATGGAGTTCCGTTGCCCTGGCACTGAGCGCATCCACAGTTACTTGTTTCCTGATGGAATTCCTCGAGAGCAAGCTTCATGTTTTGCTTCAGCATGGCAGCATTGGCAAAAGTATTTGCAGTAATTAAATTATAAAGAGGCTCCACCTATCAAGAGCAGAGAGAGGGCCTGTTCATCTCTTCTGTCTGTGCACAAATTTTTATTTATTTATTTAGTTTGTCAGTCACTTACAAGATAATAGGTATAAGTATAAACATGAGTAAGAATACAGGAAATAGGTACGCAATAAATGGGACAATAGGACAGGGACTGTAGGCACAATGGTGCACTTATTCACACCCCTCACAGACCTCTTAGGAATGGGGTGAGGTCAAGTTTAGTTTGAGATTAAAGGAGTGGGGATTAGAGGATTTAACAAGAGAGTCAGGTTGTTGCATTCCATGCATTCCATGCATCGACCACTCTGTTGCTGAAGTCATACTTTCTGCAATCAAGTTTGGAGTTACACTGAGTTTGTAACTGTTGTGTGCTCTTGTATTGTTGTGGTTGAAGCTGAAGTAGTCATTTACTGGTAAGACATTGTAGCAGATAATTTTGTGTCTCTCCAGCCAAAAGATATGGACCACAAAGCTCAATATAGTTTATTGTAAGCAACCCAGAATCACCTGGTGGTGAAATGGACAGAAAGCAAATGTAGCACTAAATAAATAGTTTGAGATAAGAGATGGAGGTTTCCACAGGTTTCAGATACAGGCTTTTTCCAACCCCACTGATAAATACAAGATTTCCCTCTATGCAATGGAGATGAAGACAACTTCATCCTTTGTGGATGGATTGAGACTTGATCCGATGGCAGCACATTATAACTGACATGCAGAAGTGATTCATTTCACTAATGGTCTATGTTAAACTTTCATGGGAGCATAAGTGCCAGAAAGTACCAGACATCATTAGAACTCAAGACATCTAAAGGGACTGAAGCAATAAATCCACCAAGGTGATCTCTTTTGGAGTGTAGCAGTTACTCATCCCTGTGAAGCCATGCAAACACAATTGATCATCTCCTATCATTAATATAAAATAGATGGTGAGAGAGGAACATGGACCTATGGTCATATAAAAAGTCATGAATGTCAGATGGATGACAGTATAAACTGAATGAATGAATGAATGAATCAATCAATCAATCAATCAAATAAATTAAAAAAAATAAAAAATATTGTGATCTTAAGGTAGCTTGATCACCTCCCTTTATTCTGCAAGGAGTATCATGAATTAACAGCATCCTTGGCAGACATATATTGTTGGTAAAGTCACAAACTGGAGAATAAGGTGGAAGGTTGTATAATAGATAACAGTAGCTACTGAGATCGTGCCTGACAATACGGTAATACAGAGAAGACAGCGTGCTGTAGTATCAGTGACTAGAACCTTTTTTTTGCAGTAATGAAATAATTGTCTATAATTGTCATGTGATGCCCCAGTAAATCTCAAAAGCATTGAGAACAGGATATTTGCAGCTGCAAATAAGCATTATAATTTTTCTTCCCCAATA
This sequence comes from Laticauda colubrina, assembly GCA_015471245.1. Classification (NCBI taxonomy): domain Eukaryota; kingdom Metazoa; phylum Chordata; class Lepidosauria; order Squamata; family Elapidae; genus Laticauda; species Laticauda colubrina. The sequence continues at coordinate 37,217,032 of BLBF01000020.1, read as the reverse complement.
ATCTTCTGTGACCTTAAGCCCATGTCACACTGAACCAACGGATGCAAAGAAGATGTAAAACGGACAAAAAACCTTGCCATCCGTTCGAAAATGCGATGTACTCATTGCCTCCGTTTGGCTTCCTCTCTATCCGTCCAGCATCTGTTTATGGCCGTTTCATCCGCTCCAAAAGTTTTGGGCTGCCTAAAACTTTTGCGCGGAAAATGTATCCAGTTCATCCATTCTGCATCCACTACGCATCCGCTATGCATCCGCTACACATCCGCTATATCCGCTAGGTATCCGCTATGCATCCGCGCAACTCCATCTGCCTGGACGTGGGGAGGAAGCAGAACGGACGCAGAACGGATGCAGAACAGATGCCTAGGGAATGCAGAACAGAAACAAAGCATTTAAAATGGAAAAAGCTTTCACAGAGGGGACCTATCTCGGATATTAAGGATGTCTAGAGGATGCCTACAGGATGCCTAGAGGATGCCTAGCAGAAAACCTATACTGCCTATAAAAGGGGGGAGCAACTCGCCTGCATCTCACTTGCAAAACAGCAGCCCAGCGGTGCAGAACTCTGCAGCCTTCATCTGCCTCTTCCTCTTCAACAGCATCCAGTCATGTCCACCGTGGATTGTAACAAAGTCCTTTCGGCATCCACCATCGTTCTGCAACAGTGCGAAGCCATCTGCAGGCTCTGTGAACACTACTACGAGAAGAAAAGAAGCCACCCAAAAAGAGTCTGGGTCCGAAGATGGTTCGCCAGAAGAGCAGAGGACGGACTGTACAACAAGCTGATGGTGGAGCTCAGGGGCGAAGACACTCAGGCGTTCCAGAACTTCATGAGGATGCCGCCAGCCATGTTTGATGAAGTTGTGCAGTGCCTGACACCCAGGTTGACCAAATAAACACCAGCTTCCGGCCCAGCCTGGAACCTGGGCTCAAGATGGCACTCACTCTGCACCACCTGGCCTCAGGGACCTCCTAGAGGAGCATGCAGTATGGCTGGAGGGTGCCATCCAACACCATCAGCATTGTGGTCAGAGAAGTGATGCAGGCCATCATCGAAGAATACAAGGAGGAGCTCCTCCAGTACCCCTCCACTGAAGAAGGCTGGAAGAAAGTTGCAGAGCAGTGTTATCAGAAGTGGAACTTACCACACACCGTTGGAGCCATAGATGGCAAGCACGTGGCCTGCAAATCTCCAGCCAACTCAGGGTCCACTTATTTCAACTCCAAGGGCTTCTTCAGCATCATCCTCTTCGCCATGGTCGATGCTGACTACAAGTTCATGTACATCGATGCTTCAGGCAACGGCTCCTCTTCAGATGCCCAGGTATACAACGCCAGTCACCTCAAGGAGGGGCTGGAATGCAACCTCATCGTGGGCTTCCCAGATCCAGACCCCCTGCCCAATGACACACAAGATGTGCCCTACTTCATCATGGGGGATGACGATTTCTCCCTCACAACCTACCTCATGAAGCCCTACACCTCCAGACTCCTCACCCGTGAAGAGAGGATCTTCAACTACAGGCTGTCCAGGGCAAGACAGGTGGTGGAGAACACCTTTGGCATCCTGGCCAACAGGTTCCAGGTACTTCTCACCACCATGCAGCATTGCCCAGAGACCGTGAGGAGGATCATGGAAGCTTGCTGCATCCTGCACAATCTCATGCGCACCCGCTACCCAGTCTTGCAGAACAGGCTCGTGGACCTCCAACAAGCCAATGGGGACATGGAGCCTGGAGAATGGAGGCAAGGGCGAAACCTGATCGACACTGAGGATGTGTAAGGCCCCAACAGAGCCTCAAATGAAGCGAAGAAGCAGCGCAACCTCCTGAGACACTGGTGCAACTCCCCAGCTGGAGCAGTGGAGTGGCAAGACAGGATGGTAGATGCTTAATGGATGCTTCCTTCAGCCTGTCTCATCACACGGATGAGATTGGGCCATGTATGTTTGGTTGGCCTACAATGAACAGGGCGTTTAATAAAGAGTTGTGTTTATGTTGACATGTGTGGATAATTATTCCATTATTATTGATAATAAAGAGCCAAAGGTGTGGCACCTGGGACGGTGGAACATAGAGTCCCACTATGCTTGCACTGGAGGTTTATCTATCCCACTGCTATCCTAACCCATCCCACAGCTATTACCCATCCCACAGGTATCCTTACCCATCCCACAGGTATCCTTACCCATCCCACAAGCATGCAAAGGCTTAAACCATTTCTAATAGTTTCCAGCAAGACTTTATTAAAAAAAAGCAATGAAGCAAGTGTGTGAATCAAAAATAGACTTTATTAACAAGAAGCTATAAGACAAAAATTCTGTCTCTGGCACTCCTCTTGGTCGCTCAGTCTCAGGGGTGAAAGGTGCAGGTGCTGTGGAGGTGGCTGGTGCTGGAGTGCTTGTCATCAGCTCCTCCAGAAGCAGAAGCAGCAGAAGCGCCAGCCCCAGAAGAGCGAGCCCGTGCTGCAGAAGACCCAGCAGAACCAGAGTGAGGGCCAGGGGGCGGGATGGTAGCCCTGTCCCTCTTGCCAGGGCTGGCAGCAGATGGCTGAGGCTTGCTGTGCTTCTGCATGGTTGTGGGGTTGCTGGCTGGCAGGGAGGCTGGCAGGGAGGCTGGCACCAAGGCAGGCAGGAAGGCTGGCAGGCAGGCTGGCACCAAGGCTGGCAGGAAGGCTGGCAGGGAGGCAGGCACCAAGGCTTGTAGGAAGGCTGGCAGGCAGGCAGGCACCAAGGCTGGCAGGCAGACATGAACCAAGGCTGGCAGGAAGGCTGGCAGGAAGACTTGAACCAAGGCTGGCAGGAAGGCTGGCAGGCAGACATGAACCAAGGCTGGCAGGAAGGCAGGCAGCAAGGCTGGCAGCAGGGTTGGCAGCAAGGCTGGCAGCAAGGCTTGCAGCAAGGCTGGTAGCAAGGCTGGCAGCAAGGCTGGTAGCAAGGCTGGCAGCAAGGCTGGCAGGCAGACATGCAGGCAGGGCAGGCAAGGCAGTCGATGTGTCCGGCAGCAGGTCTTTCCTCTGAATGGCGACCTGCTTCTGAGCTGCTTCCGTTATATCCGCGGGGCTGATGCAATGTATCCTCCCTGCATGCGCAGTGAACGCCAGGCATCCATTAGGCTTCCGCTGTGCATCCGCTATGCATCCGCTCTTTCCGTTCCATGTCCGCTTCGCTGAGGCTCCCTGGAAGCCCTGCGGATGTGCCACCCGCTCCCATCTGCTTCCATCCGCTAGGCTTCCGTTCCGCATCCACTTTCCATCCGCCCTGCGTCCTCCCCGCGTCCGTCTTATCCGCTCCGGTTATGCAAATTTTTGCCCCTTTTAAGAGCGGATAACAACGGATGGAACATTTTGCTCGTCCACTGTGTCCTTTTTGCATCCATTGGCCAGTGTGACGTGGGCTTTAGGGCACATTGACTTATTGTAAATTTCTTTTTTTAAGAAAATGCTGCAGCATTTGAATCAATCAGAATTAATTATACATCACTTCCTTCCATCCACTTGTAATCTTCCAAGAAGAGTATCTGTGTTGCTAGTCTGTACTGTACTGACAGTAGCTATCACAAATTGCAGCCAAGTTTGATTCAGAAGTGCAAAATTAACTGGATCAATTCAAATATCCAATTTGGGAAAAGTTTCTTCTGAACACCCAAGCAAAAGTGTCTGATTTTTTTTGTCTGGAAATTCAGAGGTTCCCAATTTGATCCCCTAATTGTTTGATTCAGTATTAGGTTTCATTTCACAGTTTTGGCTGAATCATCCGTGATTCGAGTCTTTAAACCAAAATAGACAATCCAATGGAGCAACAGTCTTCTTGAACAGGCTTCTTGAACAGTCTTCCAGAACAGTCTTTCAGTCTTCTCCTTGAAAGGAGAACAACCCTGACTTTGTGCTAAATGTTCAGTGATGTGATTTCCTGAAAATAATTTCATTTTCTAACAGTCTTGTCTAATTCTTTTCTCTGAATTGGAATATTCTCAGCTTGGGAACATTTCCTATTGCATTTAATTATAATTGTCTCTGCTTCCTTTTTGTGATTACATGTAGGCTAGGCAAATGAAATTACAAACTCTCAAGAGACAAAAATTGGTTAAAGCAATAGGTAACAACCCAGGAGTGCACGTACTTTAGTCATATGGCACAATGCATTTGAGACAAAGCTTATTCACTGGGCTGGTGTTTCAAACACTGTGAAATCGATGCATTCACCCTCATTGGATTAAAATGCTTTCTGTATTGCCTCTTCAAGAGTTGAGTACAATTTCTGGCTGCCTTTTATTCCCTCCCAACTAAAAAGCGTACAGATTTTTTTTTCTTTTCCAAAGAACATCAATTGATTTTCTTATTTGTTCAACAAGGTCAACAGGTTTGGAAATCAGGCAAATTTATCATGTTCAAATTTGGATTGATTACAGATTTCGTATTTGATTTCCACTCCTACTACAGGGAGTGGATTCATTGGCTTAGATTCTGAAAGGCTTTGGCAAAAGCATTCAACCACAAAAGGACTTATCCAGGGGTGGGATTCTACCAGTTCGGACTGGGTCGGGAAAACCATATCTTAAATTTGTATCTGGTTCACCAAACCAGTATTTGAACCAACTGACTGGCCCCACCTACTCCATCCTGCCCCTCCTAGGAGTCTCCACACATTTTTGATGCAGGTAAGTCCAGGGTCTGTGCGGAGGCTCTGGGAGGGGAGAAAATGGCCCTACCAGAAGTACCGAAAGTCATGAAACAGGCCTGTTTCCAACTTCCAGAGAGCCTCCAGAGCCCAGGGGAGCCTGTTTTTGCCCTCCCAGAGGTCCGAGGGAAGCCTCCGGACCTTTGGGAAAGTGAAAAACAGCCCTCCCAGAAGTTCTGGTAGGCCATGCCTACTATGGCCACTCCCACCCAGCAACTGGGCAGTGAACTGGTTGTTGGGATTTTTGAATCCCTCCCCTGGACTTATTCACACCAATGCTTCAGCAGCCACTGTGAATCAAAAAGGAGCCACCTGTATGGAATGAAAAGATTGTTAAAAATGATACAGTCCTGCTATCTGTGGCTTTATTCAGTTTTCAGCAGTTCATCTTTTATCCACAACACCTTCTCCCCATCCCGGTCCATTCACATAGAATCCTCTTGTTTTTCAGGAGTTTTCTTTTGGTTTCACTAGCAATAAGTGGAGTCCAAACTTTTAAAGCTGTCACTGTTTTCTATCGGGTAATAAAAACAGCAATAGCAATAGCACTTAGACCAGTGGTGGCTAACCTTTTTGGGTTCCCGTGCCGAAAAGTGTGCAGCTGCTCGTGAACATGTGCTCATGTGCCAGCACCCAGAAGGCAATGCATGTGTCCCCCCCACACCTCCTGCAAATGCGCATGTGACACCCCTGCACATGCTGCACATCTCTGAGCATGCACGCAAATCTCTCACGCATCCCCACCTCCCCACATATGCGTGCCAGATACCCGACAATTAGCTATTGGGTGGGCAGCACGCACGCATACGCAGTGGGGCTCTTCCAGGTGACCTCTCATGTGCTGGCAGAAGTGGCTCTGTGTGCCATTTCTGGTATGTGTGCCATAGGTTTGCCATCAAGGACTTAGACTTATATACCTCCCCATAATGCTTCACAACAGAGTTCCCAAATCTTTTCATCTTTGCAGACCGTCAGGGGGAGCAAAGGGAAAGATTCCACGTGAGTGGTGGGCAAACTTGCACCCACCGTTTGTGCAAATGGAGCATGTGCTCATGCACTTGCCCATTGTTCAAGCAAGTGGGGATGTGCATGTACTCTCTCACCCCATCACTTCTTCAGCCTGGTTCTGAATGCTTCAAGATGTGCTGTGGCCTGGAGGTTCAGGACCCCAGCTTTACAGCACTCTCTGAGCAGCTTACAATCTCAGGATATTTGCTCCCAACAATCTGAGTCCTCATTTTACTGACCTCAAACGATAGAAGGTTAAGTCAACCTTGAGTCCATCAGGATTGAACTCCAGGCTGTTGGAAGAGTTTGCCTGCAATACTGCATTCTAACCACTGCACCATCAGGAATTTCCACCCATCTATTTTCCCCCCCTCATCCTGAATATTCTGAGGCTGGTTAATGGTACGGCATGAATGTTTTACATAACCTTCATTCGGATGATCTCTGGATTGTATTGAACAGCATCCCCCCACTCTTGCATCAGTTCCGCATTGGGCAAGTCTTTGTTTGCAAGTGCTGTAATGTGTTCACTGGCCCCTCCACGGACAAGAGCAATAAAGTCTTCCACAAATTTCTTTTCTGATGTGGTATCTGTGGAAAAAGAAAGGAGGCATCTGTTTAGAGATTTCTATGTGTCTTCAATAGTTTTTATGTCAACAACTGAACTGCTGTGGTGGTGCAGGAGTTAGAATGCGGTACTGCAGGTCTAAGTCACTGCTCACCCCAGGAGTTCAATTTTGAATGGTTCAAGGTTAACTCAGCCTTCTATTTTTCTGAGGTCAGTAAAATGAGGACCCAGATTATTGGGATAGGGGTGGGGGAATGCTGACTCTGTTATCCACTTAGAAAGGGCTGTAAAGTGCTATTACTATTGCCTGACAATGATGCAAATCATTCTGTGGTTATCCTCCAAATAGCAGGTTGATACTGTTAACAGACATATGTACAGCTATAGTACAGCTATTCCTTGAGTGACAATCACTTATTTAGTGACTATTCAAAGTTACAATGGCATTGAAAAAAATGACTTATGATTGGTTTTCAGACTTATGACTATTACATCATCCCCCAGTCACATGATCAAAATATGGGCACTGAAACAACTGGGCATGTATTGATGACAATTGCACTGTGATCACCATTTGTAACCTTCCTAGCCATTTTCTGGCAAACAAAGTAAATGAGAGAAGCCAGATTCACTTAACAACTACAGTGATTCACTTAACAACTATGATAAGAAAGGCTATAAAATGGGGCAGAATTTATTTGAATTTACTTAACAACTGTCTTGCTTAGCAATAGTGATTTTGGGTTCGATTATGTAGTAAATCAGGGATTATCTGCCCTCTGATTCAGAACTATTTAGTTTCCAAATGGCAGAGATCCAGAACTATCCTATGCAGGAAGGTAAAATCATGCAACTGTTGATGAGAGGGAGAGAGAGAGGGAGAGGGAGAGGGAGAGGGAGAGAGAAGACAGATAGATAAATGATAGAGAGATGATAGATGATAGATGATAGATTGATAGATATGATAGATAGATGATAGATGATAGATAGATAGATAGATAGATAGATAGATAGATAGATAGATAGATAGATAGATAGATAGATAGATA
>BLBF01000020.1:37153371-37199587 GCA_015471245.1 Laticauda colubrina | reverse complement strand
TGAAATAGGTCCAGGCTCCCAGCCAATCAGAATGAACCAACCTCAAATTTAAAAACCAGGAGCTGTAAGACCCACATCCATACAGAAGCCTGATGATGGCAGATGAGATTCTGCTGAAACGTTGCTACAACTTTAACAGAACTACAATGACGTGGGATAATACCCGAAGGAAGCTGAACAGCACATATATATATATATATATATATATATATATATATTCTCAAGTTATATTTTAAGTTTTTTATATATACACAATGAGAGGTAGCTTGTTACGCGGTATCCTTTTAGGTGTCCATTTCACAGGATTTACATGATATACAATTATCATATCAAAAGGGACAGATGATATCAATGTGTTATTTTTATTTTAAAATATGTGTTATTTTTAAAAAATGGGTAAATTTTAAGTCTCTAGAATGGTCAAACTAAACAAACCTCATAGAACAATGGAAAATTAATTAACACAAATCCATCATTTATTTCAATGAATTCATTTTGAACCACGTTGAGCCATGTTAAAGGGCCTGTCACATAGGTCGACGGATGCAAAAAGTATGTAAAAAGAACACAGCGGATGAGAAAATGTTCCATCCATTGTTATCCGCTCTTAAAAGTGCCCCAAATTTGCATAAACAGAGCTGACAACAATGGAAAGGAATGGATGGGGAGAGGACGTAGCCAGGATGTAAAACGGTTGCTCCACGGAAGCCTGGTGGATGGATGTGGATGGAAGTGGACGGCACATCCGCAGGGCTTTCGGGGGAGCACAGCGAAGTGGACACCAAGTGAAAGGAGCGGATGTAGAGTGGATGCTGAGCGGATACAGCGGATGCATCATGGACGGCTAGCGGATGCCTAGCGATGCAAAGTGTTCACTGCGCATGCGGGAAGGATGCATTGCGTCAGCCCCGTGCATATAAAAGGATGCAGCTCACAAGCAGGTCACCATTCAGAGGAAAGACCTGCTGCCAGAAACATCTCCAGCCAACAACCATGGGGAAGAAGAGGAAGCCTGTGCCATCTTCTGCCAGCCCTGGCAAGAAGGACAGGACCACCATACCACCCCCTAGCGCTGACTCTGCTTCTGCTGGGGCTTCTGCTGCTCGGGCTGACTCTGCTGCTGCTGCTGCTTCTGCTTTTGCTGCTTTTGCTGCTGCTGGTGCTGCTGGTGCTCCTGGTGCTGCTGGTGCTGCTGGTCCTGCTGGTCCTGCTGGTGCTGTTTTTGCTGCTGCTGTTGTTGCTGCTGCTGCTGGTGGTGGTGTGGTGGACCAGCCCCTAGAGCCTCAAAGCCCTTCTGATGAGGGCCCAGAAGGCCCTGCCAAAGGGAGGAAGAGGCAATCGCATGATAGGGAGAGGAGGCAGTACTCCATCGAAGAGGAACATGAGGATGAGGCGCTCGAATGGCTGAGGGAGAACGAGTACCTCTGGCGGAAGGGACACAGGCTCTATTGAGACACCAAGAGGAAGCAGGCGGCTTGGAGAGAGAAGGCAGAGAGCCTGGGCTACACTTCGGAGGTCCTCCTCAGGTGGTGGAAGCACATGCACACCTGGTACAGGAAGCTGCACCTCAAGAAGTCTGGCCAGGCCACGGTCAAGCTCACAGACCGGGAGACCTATGTGATGGCCAGGTGCAGCTTCTTGGAGGGTGAGGTCCACCACCGAGGAGCAGCCCGTCTGTCTACCCTCTCTCTCAGGCAGCCCACAGAGAGCCAGTCCTCTTATGGCCAAGAGTCAGCTCCTGTGTCCAGGCAGGTATCTGTGGAGCATGCCACGATGGAGACCCCTCCCGACAGCTGCACTCCCCATGGCGGAGCACATGGAGGACCCCCTGACGCAGTGGGAGCAAGGAGAGGGTGCTGACACCAGAGACCAACCCACACCCACACCCAGCTCCACCTCCACAGAAAGTAAGCAGAGAGGCAGATCGGAGGGGCAGAGCCACACTGTCCTGCTGGAGATCAGGGACACCATCAAAAGCAGCGTAGATCTCCTCTCTCAGCTGGTACACACCGACATGCCATCCTCAAACCACAAGCCCTTCCTCACCTACGTCAACCAGACCCTTATGGACATGTCTGAATCACAGTACCAGGTGATAAAGGAGAGGATCACAGGTCTTCTGCACAACCCTCCAGGCCCAGCTGAACCTGCTCCGACCCAGTCCAGGTCTGCTTCTCCACCCCAGGTGATGTCACAGCCCTTCTAAGGCTTTCCACAGGCCCTCACCTACCAAGGCTATGGCTACCAGGAGTTCCAGCAGCACAGGCAGCCCTTCCCAATCTAGGCACAGGTACATCGAACACCACCGACGCCACAGATGCCACCAATGTCATAGATGCCACCCACGCCACAGATGCCACCCACGCCTCACCTCGCTCAGCTGCAGACCAGACAGCCTCACTAGACTCCTCCTTCCTCCACCCCACAGCCAAGCTCAGCCTCAGAATATCTGTCATCAGTCTTGGGACTGACACCCCATGTCATGGAGGAAGGGGCTCTCAACATCATAGGACTGAGCCAGCTCTCTGAGAGCTTCCTCCACACACCATCCCCTGTTGTCCTCTTGGGGCCAGGCACCTCAATGGCACCTCAGACCAGCACTCCAGCAGCAGCCACCTCCACAACACCTGGACCCTTCACCCCTGAGACTATGGGCATGCCTCAGAGTGACTGAGAAGAGTGCCAGAGACTGGGTTGCCACCTGTTGACTTTAACTTTGCTTGGGACACTTTACTTGGGTCATTTTGCTTTTACAGTTTGTTATAAATAAAGTTTATCTTTGCTTCACACACTTGGTTCAGTTCTTTTAGTCAATAAAGTCTTGGTGGAAACTTTTAGAAATGGTTTAAGCCTTTGCATGCTTGTGGGATGGGTTAGGATAGCTGTGGGATGGCAGGGATAACTTTGGGATGGTTAATAGCTGTGGGATAGATAAACCTCCAGTGTAAGCATAGTGGGACTGTATGGTCCACCCTCCCAGGTGCCACACCTATGGCTCTTTATTATCAATAACAATGTAATCATTGATTCACACATTTCAACATAAACACAACTCTTTATTAAATGCCCTGTTCATTGGAGGGCCACTCAACATACATGGCCCAATCTCTTCAGTGTGATGAGACAGGCTGAAGGAAGCATCCATTAAGCATCTACCATCCTGTCTTGCCACTCCACTGCTCCAGCTGGGGAGTTGCACCAGTGTTTCAGGAGGTTGCGTTGCTTCTTCCCTTCATGTGAAGCTCTGTTGGGGCCTTGCACGTCCACAGTATCTGCTGATGGTGTTGTGTGGCACCCTCCACGCATACTGCATGCTCCTGTACGTGGTCCCGGAGGCCAGGTGGCACAGAGTCAATGCCACCTTCAGCCCAGGGTCCAGGCTGGGCTGGAAGTTGGTGTTTTCCTTGGTCAATCTGGATCTCAGCCACTCCACAACTTCATCAAATATGGCTGGTGGCATCCTCATGAAGTTCTGGAATGCACGAGTGTCTTCGTTCCTCAGCTCCACCACCAGCTTGTTATACAGTCCATACTCGGCTCTTCTCGTGATCCATCTTCGGACCCAGACACTTCTTGGATGCCTCCTTTTCTTTGCGTAGAACAGGTGAAAGAGCTTGTAGAGGGCTTTGCACTGTTGTAGAACGATGGCGGCTACCAAAAGGAGTGCGCAACGATCCATGGTGGAGATGACTGGATGCTGTGGCAGAGCAAGAGCAAGAGCAAGATGAAGGCTGAATAGGTCTGCACAGCAGGGCTGCTGGACTGAAAGTGAGATCCAGGTGATTTCTCCCCCTTTTTACTAGCTCTCCTTCCACATACTCTAGGCATCCTCCAGACATCCTAAATATCCGAGATACGTCCCAAATACGAATGTTTTTTCCGTTTTAAAGCTTTCTATGTGAGCTGCATCCGCTTTCATCCTTTCCATGTCCGTGCTACTAACGCTGCATGTCTGTTCCACGTCTGTTTTGCTTCCTCCCTGTGTCCGTTTTCCGCTGGAGCGGATTTGAGTTGCGCAGATGCGCAGCGGATGCCTAGCGGATATAGCGGCCGCGTAACGGATGATGATGGATGTATAACGGATGTTCTCCGTATGCGTAGCGGATGTAGAACGGATGCGTTGGATACTTTATCCGCTCAAAAAGTTTTGTGCAGTTTAAAACTTTTTGATCGGATGAAATCACACTAGACAGATGCTGGACGGATAGAGAGTATGAAAAATGGATGCAGTGTGTACAGAACGGATGCATCGCATTAACCAACGGATGGCAAGTGTTTCTCTCCATTTTACACCCTCTTTCCATCCGTTGGTGCTGTGTGACATAGGCTTAAATTTGAACGTGTAATTTCAAGACAAAATAAAACCTTTCAAAAACTCAGCATAAACCATTTAGTTAATGGACAATCCGCTCTCCTCAATCCTACCTTCCTTCTGCAGCTCATTACTGTTCATGATCAAAGTATAATCATAAGTGCCACCAAGAATTGCTTCAGTGATGTAATGCGTCCCGTAATCTCTGAAGAGTTCTCGATATTCTCCATAGCTATACACCAGAGGCAAACGAAGGACTTTTTGGAAGAAGTCAGGATGAAGCATTAAGTCCTGTCTCTTCAATTTATACTGAGCAACTTCCAGCTCTGCATATGCATGGACAAACCTGCTAGACTAAAGGAAAGCATCAGAAGAGATTTACATTAAATACCATTCAAAGATATAACAGCCCTGAAAAATGTGACTTATGACATTTTCCACAGACACCACCTTTGCAGCATCATGTGATCAAAATTCAGATGCTGGGCAACTGGTTCATACTTATGACTGTTGCTGTGTCCCAAGGTGATGTGATCCTCTGTTGTGACCTTCTGTTGAGCAAATTCAATGGGGAAACTTAATAACCAGATTACTAACTTATCAACTGCAGTGATAACTTATAACTTATCTCTGCCTTAAGAACTGTGGCTAGAAAGGTTGTAAAACTCACTTAACAAATGTCTCACATCACAACACAAAATTTTGGGCTCAATTGTGGACGTAAGTCAAGGACTACTTGTATATGTTGGAAATACATTGTTTAATATATGTTGCAAGAATGTCTTAAATGGTTGAAAGAACCCAGTATGTAACGTGAAACGGAGTTTGATTTTAGATATTGGCTCATTCATTTTTAAATTACAAAGTGATCATTCCACAATAATGCTGTACTACATTCAATCTTTTACAGACCCATTTTGGTGTGAATTTGCTTTTGAGAGATTTTTGTTTTCCAGAAAGCTCTCAAAGGGTATAACATAGTTATTTTATTTATTGAAACCCCTAGGCTTTAAAAGAAGGTGCTGGAATTAGTCCCTATCTGGCCCCCACCCTTTCAAAGATATCTTCATATCACTGCCATCCCTTGCCAACTTTGTCAAATGAATATTTTTTTTTTTGGTGGCGGGGGGGGGGGGGGGGAGCCAGTAATTCTTTTGCAAAAAATTTTTATCTGTACAAATATGCCCATGTACAGTAAATGCTACATTTAATGACATCCAAACATTATTGAAACATTTTTGTGATTTATTTATTAGATTATATCCTGCCTTTTTTCCTAGAATAAAAAATAATTTATCTGAGTACCTCCATTTACAGGAAGCAAACTAAACATTGTTATCAATGCAGAAAGAGATGACACACTATACGTTAGCTACAGATGGAGATTCTCTGGCAATGCTCACTATAAGCAAATATATGAATCCCAGAAGAAAAAAAAAATCTTGTTTTTTATAATTTCAAAAAAATGTTACATGGTTTTCTACTGCTCATATTTAAATTCTAATGTATTTTAATTCTAGTATGTGTTGAACAAACTAAAATAGGCCTAAGAAGAAGCACAAGAAAAGTTTACCGTTGAAGAAAATCTTTTCGTCCTGCTAGCAAATTTTTGATATCGCTTGTCAGCCTTACTGTAACTAAGTTGAAATAAACGGGGTATAATTAGTCCAAAGCCAAAACTTTCTTCTTTTGATTTTCCCCTGGAGACGCTGTGTTCAAAACTTGAATATGATTCATGTGCAGTCATTGAAAATTCATATTTGCCTTTGGTCTAAAAACAAAGCAAGGGAAAAAATAACATCTCAAGTGTCATGTTTGAAATGTAGGAAGGAACAAATGAAAAATTGAGAATGAAAAGTAGTCCAATAGGTTACATGCTGTAATTAGGATCAGAACATTCTGCGGTGAAGATAGATAATAAAACTAAAGCAACACATTTTAATAAAATATTTAGATACAGGCAAAATCTGCTGAAATTTGTTTCCTAACTGAATTTTGATGGATTACTGCACACCAACTTACACAATGTGATAATTTATTATTTAAGATAGATATAATTTGTGCATGTATATATACCATATTGTGCTTTTAGTCATTTTAATTTTACATAAATAATTGTCCTCAAGCATAGGTTGTATGTGGCTTAGTGCAATAAGTAATGCAAATATTGTAGCAATATCGTTTGTTCGTGTAAGTTGTTAAAGAAGTTGTTAAAATTAGAAGTAAACCTATTCAAAATCTAGATTAGCTGTATATTTTCACATAGCAGATGTTTACTGAGTCTTAGTTCCAACTGAAACATTGTGAAAATCTGTTCCAGGTGTTTAAGAATTGTGAAGTTTGTTGCCCTGTCTATATTCTATTCAAAATATTTTACCTGATCCTAATTCCCTATAGGAAGGATATACAGAAGGGCATAGTTAGTTCCAACAAAGCATTTATGAAGTGGCCTTCTGGGTGACAGTTAGATAATATTTGGAAAGGCTCAAATCATTTGAAATCCAACTAAAACAACTAAATGTAAAACAAAATATAGGAGTGAGCAATGATTTTTTTAAAAAATAGACCATATCAAATATATTATATATCGTAAATCAATCTCAGGAATTAGTATTAAAACAATTTAAATAAATAAATGATTTAAAATTTAATTGAATCTTAATGAAGATTATTGAATCTTTTTAACATAATGTAAGAATTCTTAGATACTCACCTGAGACAAATAACTTTCTACATTGTATGGTTTTCTAAAACCAACAGTACCAATATGTTGTGGCCGACATGCTCCTGCATAATATTTATAGTCAAGAATCACTCCTTCTAGATTATTTGTGAAGGCATTAAAGCTGATAATAAAAAATACAGGTGGAGTCAATTGCACATTAGTTATAATTCTGGAGAAAGTGCATTTTTACTTCTGCACTTAGGATCTAGTTACCTAGCAAAGATTCTAACTAATGTGGATCCTGCCATAGCGCAGGAATAACATTAGGAAGAACTCATTCTTTGATACAGAAAACTGAAGCACGGTATATTGCTTTATGTTCTCAATATATACACTTAATAAAACAACATTTCAATTTAAAGTAAAAATAAACATTAATATGAACCAAAACAAAAGGAAAGGAAATACATTAGGGGGAAAAATTCCCAAACTAAACAAGAAAAAATGTGGGAAGCAGCTAAAATACTCTGCAAAACCCTCTGTGGTGCATACCGGAGTATGTGAAAGCACATACCACCCTTAGGAGTGAGAAGTGATAAAACATATAATCAGTTCAGTAAACATAAAATGAGCAAAACAATATATTTTATGTATTTTTATATCTTTAAAATATTACAATATTTTATCACTTGGTGAAATATGTATAAAACATGCATAAATTTAATACATTTCAAAACAGATTGTGATAATGGAATAATTTTATGAATGATCCATGGAAAGTTAGTATGCAATGGTTATGGGGTCATATGTCATCAATATTTCTTGGCTTCAATCTTCTCTAACCCAATCCAATGAATCAGTTATTAAATTTGGGGTTAATTCTGCACTTACCCACTTGACAGCATCTGTATCCCCCAAAATTGCTCCAAAACCTGATTGCACCTCTGATATACCTTCTTACAATCAGCTTCATCTGATTGATCTCCACAGTCATCATCTCCATTGCAAAGCAGCCTACGATTGATGCATCGGCCTAGAACACAGAACAAAACTTGTTTATCATTCATTGGATGGACTTTGCAAATTAACAAATGCAATTGTTTTAGTGCCATTGAAAACTCTTGTTTATCTCCCCATGCTAAATTGACTAAGTGTTCTTTAGGGAGGCACACATTTTTTCAGGATCATTTTTATGGTTAGAAGTAGATTATGTTGCATTAAAAAAGACCAGCTGGAACTTGCCTACAACATGGATTATGTCGACTCATAAAATATTTCTAAGGTCTTTTTAGAATTGCCAACAGAAAGGGAGGAGGGAAAGGGGTTTAAAAGTATAGTGCGGCAGCTTGGAAATCTAAAGTGCATTCCATAAATAGTTTTCAAAGATAGTAATTAGGTGATTGAAGCTTCTGCCACAAAATTCTAACTGGAGAACCAGATTGATGACTCCTGGCTATGGATGCGACTCATTGAAGAATAGGAATTATGATACACCCAGGGGGTAGAGGAAAACCAGGGTCAAGGGTGACAATGGATTATGTATCTCAGAGTTGGCTACACCCAAGCAGTGCCAGACATGTTCACTCTCAATAAATCATTTTGAAGTTTTGGAAGTTTGACTCAAGACTGATAATTTAATTGGGGTAACTGCCGGAATCCTGACAGACTTCATACTTAACAGAATCTACATTTAATGGACAAGATTTGCTGTACCTATAAGAAGAGTGTAGTTGCCTAAGGTTGATGGAGCTTTTCGGTCATTGCCTACTGTGCTGCTTGCCTTTGAAAGCCCCTTAGTTTGTTCTGGGTCTCATCTTCATGGGTGCTGGTTCAGATAATCCACATGAGCTCACTGTTCTGGCCTTGGAGCATTAATATACCATATCTCTAGTTGGCAGAATCGTTTGGGCCCCATTTTGCTCCTTAACTACAATCATTTTTTTACATATTCATGTGTGTTTGGGGGCCCGAAAAATACTATTCAGCTTTTAACACTGCCCAGAGTTGCTGTTTGTGAGATGGAAATTGTTTTAATAAACAATCATAAATAACAAACATTTGGTTTTAATGGACCCACTTTCACCAAATAATCCATTAAATTGAGTATTTACTGGTACATAAGAATCTGCATTGGCAGCATACAATCCTTTAGCCAAAAGCTGTTCTGAATCTGACATTTTTATTTGAAAAGATGTTTCCATATTTCAATGTTGCAAAAAATAGAACAGCAATTGACATCTGGGCATTCTTATCATAATGGACTAGTCTAATCTCAAATCCTTTGCTTCTGCTTTTGCCAGAGCTAACCCTCCTATTATCTTCCTCCTTATCATCTCTACTCTGAGCAAAAGTGCCTCCAGTTCTAGAGCTAAAATAGTCACCAAGAATGAGCAGAACTAAAGATAGCCAAAGATAGCCAAAGCTCTTATAACTTGGTCCCTGGAGCATCAGAGCCCACAGATTAACTATTATTGAAGAAACACATTGTGGTTTTTCATGTCCTGAATTATGATTATGCTGGTATGATGTACGACACTATATTTCAATATTACAACTGAAAAGGGCCACTGTTTAAAAGATGCTTAAATCTGAAGTGTCTATGCCTAACTTCTAGATCTATGGAAATGGAGTCCAGTTGATTGCTTTTGGTCCATTTGCTAGTATATTTTTAAATCACAAAAATATGATTGACTTTCTATTTCCAAACCCGATAGAAGAAAACATTTTCTTCATCTCTGAACATTAGATATAACTTGACAGCAATAACTGTCTATAGTAACTAATGCATTCAGTCTCCAATGTTTATATGAAAACTGTTTTGAAATTACAGGCTTCCTGATTGAAACTTCTGGCCTGCCTTTTACAGTAGAAGGTCTCCCGCTTTATTTATCTATTTTTAGAACATTTTGCCTGATGATGAGCCTGAATAACTCAAGTGTTTTCATGATATTCGGTAACATGTGTATGCGGGCTAATAAATATATTACCTAATTGTGGATTTTGGAGAAACCATCTTTGTAAATATTTTATTTATTTATCAAATTTAAGCACTGCTCATCTCACTAGGTGACTCTAGGCAGTTTACAGATAAAAATAATACAACCATATAAAAAGACACAATTAGAATTAAAGCAGGATGAAAAACTAGTACTGTACAAACATACAAACAAAAATACAATAAAAGGCCAAGGAAGCACCTCAAGTTACCAACCACTGCCAAGCTTCCATGGTATTCTTTGATTCATCCTCACATGAGTTAGCAGAGCCAAGTCTTCGAGCTCTTCTTGATAAGTAGTTCTTAATTCTGAAAACTTTCTTTCTGACATTCATTTTACAATTTTGCACTTCAACATCTGCTGTATGTGTTCCTTTTCCATGTTTGTAGATGTTTCAAGCCAATCTGATTTAGCCCTACATAATCCATATCTCTGCTTCATTATATTCCTTGGGGCTTGAGCCATTTAAGTAGATCATGTGACAAACTTATGTACACCTCGTAATCTCCATACAGACCTTAACAATGTTTCATGCATTCTTTCATCAACCACTGCAAATTCCAGACCAAAGCCTTTTTGGTAAACTCTAAAAAAAGTTGCTATTGCTGCACTATTGAGCAAAAGCAGAAGGTTAAATTTTTAAGTGACAAAGCCAGAGAAAGCTCAACAGTAATGTGCTTTATAAATCCACCCTGTCGTTTTGCAGTGGAGGTTGATGACACAAGGTGGTTCAGAGAAAATTAACATGCAAGTAATGTTGATGATTGTACTTAAAGTCTTTCTTGAAAAAAAGTTTTCATTTTGCTTCTAATGAGCAGTGTATAGCCAGTTGGCAATCACTTGAGAAGGCAGTTTTCTGCTTTTTCTTGTTACATTTTATTATCCATCAGATCAGAAATTAAGCCTTCAAAATCCTGTCATGTAGGCTGTTTGAAAATGTTAATGTACAATCAAATTTGATTTAATTTAACTCAAAATGTTCATCAGGGATGTGACAGAAATTATGTGATCCTTTTTCTCATTTAGTTATGCCTTTTCAAAAGAACATGCAAGGGGAATTAATAACAGGCATACTTCTTTACAATATAATTGAATAGCTAGATAACAAATATGGTTCCATAAATACGGCCTCTTTGGCTATTTACGTATTGGTCCTGCCTGCTTATGTGATCCATTCTTGTTACAGATTCTGTTGTGATGTTTTTATATGACATCCAGCAAGCTTACAAGGTCAACATTTGTTTGTGACATACAAGGTAATAAAAAAAAACCTTCAGCCTCCATATTCCATTCAATCTATTTGAGGGAAATCTAACTCAACAGATATGCAGTTAACCACTAGTTTTTAATTAAGGAATGCTACCATCCCCCCAATTCTCTCACCTGTGGCACAGAGAAAGCCTTCACACCGAGGAGTACTACACGGTCTGTTTATAACACAGTCTTCACTTTCATTGTCAGTGTAATCACATGAGTCACCGCCGAACTGAGAAGGCTGTTCCACACGGGCAAATCTGTACTGTGGTAGAATAGATATTATGAATTCCAGCCCCCTTAAATTAAAAGTCAAGTATCTCAGATGGGTGTAGATCTTTGCTAGTTGGAACATCAACATGTACACTGGAAATGTAAAGGCGCTCTCTCTTTTCACTCTGGTATATGAGATGTAATTTGATTGCAGATTTCTGAATGTAACACAGAATGATTACCAATAATTCTTAATGAGTATAAAATTACTTGTCTACACATATAAAGTGAAGGTTATTTTGAGAACAAGTGTAAGCTTAGCAAGTTGCATATTAGATGGGAATGGAATCCTTCATTACTTAATCCTAAGAAGGTTCCATAGTGAATTAAAAATCCAATGTATTTTTGATCTACTCATGATTGTGGAAATACTGGTGTTTAATGTCTGTGTCTCTATGTGTGTGAGAGAAAATTTAGCTTTCAACTTCTGTGCCTCAGTTCATAGCTAGCTAAATATAAGATACATCAAGAATTTTACTCTGCTAAGATGTCTTCTAAGTATAATAGATGGTTGTCTTAGAAAGAACTCTTGAATTTTGAATCACAGCAAGATAGTACTACATGCTTCTTACGTACTTTAGGTGCATAATCTACTCTAAAAGAAAGAAATGCACAAAAAAAATATCAGAAAACAAGAAGAATATATTGTGCAAGTACAAGAATTTACACTTTCATCACATACCAGCATTTTGAATAGTACTGTCTCGTAACAAAGTGATGAAAAGTCAGTTATATTTGGCTTCTAGATACAAAAATTCTATGATCAGCAGTTAAGATTTCTTAGAGAGCTGGTCTGATCATAATAGCAGGATGGAGAGCTCATCAATTTAATTTTGCCACTAATGTTGGAACAATCAAAAGCCTTCATCGGAAGGCACTTGCAAGGTCCGGGAGGGGACCCTCAATGATGAAAAATGAGCAGCTGCATGTCATCATCTCTTAGTCAAAAACTGGAAATTGACGTCACTTAACACAAATGGGATCTACATCAGGAGTGCTTCAGCGTAAATGAAGGAAATACAATGGCCCGCCAACCTCATTCTGGATCAGGCAGGAAGGCAGTACAGCTCCTGCAAAGGCTCTGTGCCTTATGAAACATAGCCTGAAGAGTTCAAACAGGACCATAAATCAGTGTTCCTAAATACTTCTGTCCCATTTACAAATTGTTACTTTTGCCTTTTAAAGCAGTTTGCTTTAAAGCTGATAGTGCAGTTAAGGCCCAGTCCCACTGCACTTATGGATGCAAAGAGGATGTAAAACATTAAAAAAAAACTTGCCATCCATTGGAAAATGCTATGCATCCGTTGTGTACTCATTGCATATGTGTTTCATACACTCTATCCATCGAGTATCCATCCACTGCGATTTCATCCGCGCAAGAAGTTTTGAGCTGCACAAAACTTTGTGAACGGATAAACTTTCTGCCGTGTACGATGTACATCCACAACATATATGGGCAACAAACGTTCTATGTCCATGATCATCTGTTAAACATCCGCTGTATCCTCTCTGCATCCTCTGGCCATCCCCTCAACTCACATCCACTGCAGCTGAAAATGGAAAGAGGGAGGAAACAAAAGGTACACGGAACGTCTACACAGCGTTAGTAGCACGGAAATAGATGGACAAAACGTTTGTATCTGGGATGTATCTCGTATATTTAGGATGTCTGCAGTATGTCTAGAGTATGTAGAAGGACACCTAGTGGACAACCGATATTTTCTATAAAAAGGGGGAGAAAATCATCTGGATCTCAGTATGAATTCAGCAGCCGTGGTGTACAGACCTCTTCACCCTTGGTCTTGGTCTTCAACATCATCAATTGTTCTCCACCATGGATGATGAAAAAGTCCGTATGATAGCTGCGCTCATTCATCACCAGAACCAAAACCTGTTCAGATGTTTCAACTTTTATACAGAAGGAGAAGAAGGAGACGTCCAAGAGCTGTGTAGGTCCAATGATGGATCATGAGAAGAATGGAGTTTGGACTGTATGATCAGTTGATGGTGAAGCTGACAAATGAAGACCCTCGTGCATTCCATCACTTCATGAGGATGCCACCAGCCATGTTTGATGAACTTGTAGAGCATCTGAGACCCAGGTTGACCAAGCCTAGCACCAACTTCCATGCCAACCTGGACCCTGGACTGAAGGTGGCACTGACTCTACGCCACCTGGCCTCTGGAACCACATACAGAAACATGCAGTATGCGTGGAGGGTGCCACACAACAGCATCAGCAAAGTGGTCAGAGAAGTGGTGCAGGCCATCATTGAAGAATACGTGGAGGAGCTCCTCAAGTGCCCTCAACTGAAGAAGGCTGGAGAAAACTTGCAGAAGAGTGGTATCAGAGGTGGAACTTTCCCCACACCGTTGGAGTCATAGATAGGAAGCACGTGGCCCGCAAAGCTCCAGCCAACTCAGAGTCCACTTATCTCATGCGCACCCGCTACCCACTGTTGCAGAACAGACTTGTGGACCGTCAACAAGGGAATGGGGACATGGAGCCTGGTGAATGGAGGCAAGGACGTAACCTGATAGACACTGTGGATGTACAAAGCCCCAACAGAGCTTCATGTGAAGGAAAGAAGCAGCGCAACCTACTGAGACACTGGTGCAATTCCCCAGCTGGAGTAGTGGAGTGGCAAGAAAGGATGATAGATGATTAATGGATGCTTCCTTGAGCCTGTCTCATAACACTGAGGGGATTGTGCCATGTATGTTGAGTGGTCCTACAATGAATAGGGCATTAATAAAGAGCTTTGTTTATTTTAAAATGTGTTGATCAATGAATAAA
Source organism: Laticauda colubrina (assembly GCA_015471245.1). Classification (NCBI taxonomy): domain Eukaryota; kingdom Metazoa; phylum Chordata; class Lepidosauria; order Squamata; family Elapidae; genus Laticauda; species Laticauda colubrina. The sequence continues at coordinate 37,185,290 of BLBF01000020.1, read as the reverse complement.
TTGTTATTGATAAAAAAGGTCCATATGTATGGCAGCCGGGATGGTGGACCATACAGTCCCACTATGCTTGCACTGGAGGTTTATCTATCCCACAACTATCCTTATCTATCCCACAAGCATGCAAAGGCTTAACCATTTTTTCAAAGTTTTCACCAACACTTTATTAAGTAAAAAAAGATAACTTTTATTAACTTTCTTTGGTAAACTTTATGACTTTATTAAATAAGCAAAATGAACCAAGTAAAGTGTCTTAAGTGTCTTAAGCAAAGATAACATTTTTAAACTTTCTTTGGTAAACTTTATGACTTTATTAAAGAAGCAAAATGAACCAAATAAACTGTATTTAATGTGTTAAGCAAAGATAACCTTTATTAACTTTCTTAGGTAAACTTTATGACTTTATTAAAAAAGCAAAATGAATCAAGTAAAGTGTCTTAAGCAAAGATAAACTTAACAAGTACAACTCAGTCTCTGACACTATTCTCAGTCACTCTGAGTCATGTCCATGGTCTCAGCTGTTAAACGGGCAGGGACTGTGGAGGTGGCTGTGGCTTGAGTGCTGGTCTTAGACACCATTGGGGTGCTTGGCCCCGAGGGTACAACAGGGGATGGTATGTTCAGGAAGCTATCTGAGAGCTGACTCAGTCCCGTGAGGTTGAGAGGCCCTTCATCAAGGACTTGAGATGTCAGGCCCAATACTGATGACAGATTGTCCATTGATGGGCTTGGCTGTGGGGTGGAGGAAGGAGGAATGTAGTGGGGCTGTCTGGTCTGCAGCTGGGTGAGGAGTGGAGTCTGTGGCGTGTGATGAACCTGGGCCTGGACTGGGAAGGTCTGCTTCTGCTGTGGGAAGTCCTGGTAGTCATAGCCTTGGTAGGTGAGGGGCTGTTGAAAGCCGTGGAAGGGCTGTGACATCGCCTGGGGTGGAGGAGTAGACCTGGACTGGGTAGGAGCAGCTTCAGCTGGGCCTTGAGGGTTGTGCAGAAGTGCTGTGATCTTCTGCTTCATCACCTGGTGTTGGGCCTCGGGCAGGTCCCAGAGGGTCTGGCTCACGTAGGTGATGAAGGACTTCTGGTCCGAGGATGGTATGTTGCTGTGGACCAGCTGAGAGAGAAGTTCTGTGCTGGTCTTCATTGTGTCCCTGATCTCCAACAGCACACTGTGGCCCTGGCCCTCCAGTCTGCCTTTCTAGCTGCATCCTCTGGAGCTGAGGGTGGGGCTGGGGCTGGGGGTGGGGGTGGGTTGGCCTTTGGTGGCTGCTGCTTCTTCATCCATTTGTGACAGCAGTGCGTCATTCTCCGCGGGATCCTCCAAGTCTGCTGGCATGGGGAGTGCAGCTGTTGGGGGGGTCTCTGCCATGGGGCCTTCTGAAGACACCTGCCTGGACAGGCTCACTGGCTCCTGGCTGGAAAAGGACTGGCTGTCTGTGGGCTGTCTGAGGGAAAGGGGTGTCAGAGGGGCTGCTCCTTGGTGGCAGATCTCACCCTCCAGGAAACTGCACTTGGCCATGACGTACATCTCCCGGTCCGTGAGCTTGACAGCGGCCTGTCCGGATTTCCTGAGGTGTAGCTTGCCATACCAGGTGTGCATGTGCTTCGACCATCCCAGGAGAACTTCTGCAGTGTACCCCAGGCTCTCTACCTTGTCTCTCCAAGCTGCCTGCTTCTTCTTGGTGTCCCGATACAGTCTGTGGCCCTTTCTCCAGAGGTACTCGTTCTCCCTCAGCCATTCCAGCATCTCATCCTCATGCTCCTTGGAAACGGTGTACTGTTTCCTCTCTCCCTTCTGCTTCCCTTGCCTCTTCCTCCCTCTGGCAGGGGCTTCAGAAGGGCCTTCAGGGGCTTGAGCAGCAGGGCCTTCAGAGGCTTGAGCAGCAGGGCCTTCAGGGGCTTGAGGAACAGAGCCTTCATGGACTTGAACAGCAGGGCTTTCAGGGGCTTCAGCAGCAGGGCTTTGAGGGCCTTGGGGCTGGTCCACCACAGCAGCAGCAGCAGCTTCAGTGCCAGGGGGTGGGATGCTGGTTCTGGCCTTCTTGCCAGGGCTTGAACGAGTAGGCATGGGCTTCCTCTTCTTGCCTGACTGACGAACCATGGTGTTCCTGCTAGATGTATGTGGCAGCACGTCTTTCCCCTGTATGCTGACTGCGTGCTGCATCCTTTTATATCCGTGGAGCTGATGCAATTCATACTCCCCGCATGCGCTGTGAACGCTTTGCATCCGATATACATCTGCATGACATCACCTTTGTTTCCTATAGGCGTCTGTGATGCATCCGCTTCATCCGCTATGCGTCTTCTTTGAAATTTTCCCCTGGAACCCCTTCGGATGTGTCATCCGCTTCCATCCACTTTCATCCGCTAGGCTTCCTATGAACATTCGTTTAACATTCCCACTACATACTACCCACATCGGTTCTTTTCCAGTCTTTTCCATTCTGTTTATGCAAATTTTCACCACTTTTTGGAGCGGATGACAATGGATGGAGCCACCCCCGAAATTTTGCTCGTCCGCTATGTCCTTTATGCATACGTTTTGCATCCGTCGGCCAGTGGGACTGGGCCTTTACTCTGCATGTTTAAGAGAGCAAGGGATGCTAATAAAGTTTTGCAATTTACTGTGATTGTATTCAGATGGAATGCCAAAGAATTATTTTACTATTAAAATAACAATGTTTATACTGTATCATGTCTGTGGCAAGGAAGTCTGTAAGAAGGCGTGTTTGTATGGAAATGTCTGAAGTTTCTTATGTTTAGGAGACAAAACTGACAACATGCTTGGAGACTAACTTTCTGAAGGAAGGAAAAGTTCTCAAATATATGAAAATTAGACTATCAAAAATTTTGAGGTATTGGAATTTTTTTGTTAAAAAGCAAAAATTTCTTAAAAGGGATCTCACATACAGATGCTAAACAGCCCAAAGGTTACAGAGCTGCTTTAAGGATGTTACAGAGAAAGCAAGGAACTGAGAAAGAATAATTCTGAAGAATAGATGTGACAGGTTTAATGAATTTTCCAAAAGGAACCAAGGTTCCTATTTCTGGACAATATTTGTTTTAACTTTATTTTATTTCTTTTAAGAAGAAGGTTATTACAATAAATAGAGTACCTAGATTGTATATAGGTACTCCATGACTTACAAACACACATCTAGTCACTATTCTAAGTTACAATAGCACAGAAAATTTTTTTTTCACTCTTATGCCCATTGCAGCATTTCCATGGTCATGTGATCAAAATTTGGAAACTTTGTAACTAGCATGGTAGTTGCAGTGGCCCAGGTCTTATGACCACAATTTGGGATCTTCTGACAATGGGGAAACTATATTCACCTAACAGCCATGTTACTAACTTACAGCACTGCAGTGATATACTTAACAACTGTGGAAAGAAAGATTGTAAAATGGGGCATAATAACTATCTTTCTTAGCAATGGAAATTTTGGGTTCAATTATGGTCATGAGCCAAGGACTGCTTGTATTTTGTTGCTGGGAAGCATCTGCCCTGGGTGCTGGTCAGCTGAATGAAAAAGGATGAAGAAATGGGATATTAAAAGCAAAGGTGCTAGTGGGTGAGATGAAAAGGAAGTCCTATGGGCATAACAATGACCAGTTTTATAGTGTTAAACTCCACACTTTGGTGTACTGGAACTAACTATGTATTAAACAGTTAACTCATTTTAGACTCCAAAGCAGACTTACTCTTTTTTTCTGGCAAGCATCACAAGCAGTCCATGATGACCAACTGGAAAGAAGACAGTCAATAGGCTGCACTACCTGGCTTGAAGAACGACGCCATCTGCCTTTGGTCACATTGACGTCAGCTCTATTGGGTTGAAGAGAATCATCCTGTTTGCCACTACATCAATTGGGAGAAAGCATATATAAAGTATGTCCATTTATATACTTCATGTTCTTCCTGTCATTCAAGGCCAAGCACTTTGAAGTACCTTCCAATGATAGGGATGTATCACAGCTCCACCCCATGAATGTCAGTTATGCTTGCTGATATGATGGAGAAGAATTGACTGACAATGGGTTGTCGATTAGATTTCCATTTCTGTGGTCACTTATTACTATACTCAAGCTGTTACAGCAGAAGTGAAGATGTGTGAACTACTGGACACAGTGCCATTTGTATGCAATAAAAAAGTAAATGAAACTCAAACAAGAACAACAAGAATTACAAAGGGAAAATTAGATAAAACCAGTCTCAATATTTTCTGTTTATTGCTTTAAATTCATAATCAGCCACCAGCCAAACAATTGTAACATCACTTAAGCATAGCCCAACTGGAGTTTATTAATTGTTTAACCCATCCTCTGCATGTTACACATAGTAGGAACTTTACCTATATGCAATATAGGAAATATGCAATATAGAGATGCAGAAATGCTGGCTCAAAACCCAGTTCCACATATGTGGAAGAATACAGAGATGGCCTTGAAGAAATTATGCAGTAATTATTCACCTTAGACCTAGAAGGAAGAAGAGGATGATGAAGAAAGTAAAGATTACCCCACCTTGTTTTTCTTGGTATAAAAGAGGGGAGAGGGAATATCTGTCAGGCATTGAGGATTCTGTTATTATAACCTGCCTTGAACAGGTAATAGCATCATTTACTGAAGGTACAGAAAAACTTTATCACCACAAAATGGATATAGGTTTTTCAAACAGAGCCACAGGCTCTTGAAAATATAAACAACATTTTTCCCTCCAAACTCAGACAATACAGAATTCTCCCTGTTTTCTATAGAACAACCCTATGAAATAGGTGGGGCTGGGAGAGTGACTAGCATCTAACAAGCTTTTGTGGCCCAAAGTCGAAGTAAATTTAGGTTTTTCTAATCCTGGTCCAACATCTTGATTGTAATATTGATCATCATGATCATCTTCCTGTCTTGATACTATTCTTATCCTTTTGACTAATTTTTACCTATACACAGAGAAAACTGTTTATTCAGAACAGAAGGACAATGAAGCAAGGAATTCTTTTGGAACAGAAACAAAATCAGGATCCTGGATTAAAGTGATGAACCTGTTTTGTAGCTCAATAAGATTTGATGGTGAAGAAAACTCAAACTTTGCCCGATTCTGCTCTTGGTCTTTTTTATAGTATGGGTTCCCTGATGCACTCTAAATTTAGTTGTTTTCTTGCAGATGTTACATAACCAAACTAGGTAATATCATCAGTGCTAGAAGGAAGGAGCTTGGCTTTGTCAGAGTTAGTGGGAGTGTTCTTGGTGGTTCCTTGATTAGGTTGTTTACTAATGGCTTGTTGGTTTGCATTGGCAGTTCCTTGATTGGCATATTGTTTATTTCTTGATAAGAAGTAGCGTTAATCTTGTTAATTTCTGCTCATCTGGGTGTTGATTGCTGGTGAAGAAATGTGTTAGTCTATTTTTCCTTTTGTTTGTTTTTATTGTCTTTGAGTAGTGTATAGATGTTGTTTATGGAAAGCACCAAGGAATTCAGGATATCAGGCAGGTCAAATGTATATGTATATAAATGTATATCACACAATCCGCAACTCAGCTTTAACCTTCAACCACAACCCTACCTCAACCATTCCACCATCACCCAAGACTAGACACACATGCCCCTAACTACCTCAATTCTAACTACTGCTGGCCTTAAATGCAAGCTACTCAATGCAAGAAGCCTTGTGAATAAAATACCTGAATTTCTCCTCTTACTGAATATGGCTAAATTCAACATCATATTTGTATGTGAAACATGGCTCAACGCATCTCTCCCTGATTCCATTACCACAGTAAGAGACTATCATCAGATTGTGAAATCCGTACAGGAGGTGGTGTTGCTGTTTCCTATAAAAAGTCCCTACATTTAAAAAACATCCAAGTAACCCCAGGAGCTTGCTATTCCTGAGACCATCGTCTGTGAACTGTCAAATATCACATTTCAGTTCTTACTATGTTACAGAGCCCCTGATGATGGCATCGAACATGCAAATAAGCTAAATACATGACGAACACGGGCAGCATCCTGCCCACATGCTTTTATCTTTCTTGATGACTTCAATTTACCTCATATAAACTGGATCCTTAATGAATGTGCAGCTGAACCCACACATGCAACCTTCTACAATACAGTAACAAATCTGGGACTGGAACAACGAGTAACCAACAATACTCGACTTTACAATTGCCTCAATCTCATCTTCTGCAATAGTTTGAATTTAATTTACAGAATACAAACTAAAGAACCCTTTTCCAGCAGTGACCACAATATGATTGACTTTTGTCTCAACATACGCCCACACAAAAATTATCACAATGATGTAATCCCCAATTATAACTTCAAAAAAGGCAACTATGATCTTATAGACAACGATCTCTCATCCCTTGATTGACAATCTCTATTCTGGATGCAGTACTGTTGATGACCATTACAACATATTTTTACTTGAAGTCAAAAAAGTCATCAAACTGTATGTACCAACAACAACTCCCAAAACAAACAAACAAAAAAAACCAGATTACCCATAACAATGAGGAAACTTCAATCCAAAAAGAGATCACTCTGGTGGAAAAACAAATCTGGTCACATTGCCAATTTCAAAAGCCAATACAAAAAATTATGCCACCAGATAAAGACTGAATGCACCTGTTAAGCCTGGGTTCCCCAACCAGGGTTAGGTAGACAAGCTAAACAGAATGTGCAGCGTTAGTCAGATAGGCATACAGATAAATGAGTGAGCTAAGCTTGTATGTTTATTAACATACAGTAAAAATAACAGATACGCTTGTGCTATCAAGAATATATTTTATTCCAGTATAAGTTTATAGCATAGTCAAATATCAGTCCAATAGTCATTTACCATGTAGTCAGTCCATTCAGGGGTATTCAGTTAGCAAAGTCCATGTAGAATATCCTATGTCAGTTCACTTACAAAATCAGTCCTTTGTTGTCTCTCCCGTTCGAGCAATGCAGTCTTGATTCCAAGCAGTAATCAGGGATCATCAAAGCCAGAGAGAGAGAGAGCAAGCTGTAGACTTGCTACTTTTAAATGGTTTTCATAACCACTCCCACAATTGCTATTTCACAGTTAAAGCTGCATACACACTAACATACACTAACTATGATTCATAGTTATTATTTCACCTAAACCAGTTAGGGTAAACAATGTTATCCCTAACAGCACCAATTATCACATGAAACAAGAGGAGAACCTTCTACACATTAATTCCACCCATGCTTTTTACAATTTTGTAAACAACAAACAAAAAGCCTCAAGGTCCATCCCACCCCTGATAGGACCTAATGGTAAAGACTGCAACAACAACACCATTAAAGCCAACATCTTTGACACATTCTTTGGCTCAGTATTTGTAAAGAGCAATGGATCATGCCCAGTATTTCCTAACCGCACCAAAGAAAACAACAATGATCTAATACATATCGATTTTACAGAAGACAATGTTGAGAGAGCACTATGCAATCTAAAACCATCTCTATCTATTGGACCAGATGGAATATGTGCCTCGTTCTTAAAAAAGCTATCCACTGCCACAGCAGAACTTCTTAGCATAATCTTTGAAAAATCTTTCAGGGCCAGTTCCTTGCCTAACCTATGGTCACAAGCCACGGTCATCCCCATTTTCAAAAAGGGAGACCCCAGCCTAGTTGAAAATTACAGATGAATCTCCTTATGCTGCATCACCTGTAAAATCATGGATTCAATTATTAACCAATCCATTATCCTCCGCTTAGAGACAAACAACTTACTCTCTAATAAACAATTTGGTTTCAGAAAAAAACTATCCTGTAATCTGCAACTCTTACACTGCAAAAACATATGGACTACACAACTCGATCAGGGCAAAGCAATAGACATAATCTTCATAGACTTCTGTAAAGCCTTTGATTCAATGGTACACGACAAACTACTCCTAAAACTAAAATCTTACGATATCTCTGGATGCCTGCATAACTGGATAGAAGCATTCCTGTCAAACAGACAACAAATGGTCAAAATTGGGAGTGTCCTATCAAATTCTGTACCTGTCAATAGTGGTGTCCCCCAGGGCAGTGTTCTAGGACCAACTCTCTTCATACTCTCCATAAATGACCTCTGTGATCATATTAAGAGCAACTGCATTCTTTTCGCTGATGATGTAAAGCTGTTCAATACCACAGACAATACTGCTACCGTTCAAAAAGATCTTGACTACGTATCAGAATGGTCAAACAAATGGCAACTTCAAATCTCAACAAATAAATGCTCTGTCTTACATAATGGCAAAAAAAAATATCAGAAAATAAAATACAAGCGGAATAGTCAAGACCTAACTAGAGATTAACTAGAGCAAACAAAACATTTGCTAGACCAATACTCAAATACAGCTCATAATTCTGGAACCCACATTACATATCTGATATTAGCATAGTTGAGAAAGTCCAGAAATATTTCACAAGAAGAGTTCTCCACTCCTCTACTCATTGTAGAATACCTTATGCCACCAGACTTGAAATTCTAGACTTAGAAAATCTTGAATTACGCCGCCTTCGGTCTGATCTAAGTATGGTATATAAAATCATACATTGCAATGACTTACCTGTCAATGAATACTTCAGCTTCAACCATAACAACACAAGAGCAAACTATAAATACAAACTCAAGGTTAACCGCACTAAACTTGATTGCAGGAAATATGACTTCAGCAACAGAGTAGCCCTGACTCTGTGGTTTCTTCCCCAAATGCCAAAAACTTTAACCTTTGACTGTCTACTATTAACCTCACCCCTTTCCTAAGAGGTCTGTAGGGGGCGTGCATAAGTGCACCAATGTGCCTACCATCTCTGTCCTATTTTTTCTTTTCTTTTTCTTATATGTACCCATTTCATATATTCATAACTATGTATATACTTATACCTATTATCTTGAAAGTGATTGACAAATCAAATAAAAATAAAGAAGGAAGGAAAATATGAAGATTTATTCTAAGCTTAAAATCTCTACAAGAACCTGAGCTACTAATGGTCAAGGGAAATTAGCGGGAATTAAGAATGGAAAGAATTCAAAGTGGGCTGAACTTAGATCTCTTGTGAAGAGATTCATGACTGATGCTGCATTTGATCTCTCCTTTGGGCTCATCCTGGTTTTCTCCTACAGTTTATTTCTATGTGCCTGTTGATGGCCAACTTTTCTGAGTGCCAGATCTCTAGGAATTCTCTGGCATTTTTGGACTTGACTAGGATGGTCTAGGATGCTCAGTTTCCCAGTTGAAAGGATGGTTGAGCCTGTCTCTGTATTATGAAATTAAGAAATTTGTCTTCTGACTTCTAATTGGTGTTTATGGTGTTTGGTTGCTGTTTTCTAACATCTATGCCCAATTCTTGTCTCACATTCCCTTTTTAAGTATTGCTGCAGGCTTTTTCTAAGCAAGTACTAGGATCTTTTTTGATTTGGAAGAACCTGGGGTTCTTCTTCATGTATCAAAGAAAAATAGTTGTGTTAAGCATACTAGAAACTCAACACTATTATTTTCATTGCCATTTTAACAACAAAAAAAGAGGATGTCACAAAAGGTTAGCATTTTCCCCCTATAAAATATTAATAGTGTGAGCTGGACTGAGAGGTGGAGCTCCAATGGACCTAAGAAGCATATGTGACTTATGGGTTGACCATTCCTGTTCTTGAGGATTTATGGTGAATTGTGAGGAAATGTCAAAAGTTTTCTTTTGCTTGGACTCTGATTTGTGTTCTTTGGAATAAAATGGCAATTTTCTGATGGTTCTGTTGAAGAGATACAGCATCCATTCTGGAAGAACTAGGAGAACATGTCTCTTTGGAGATTTTGATATTGTTGGACTTTGATTTCTCAGTTCTTCTGAGGCCATTATACATGCCAAGTCTTGATCCAAGCCCTCCATAAATCAACACACCAACATGGTTTTTGTTTTGCATGCCTGAGGAAGTGGCAGCTACCATTATTCAGAATAGGCCCTTTTTTTGGCAGCAGCAGAAAGTCAGTGGTCTAACAGTTTCTCATTTTCCTATCTATGCTTATCACAACCAAATGACAATACATATGCCTCCATCTTTGCATAGCTGACTCTTCTATCCATTGTTCTAAGTTATATACACATTTGCAGCTTGACTGGAATCATGAATACAGCTCTGGATGGGACCTATTATTATAAGAGGGCTATAGAACCACAAGGAAGACTCAAAATTACTTGAAAGAAAACCAGAGTTTATAGAAGTTGAAGAAAAAATTAGAGAAAAGCAAAACAAAAGTGAAAGCTAAATCTCAGAGGACAGAGAATATTCAGTACATAACAGAAAGTTAAGTACCTATTTTAGGGAGAGAAAAATGGAAGCAGGGAGATACAGAAATGAATAGAGTCCCTTAAATGAAATCATGACTCATCTGCCTAAAACATTGACCAAGATGCTATTTATGGCTGTATTAATTTATTATATTAAAATAATCAAATTTCTCTTGAGTTCTGGCTTTATAAGCAAGCTATTTTAAAAAGTTACATATGCTTTAATACATATATATATTAAATGCCTTAACCTGCTATGGTAATTTGGTAGGAATTTTAGTTTCCAAGAAAAAAGGCACTTTCATTTGGAATGATAATTGTTTGAAAACCAACAAACAAGAAATATAAATAAATTCTGGCACATATTAGAAGTATCCATTTGACAAGACAGAAAATAAAAGCATGCCAAGTACAAGATCCAATTTTTTATTGGTGTTTGTGTGTGTGCGTCTTGAAATCAACTTGTTAATGCACTACAGGAATCCATTTTGTTATAGCATTTTACTGACAAATGATTTCACAGATTTTGGTGTCCCGAAGTAACACAATGGTTAAGATCCATGCCACTTTGTAGGCCAATAATTTCAATATAGCGGGCTTTGTTTAGCCAAAAGTAACTCCAAAACCTATGCCTCAACTACTAGGGGAAAAAAAAACACTAAAAACCCAAGAAAGTCACCAATGAATACCATTATCTATCATGTCTATGTTCTCATAGTTGTCTGAAAAACAATATTGACTTACCTGGAGCAGTGGAAATTTAAGAAGCTTACAATTGCACAGATTAGAAAAATTCTTGCTGGGCAAAGAAACATCATAGATGTTATACGCGTAGCTTTACAGAAATATAGTTAATTTACAGCAGCATCCTTTTCTAATCACTTTGCTATTGTGTCTGAAGGCAGTTATGTAGGTAGATTAATAGCCAGGTTTTTCACCAGACAAACAGAAGATAAATCAGTTGATAATGGACTTTTTTTGCTTGTAGGACAGAGCCTTCTACTGGCCTACTATGACATTGTCTGAACTAGTCAGATAAATAAAAGGCTTCTATTGGTTTTGCCTTAAACTATGTGGAGTCCTAAGGTTCCATAAGGGTACAGAGATCTTAAGAGTGGAATTCTGTAAAAACATTGTATTTTTGCAATAGAATATCTGTAGTGAGAGTGTAGGGTGAGGGTGAAGGTTCATTCTCTGAGCTTGTGGATTTCTCTCTCTCCCTCCCTCCCTCCCTCTCCTCCCTCCCTCTCTCTCCCTCCCCCTCTCTTCCCTTCCCCCCTCTGTGTGTGTGGGTGTGTTTGTATATGTGTGTGTGATTTTGCTTCTTCCTGGCAGCCTCCTAGAGAGACAAAGAGAATATATACTAGCACTAAAGACATCCACCATGAATGCATAGTAGTAAGAATATCAGGAGGGTCTCATTGAAATTGCTGCAGTTGGAAGAAGAAGCTAAACATCTGGAAGACAGATGAAGAAGGCCTTCTTATACATAGAATACAAGCCATGGATGGTCTTTCCTGGTGTCTTTGCTTCAGTTATCTTAGTTTTTTAAAAATACATTTCTTTCACAAAGTCTTTAACTATTAAATGATGTGAATGATTCTAATTTAATAACTGGATATTACATATTGTGTTTTGTTTCTTTGTTGTAAGCAGAAGGGCAGGGTACAAATGTGATTGTTGACATCATCATCCAAGATGGAATTTTTTTAAAAAAGATAATCAGCAGCATGGTGCCCATAACACAAAATAAATACATAAAAATAAACATTTTTGCCCAGGAAACTAGATACTAGTTTGGGCTGCTGGAAGACAAGAGAATTCAAGGCTTGATGGAAAATAAATAGAAAGATTAGAGAATGGATTATTTGCATCTATCTTCACTTCAAAAAAAATATATAGCACAGATACCAGCACTACAGCTGGTATCTCAGGAGTTGATGGAAATAGTAGTGACATTGTTATTGACAAAGTGAGAACAAACAAACCACCAGGTCCAGATTGTACCCTTCGGAGAGTTCTAAATAACTGAAATGTGAAACTGCTTATCTTCTAACAAATGGCATGTTTGTAAGATTGGCCATGATTGGAACATGGAAAATTCTTTAAAATGTGCTTTACAGAGGAACTAAAGAGCTGCAATCTTTTAATCCATGTGAATTCACAATTAATCAACATTAATCCTTGTACATTATTTAATACAAGATTATGAAGTATAAAGGACTAACCATGCTAAAGAAAAATCAATAGAATTTTGTAATGATAAGCCCTGTCTGATTAGCCTTCTAGAGTTCTGTGAGAAAGTTCAGATATGTGGACCAGATGATCTTGTAGATATCATTCGCTTCAACTTTAAAAGCTGTTTAACAGTGGGTCTTCACCAAAGCAGTTGTGCAATTAAAAGAAGAAAACACTTCATTAATGCTCCAAGAACATGGTTACTAGAAGGCTTGATTATTTATAAAATGCTTACCACATCTAAAGACATATAGGAAAACCATCATATACAAAACAATCGGCTTTTTGGAGGAAGTTCACTTCTACAGACATATCTTATCCGAGCTGATGGATGCATTTCCAAACAATGCATTGGACAGAAGGTCCCTCCCTTCCTTCCTACTTCCTTCCTTCCTGCCTGCCTGCCTGCCTGCCTGCCTGCCTGCAGAATATTATAATCTTAGCTCTTTTAATGAATCTGAATTGGAAGAAAACCCATAAAGTCCAGTTTAAATGATGAAATCCACCCAGGTGGTTATCTTTAACATTTATAGTGATAAAGGCATTATTTTTGATGGATTTTATATACGCCTATCTATCTCTATGTATCTGATCTCCAGTAACAGCAGTAGCAGTATATTTGATTGTATTACATACTAGGAAACATGACTGGAAGAATGCTTACTGCACTCATGTGTTGCTTATGGATTGCCCCCAAGTATCTTGCTAGTCACTGTGGAAGCAAAATGCTGCCTATGATATGACTTAACACAACTTCTTTCATCTGAATTTTCTTTTGAATAGATATAGCAGGCTCCCCTGACTGAGGACTTCCCATAAATGCAGTAAATTCAGAAGAAACAGAATTTCAAAATTCCCCAATTTTGGTCAATGGAGAAATCAGTTGGATATTCAGCAAGGAAGGGATTCTTTACTTTTTTGTTCCATGGACCCTTTTGAGAGGTTAATGGAACCTATGGGTACGAAACACATCAGAAAAAATGTATTTTTGCCTAACATAAAAGATATAGATTTAAATAGGGTGTCTTTAGATTAAGAATGAATAGTATTGCACTAGGACACCAACATCTAGGGGTACCAGCACTGATTTTATATATATAATAAGCAAAACACTGCTTTGTTTTTTTCACTTCTATGGAGAATTTTGAAATCGTTGTACAAAATTTAAAATAATTGCCTTTGCCATTTTTTTTCCTGTAGATCAGGGGTCCCCAAACTTGGCAACTTTAAGACTCGTGGACTTCAACTCCCTGAGAATTTGGAGAGTTGAAGTCCATAAGTTTTAAAGTTGCCAAGTTTGGAGACCTCTGCTGTAGATTGTTTTATTTGGCTTGGACTACAGTGTATTGGAAAGTATGTCTAAACCATATGAAAGGGAACACTTAGTATTGCTCTGAGCTCTAGAACATCATGCACCATTGTTTTGAATATTTGGAATAATTTGAGTTTGGAGTATATTGAACATTCCTGTTTTTATGTGTAAATGGTCCAACTATTGATTCCATTAAGATGTAAAACTACTTGATGATGAAAGAGCAAAGCGGTTTATTTAAAATAAAAATAATACAATCACTATTTTTCACAATATACAGGAAAGTATTGCTTAGATAAGGACACCAAGGACTCCTCTCTGCCCCTTCCTCCATCAATACTATGTGCTCATATGCATGCTACTGAATTGCAACCAACTTAAATTGTTTCACACAGATACAAAGTTGAAAAATAAATCACTGTCTTTTGCTCCCCTACAAAAATAAGTAGCTTGCCAACCAATTAAGCTAGAACATGTGTCATATCTGCCAGTCCAACATGAGAAGCCTTCAAGAAAACCTGTCAAATGGTACATCACCTGATGGTCTCATGCTAACCTTTCCCCTTCATTTCTGTTCAAGAAAGACTAATAATTAAACAAGTTATTTGGACTCTGTAAGAGCTTGTCTTTCTCCACTCCCATGATCTAGAAGCTAACAAAGATTTTTCTGATGATGGCTTTACTTCTGATGTGAGTACTTTCACTATTAATCATTACTGCAAGGATAAATATTTAATGAAACGTCTCTGGATCTCCCTGTCAAATGCACATGCTAGTAATTGAGAATATAGATACAGGTAACAACAAAGAAACTCAGGACTGAGTTTAACAGCAGGATGAGTGTAGGGGAGTAGCAAATCAGCTCCTTATATTTAAAATATACATTTTTTGATGTGTTTAGAATATTTTACTGACTTGAATGTATATTAAGTGTAAACTAATACTGAATTGCTAGAACAACCAGAATGCCAAATTTTATTTTTCATGTTTACATGCAATATACCTATTTAATATAATAAAAATATTTTCCCACAAACAAACAAACAAAACAAAAAGTCTCATAGACACAGAGCAACTTAATGAAATGTAACTACATTTGATTAAGGGATCTGAGGGAGCTATGACATGGAATTTCAGGCTTGTCAACTAATGGAAATTATTTAAAAAGAGGTTGTGCAAATATATTGGTGGGAAACTACTACAGTTCTGCCTTCAACTACTGCATTTAAATGCCAAAACAAAACACCAGGAGGAAAGAAATACCTTTTTTGCATAAGAAGGCATGGGCACCCAGGGACACTTATGGTGACATGTATAGTACAAAACTGTAATATCCATCCTTTTGGAACAATAAGCTCAGAGAAAAGAATTTCTAAACAATTCCAAAAATGAGATAGAAATTCCAAAGCCTATTTCAAGAGCACATTTTTCCAGACACTGGGTGTCAGTATTTGATATGTTCTAGTGCAGGGCTGTCAAACTTGCAGCCTCTGGGCCAGATGAGTCACGTGCCAGCCACACCCACACCCCGTTTAGTGAAGGGAAACAAAGTCCCGATATGTTACATGATGCAGCCATGACGACGTGAGTTAGACACCCCTTTCTCGTGCAAAAATATCACAAAAGAGTAATGAGCGGTTGTATTATTACTGATTCACATCTATGATTTAAGCATAAGATAGTGGTAACTGAATTGAACAGATCACACATATAGACTTAAGCTGGGGATGAGCAATACATGAGTCTCTGCTGTACTACATTTCCTACCAACCCTGATTATGTGCCATGGCATGGAAGTCACCTGTAAGGGCATACAGTAATTGAAAGTATATTTCATACATGGTTGGTAAACCAATGAGACCATTTTGGGTGGGTCGTGGTCCACTGAACTGAATTAAAACCATCAACACTTAATTGTTCCATCTTTCATCTGAGGAAAACCCAGTGAGGCTCTATGGGCAAAGAAGGCCTTGCTACTCATCTTGCCACTTTTTCCTTCTCTTTGACATGGTCTCTATACCAGAGGTCTCCAAACTTGGCAACTTTAAGACTTGTGGACCTCAACTCCCAGAATTACTCAGCAGGCTGAGTCTACAAGTCTTAAGAGTTGGCAGATTTGGGGATCCCTGTTCCATACCAACACCTCTAGTACAACTAACCCTCTAGTTAATTTTCCCAGTACTTTTACTGTAGTAATTGCAATCTTTGATCAGCAGGTTGCAGGGATGCCATGAAGACTGCCATCTTTCCTGCTCCTCCACTTCAGCTAGGACATCCCAGGGAATGTTTTCCTTCTACTTTCTTCTGCTCCAATTGGCTGACTTAGTCATGTCCTGGGATGCAAGCTGATGATGCTATTTCACCCATTCCTTCAGCATTGGCTGACCAAAACTTCTTCTCCCCTCCCAAGTTTTAATAGATTTTTATTTTTAATCAATATCAATACATGAACAGTGTGGCCCCTGGGTATAATTCATTTTGATACAAACATCAACAATGATAATTACAATGGTTGTTTTATTAATCAAATTATAAGTTATTATATAATTCTAGTATTAATATACATGGTTTTTAGAGTAGTTATTTAATATTTCAATGTTCCATTTTAATGCCAATATTATAAGCATACATGGTAATACCATCTTTCAACCTCTGATCTTTTCCATCAAATTATTACTTATATTCTGTTATATAAAAATCTGCTAATATTTCCCCTATTTCTTATTTATTATCTCTATTCTAGCTTCTAATCAGCATGTCTGAGGGAACTTCTGGCCCACGGCTTCTAAGCAGAGGTGGGATTCAAATTTTTGAACAAGTTTTGTGGGCGTGGCTTAATTGGTGGGCATGGGTTGGTGGTCATGTGACTGGCTGGGCGTGGCCAACTCAATATCACTCACATCAAGGCACACATCTCCTTGCCTGGCCTCTCATGACTATGGGGATGCTGCAACAATCTTAAGTGTGAAAAATGGTCATGTCACTTTTTTCAGTGCCATTGTAACTTTGAATGGTCACTCCACACAAACAAAGTACCAGCAAAGGAGGAAAAAAAAACTCCAGAGGAGCTCCAGAGACAGGAAGTCTGGTGTAATAAGAGTTAATGGAGAGGCAATTTCTGTAAGCAACACCAGAATGTTTCCTCCCTGCCTTCCTTACAGGATTAGGCCAGTAATTTTTTCTAATTGCTTAGAATGTTAACAATCGGTTCTAGCGAATAGGTGTGAACCTGTAGAATCCCATCTCTGCTTCCAAGCTGCATTCTGCCTGAAGACCCCTGAAGGTTCAAGGTCATTTAAATAGCTTCAAATTGGATGACATTCTTGCTTTGGTGAATTACATGGGATCCAGTGGTCTGAATTACTATTATTTTTTCTCTATATAACATAAGAATCAGAATTGTTCTTTTTAACTGTTTCTATGCTCCCTTTGCCCTTTAACCAAATCTGCACTCATTTTTTGGATCACAAGGTGATCTGTTAATGGCTCAATTTAAGTTACAGAGAGAGGTTCCACTGCTAATGTTTCCAAAAGACATACATTTTGAACCTACCATTTTTTTCAGTTTCCGATAAAACTATTTTACACTTGATAGATGGACCACAAGGCAACATTACCATGGAGATAAGACTATTTGGAACTGGATGAAACCTAATTGCCAGATATGTGTTTCATTAATGAGTCTGATAACCTTTTGTCCAGCAGATTTTCACAAGAACACAGATAAAGTCTCCACCAATCAGTGAATCACTATAGGATATCTTGCCTTATTTCTCACTGTCTCATAGAAAGATAGAAAAGTCGTATGATGTATATAATCTCATTTTCACACAATTCATCTTGCAAACAAAGGGAACAAAACTACACTTCCACTGAAGATATACCTTTACAGAAACAAAAAATTGGTGCTGCAGTTACTCATCTCACTCAGCACTAATTAAAAGGACCATAATTTCTATCCACCATATTCAAATCATTCATTATTCTTAGGATAACTCTGTAGAGTCCCTGTTTTTATTTCAATCCATGGATTGCATAGAAAGTAACAGTAATCCATTGCAGTAATTGAAGTTTTATGAAGTATATATATAAACCACTGTGGTTGTTTTTTATTAGTAACTGATACATAAGTATCACTTAATACGGTCCAACTCAAGCATCTGATGGTTTCCTTAATACCTTTGAGTTATTAAGGTTGTCTGTCAGTGAACTGTTAAAATGGAAACTGTTTAGGTGGTTAAGTGCTATTACTTCTAAATGTTCTTTACTTCAAAGGTAAAGTTCCCCGTGCCTTACTAAGATCTGGGAGTGATCAAGAAGACAAGACTGGACAATAGTTATCTAGGACTATTGCGTCTAACTGTGGTTTCTTGAAAGAGGATATACCAAACTTTCTTCCAGGGGCTAAAAAGACTACTCATTCACTCTAAAAATTGACCCAACTGCATCAACCCAATTTCAAGTCATCTCTCTGGCACTATCCAAGAAGGACCTGGAACTAACAACAGATGGCTGAGCTCATAAAGAAGAGAATTTTGTTACAACATCAAACTCAAGTTTACTTGTGATGAATATTCGCCTTATCAAAATATTCAATCTTTCTCTCTCCATCTATACCATCAACAGTATTTATTTCTCTCACACATGTGCTCTTTCTCTATCATCTTCTGAAAGAAAATGCAAGATAAAAAAGGTCGTATGGACACAAGGAATTGGTTATAAACTTCAAATGAAAGCTTTCCGAGAAAGCACTTTGTGATGCAGCATTGTATTTGAAGAGAAGAAACAGAGACACCCAGCTTTGCATTCTTCTATTATATTCAACTTTGATAAGAATAAGAGAAAGGAATAAACATGATTTTAAACATTTTTATTTGCAACAGTACTACATGGTGTCTTACAGAAATCAATGGAAAATCTCTAAAAATTTCTTTTGATGAATGCATTATACATAAGGGGAAAGAAGATGTTCAACAGATGTTAACAAATGGTTTTCCTCTGAGGTAAAGTTAAAGTAGATCTAGAAATGTACTGTAAAACAGTCATTTTTATCTTTCTTCTGTTAAAAATAAACATGTAAAAACACAAAAATCAAACAAATCAAAGTAGAAAGTAAACATCTTTGCAAAGAAGGTGCCCAGTATATTATTCAATCAGAGATTTCATCAGACAATTAATGACAACAATGATCCAAAGTACATTAATAACGTAAGACTCAAGAAACGATTTGAAACAGGACAGGATGGGATAGTATTCCCTGGTTTAAAGTTTAAAGTGACAAGCTTAGTGCTAGTGATGAATGGATTCCTGTAGATATATTTCCTATCTACAATACTTATGTAGTGCAGACTTCTCTATTGTTTTTCTTCTAGATTATGGTAGAAAGGAATAACCTAATGATGACTAAGTTAATCATGGGTTGTCTTATTTCAAGAAAAGACTTGCAGTTTGTATAGACCAAATGTCCTTATGATCTCTAAATACCAGATGTAATATATATAGTATTTTGGAACCCAATAACAACCATCCTCAATGAACTTACTGTTAGTCCGCACCATGCTAAAATATCTGTGAATATTTCCAATTCTGTATGTTTGTGTTCAATAAAAACTTAATTTAGCAAGATTTCACTATTGATTATACAGTACATCAATATTTCAGGGTTGAAATGTCCTTTTGAATGATGTCATCTTTTTATGTAGGTAAAAAACAAACAAAGCTAACATTCATATGTTACAAAAGAGACAGCTTTTTGTATTTTTTGTTTGATGCACATTTGTGACAGAGATGCTGACAACAACAACAACAACATGGATGAATATTTTAAGCTGGAAAAAGCTTGTGCAGGCCCAGGCCATCTTCACCTTTCACAGATATATATATAGTGAGCAAGTTGAAGTTAAAATAAATTGGTTTGTGGGTTGGATAAAAACTGGGGAAAGGCTGGGGAAAGGGGAAATGAAGAAAAACAAATTTATTTTTTAAAAAATGTTATTTTTTTATTTTGGGCACAACTACTTTCTTCTTTAATTGAACTTAATTTCTCTTTTGTTTCTCTTTCACATCACTAGTCATATGTTCTGTAAAATCATGGAGTCTTTTATTGAAACAAGGTTGCACAACAAAAAAGAGGAAATGACTGGAAAAGTACATTAGATCTGCACTGGTATTAAAGCCTATAGTTCAACTGACTGTTTAACACACATTTTGTTTCAGGAGCTACATTGAAAAAAAACAACTGGAAATATCAAGTTCAGTTTCAATATCACCAAATCACCAGTTTTCATCTACTCTTGTAAAATGCTTTAATAATTCAAATGCATGAAATATAACTCCAGGCCTATATAATCAAAGGAAAAACACAAGTATATTGGTATTTTGATTAAAAAAAAAATCTGCATAATCCTTGAAACAAGTCATCATTTGAATTATTTAACTCTTCTTTTTTAGTGCTAAACCACTAAAGTTCAATATATTGTAATCTGCATAGGAACATCAGGAAAACATATTTGACCTGTATAACAATTCTCTGTAGGGCAAAAATATATAGATTCTTTATGCAAATCATGTGCGAAGAATAGAAACCAAACACTGCACTTTTCTTACATAAATATATTAAAAAAAACAGTTTTAAAAAACTTGCTTCTGTGGTGTGTAAACAGCTTTTATTAAATTAGGAAATGGGTATGAAATATGATTTTTCTCCAAAAAGGTAAAGTATGTGATAACAGTTGCATTATCAAAGCAAGATTGTATGATTATGGGTTTTCCATCAACCTAGCTAGTTTCAGGCAACAAAATTGTAGTTGGGAAACGCACTTCAGCTTTATCCCACTAACTAAGCATGTGAAAACAAAACAAAACAAACGTGATACAAGAACCACAAAATGGGGGTTTCCACGCTTCTGAAACACCATCATTTACTACCTTCCCTACAGTGTGATGTCATGGTGAAAAAAGAAAACTCTTAACATTTATATTTACAAAACAAAAGAAAACCTGGCAATTTTCATTCGGACTTTTTAAAGCCATTTCCCCTTAAACACTGAAAGAGTTTTAACAGTTAAGATTTTTATTTTTAAATTTCAAGTTATAAAATAAAAATCCCATTTGAATTTTTCCGATGTACAAAAAGTGATAAAGATGAACCATTTAATCGCAGAATAAGTTCATTATTTCAAAATTCATGCCATCTCCATCCTGTTATTATTAAAGTCCAACCCAATCAAATCCAAATGTAGAAGTATTTGGCAAAGATTTTTTTTTCTCTTCAAAAATGGCACAGAGAGAAGAAAAAAAACACTTGTCTGCATAGCATCACAGCAGCAAGATATCAAAGAAATAAAAAATATCCTTTACTGATCTTTGTTTTAAGAGTTCCCTAGGAAATAACACACAGTTTGTTTTTCCATCAAAAGATCATATGTCCTTCTCTACTCATAGCAGTAGTATTCAAAACAGAAAAAGCAGCATTTCATCTCTTCTTTGTTGTATTGAAAATTAAAAGGTCCATTTGGCAACATTTTCAATCAAAACTGATGATTGGTGGAATGAGATTCCATGACTTCAAGTTAAGAATTATTTTCACAGGAGGCATTCTGCTGCTAGTGTCTGTCACCAGTTTTTAAGTAATGGGGGAAAATGAAATAATTGAATACTTCCTTCATATATGCTGTTGTAGGCTGGTATACTCGGTGAAAATACAGAAGGGTCAGTTTGTGATGGCCATAAAAAGTTACCATAACTTCAAATGTGCAGGTATGTTGCTCAATAACTGGTGACTGTTTGCTTTCTCTGTTTCTTTGTTATAAAACAATGAGTTGTCATCTAATAGATTTGCATTACCTACTTTCATTGTATGAAGTCCTAGAAGCAACAAAAGTTAACAAGAAAAGGTGTTTGGATAGTTCAAAGCAGATGACATTTCCCCCCCTCCTAGGAAAGTAGGATTTTGAAAAATAAGAAAAAAAAGAAAAAGCAATGTTCTGCCAAACAGAGTTGCCAAAACATCTTGTTTGTTGAATTAATCCAGTGATATGATTATCCTTGATTAGCTGAGATAACTAAATAATATTAGTAAGAATAATAGGAGCCAAAGGCCTGCCAAGACTGGAGTTTTCATGTGAGACTTGAAGTGCCATGAGTGTGGGTCAATGCTATTTCTTAGGTCTTAGGTCTGTTGATCTGGGCATAGAGTGGTTCTCTTTCCTAAAAACAATAGAAAGAAAAAAAATGAATACAGATATTTCTGGTCATTTGAATGTGAACAGTAGATTCACAGAACACAACCAGAGTGGGATATAAACACATAAACACACACACACACAAAATTTGAATTATGAAAAAGAAAAATTTAAGAAAAAGAAAACAATAACTCTACATTACTGATATTTGTTAAGAAGTCAGTTACATATGTAGAAGAAATTACACACTTTGGCAACAAAAAAAAGGTGATTTGAATGCACAGGAATAAATTGTTGTTCAGTTCTCAGTGTAATAAATTATTCCATTACAATTTTTCCCAGGTTTGCATGATTCATTTACTGAGTTCAGAATGATGCCTAAAACAAGGATGACACATTAAATATTTATTTATTTCATTAATATACAGTTGGCCCATCTTATATACATAACTTTGGGCAGCTAATAATTAAAACAGACTAAAAAACAATAAAAACAGAATAAATATCTCCTTAGAATTCCAAAATATAATATAAATTCAAAACTTTAACAATTTTAATTCTAATGTTTCCAAACTATGATAGACGAAATGCATTACAAATGTTGGCAAATACTGATTATGCAATGTGAAAACAGTTTAATGAACACGAAAAGCAGCAATTCACAATTTGATAAATTGTTACAACAAACTAAAATCAGTTTTAGTGCAGTGCAGAGAACATACTCTAAAGCTAGGCTTCTAGATGTATTAAATTTGAGCTTCCATAATTGCTAGAGCTATGTTCAACTTGGAATTATGGAAAAGTCCAATGCATTTAGAAGCTTTCTAATAAACAACAGTTACATTTTAGATTCCATCTGGTTTTAGTAATTTGCTCATAGAAGCAATGATGATTCTGGAAAACTGGAAAGTTACTCATATTTTTTTTAGATTATATCTAGTATTTGATTTTTTCTGATGCAAATACTTTTTTTATATATAGTTGTACAATTCCCATTTGCTTCTTCTTTAAAAATCTCTTGTAATGGCAAAATACTACTTCTCATCTTGAGTAGACATGTACTTTGATTTTTAAACTATAATCTAAGCAAACTGTGAGTAGGCAAAAGCAAATTTTGCATTTCACACACTTTTTAAAATAAGGGACAAGATACTCTTATTAATCAAATTTTGCTTCATTAAGTAGTCTTCTACTCTTTTCTGGGATAGACTCAATTTTATCCCCTAGAACAAGATTTTAGACAATCATCTGCGGAACCTGAGAGCTCTAGGACTAAAACACAATCAATCTTCTTTTACTAAAAATTTGTCTCTTGATGAGGGGTCCAGAAAGTTTTCTTTTTAACCAGCAGACTCAATAACCTGAAAATAATTGGAAATCCCTGCCCTCCTATAAAGATTTTGCCATTCTCCTGCCCCCAATAAAAGAACCAATTAATTATTCTCCATGCAAACTGTTCTTGATACGCAAGTGTGAAAATCAAGTAGGAACTGTCAAATGTTATTGTTCAGAATGTTGATGAAGAATGTTAATACATAGATGGAAATAATATGTTGTAACAGAAGACGCTTCCAGTAAATCAGCATTTTGGAAAATGTTTTAAAATCAATATTAGAAAAAGACAATGTAATTATATTTGACATTTTTACCAATGTGTAAAATTAAAGTTTTCCATAAGTAAAAAATGGTAAAATAGAAAAACCATATTAATACTAACCAATTTGTTCAGTAGATCTGTGTTACAGTAAATGCAGATTCAGATAAGACACTAGAGGAAAATATTAAACAAAATTGAGTATGGAAAATTATTCCAGAATATCAGTTGATTTTTATGTTCAAAGTTTAATATTCCTCCTACTTTTGTATTAAACAAATTTCCTAATGAATCTCTGTTGTTATTATGATCCCTGCTACTTTCCATTGTCATGTCTATTTGGCAGAAATAAGAAGCATGTCTTATTTTTTCAAATTTTGTGTCCCTCAATTGTTTTCCTCAGATTAAGAGCCTCCAAAGGACAATTAAAAACTTTTGTATAGGTTGGCTTTCAAATTAGTGAACATATTGCATTCAACATTATTCTTCTAATGAAATTTTACATAAGCAACTTAAAATGATTAATGGATGTAATGTAACTGATCTGCTTATACTACTACTCTATTAAGATAAAGGAGAATAGATGGATTTTTTTTCCTAATGTAACAGAACAAAAATTGTATTATGAAATTTTCCAAAGGAAAATTTTTATCCATGTTTATGCCGCTTATTTAGCGGAATATTTTCCTTCTGCCTGGCTGATCAAAATGCTGAAAATAAGCAGAGAAAATAAGTCTTCTATTTCCTGATCATCCAGTCAGAAGGAAAGCCCTGTATAAATATTTATAGCAGACAAGGAAGCTCAAGGGAATAAGCACTTTTGTCCCAAAGAAAAAAGAATGTTTTTACACTCTGTATTTTTATAAAGAGCTTGATGCAAGAGGAAATGACAGGTATGGCAGCCCTTTTCTATTTTTTGATGGTTAAGGGGTCTTCTATAAAAATACATAATTAAGTACTACATAAAGGGGTCTTCCTTTATGTAGTGATTAATTATGTATTTTTATACATGCAGAAGATGGAGAGGTTGCAGATACAGAATTAGGGAAAAATATATTAGAACCATTAAAAAAATAAAGCTTCTTTTTGAAAGGAAGAAAGATTAGAGAATTTTGAAACTTTGGAACAGTATTACTTTTACGATTAACTATATTTGGCCAATACAACTCCTTTAGCAAGTTGTTTACAAGACTGAGTAAAGTGAAAGACTAGGATCGATCCTACAGGTGAAAAATCTCCTTTTAGTAATAAAAAAAGCAGGTATAAAACTGTAATAACATCACAGGTTTTATTTTCTTTCTCTGCCCAGTAGCAGTTTTAGCAGTAGCCAATGGGAAAATATTGAGGAAAGAGGCTAGCTGTGGCCTTATGTTGAAAATCCTGACAGAATCTGACACACAAAATGTGAAAATGTCCCATATTATGAAACTCTCATTTGACTTGATGGATGAAAGAAAAAAATATGGCATAGTTTTATGGTGGCTACAAATATGCAGAAAGATTTTTAGAAGAAACAGAAACATATTAAAGATTAAGAAAAGCATATTATTGTTATATGGTGTTCCATAATATCTCAATTTAAATTAGAAACTGATGTTATCCAAGAAGAAGTTCTTGTAATTTCAATGCATGTACTCAGATAATGTTCCCAGTTTTTGCTTTTAAAGGTAAATCAAGAGAAAAAATTCATTTATGTGCAGATTCCAGATTTATCTGTGAGAAGGCCTTAAAAAACATAGCTGTGGATTTCAAGTTGGAAAACTTTTCTTTAAGTCTGTTAAGTAGAGAATAATAAAATAATGTAGGAACTGAAAAGTGATAAGACACTCAATTACTAAAAAAAATTCTAAAGTAAAAAAAATTACTAAAGAAAAAAAAGAATTTAAAAGAAAGAAAGAAAAAGAAATGCTTATAACATTGAAAGTTTATGAAATCAAGGATTATCAGGTGAAATTAGAAAGGGTCTAAAGCCCATTTCACACTGAACCAACGGATGCAAAGAGGATGTAAAACGGACAAAAAAGCTTGCCATCCGTTGGTTAACGCAATGTATCCATTCTATACTCACTGCCTCCGTTTTGCTTCCTCTCTATCCGTCCAGCATCTGTTTATGGACATTTCATCCGCTCTAAAAGTTTTGGGCTGCCTAAAACTTTTGAGCGGAAAATGTATCCAGTTCGTCCGTTCTGCATCTGCTACGCATCCGCTACACATCTGTTATGCATCCGCTATATCCGCTAGGCATCCATTCCACATCCGCGCAACACGCATCCGTCCGGACGCAGGGAGGAAGCGGAACAGACGCAGAACGGATGCAGAACGGATGCCTAGAGGATGCAGCACGGAAACAAAGCGTTTAAAACGGAAAAAACGTTCGCAGAGGGGACCTATCTCGGATATTAAGGATGTCTACAGGATGCCCAGAGGATGCCTAGAGGATGCCTAGCGGAAAACCTATACTGCCTATAAAAAGGGAGAGCAACTCACCTGCATCGCACTTTCAGAACAGCAGCCCAGCGGTGCAGACCTCTGCAGCCTTCATCTGCCTCTTCCTCTTCCACAGGATCCAGTCATGTCCACCGTGGATTGTAACAAAGTCCTTTCGGCAGCCACCATCGTTCTGCAACAGTGCGAAGCCATCTGCAGGCTCTGTGAACACTACTGCGAGAAGAAAAGGAGCCACCCAAAAAGAGTCTGGGTCCGAAGATGGTTCGCCAGTAGAGCGGAGGACGGACTGTACAACAAGCTGATGGTGGAGCTCAGGAGCGAAGACACACGGGCATTCCAGAACTTCATGAGGATGCCGCCAGCCATGTTTGACGAAGTTGTGCAGCGCCTTACACCCAGGTTGACCAAGGCAAACACCAGCTTCCGGCCCAGCCTGGAACCTGGGCTCAAGGTGGCACTCACTCTGTGCCACCTGGCCTCAGGGACCACCTACAGGAGCATGCAGAATGGCTGGAAGGTTCCATCCAACACCATCAGCATTGTGGTCAGAGAAGTGATGCAGGCCATCATCGAAGAATACAAGAAGGAGCTCCTCCAGTACCCCTCCACTGAAGAAGGATGGAAGAAAGTTGCAGAGTAGTGGTATCAGAAGTGGAACTTCCCCCACACTGTTGGAGCCATAGATGGTTAAGCACGTGGCCTGCAAATCTCCAGCCAAGTCGGGGTCCACTTATTTCAACTTCAAGGGCTTCTTCAGCATCATCCTCTTTGCTCTGGTCGATGCTGACTAAAAGTTCATGTACATTGATGCTTCAGGCAACGGCTCATCTTCGGATGCCCAGGTATACAACGCCAGTCACCTCAAGGAGGGGCTGGAACGCAACCTCATCGTGGTTTCCCAGATCCAGAACCCCTGCCCAATGACACACAAGATGTGCCCTACTTCATCGTGGGGGATGACGACTTCTCCCTCACAACCTACCTCATGAAGCCCTACACCTCCAGACTCCTCACCCGTGAAGAGAGGATCTTCAACTACAGGCTGTCCAGGGCAAGGCGGGTGGTGGAGAACGCCTTTGGCATCCTGGCCAACAGGTTCCAGGTACTTCTCACCACCATGCAGCATTGCCCAGAGACCGTGAGGAGGATCATGGAAGCTTGCTGCATCCTGCACAATCTCATGCGCACCCGCTACCCAGTCTTGCAGAACAGGCTCATGGGCCTCCAACAAGCCAATGGGGACATGGAGCCTGGGGAATGGAGGCAAGGGCGAAACCTGATCGACACTCAGGATGTGCAAGGCCCCAACAGAGCCTCACATGAACCGAAGAAGCAGCGCAACCTCCTGAGACACTGGTGCAACTCCCCAGCTGGAGCAGTGGAGTGGCAAGACAGGATGGTAGATGCTTAATGGATGCTTCCTTCAGCCTGTCTCATCACACGGATGAGATTTGGCCATGTATGTTTGGTTGGGCTACAATGAACAGGGCGTTTAATAAAGAGTTGTGTTTATGTTGACATGTGTGGATAATTATTACATTATTATTGATAATAAAGGGCTGTAGGTGTGGCACCTGGGAGGATGGACCATACAGTCCCACTATGCTTGCACTGGAGGTTTATCTATCCAACAGCTATCCTAACCCATCCCACAGCTATTACCTATTCCACAGGTATCCTAACCCATCCCAAAGCTATCCTTACCCATCCCACAAGCATGCAAAGGCTTAAACCATTTCTAACAGTTTCCAGCAAGACTTTATTAAAAAAAAGCAATGAAGCAAGTGTGTGAATCATAAATAGACTTTATTAACAAGGTATAAGACAAAAATGAGTCTCTGGCACTCCTCTTGGTCGCTCAGTCCCAGGGGTGAAGGGTGCAGGTGCTGTGGAGGTGGCTGGTGCTGGAGTGCTTGTCATCAGCTCCTCCAGAAGCAGAAGCAGCAGAAGCGCCAGCCCCAGAAGAGCGAGCCCATGCTGCAGAAGCCCCAGCAGAACCAGAGTGAGGGCCAGGGGGCGGGATGGTAGCCCTGCCCCTCTTGCCAGGGCTGGCATCAGATGGCTGAGGCTTGCTGTGCTTCCGCATGGTTGTGGGGTTGCTGGCTGGCAGGGAGGCTGGCAGGAACCAAGGCTGGCAGAAAGGCTTGCAGGGAGGCAGGCAGGCTGGCAGGGAGGCAGGCACCAAGGCTGGCAGGCAGACATGAACCAAGGCTGGCAGGAAGGCTGGCAGGCAGACGTGAACCAAGGCTGGCAGGAAGGCTGGCAGCAAGGCTGGCAGGGAGGCTGGCAGCAAGGCTGGCAGGCAGACATGCAGGCAGGGCAGGCAAGGCAGTCGATGTGTCCAGCAGCAGGTCTTTCCTCTGAATGGCGTCCTGCTTCCGAGCTGCTTCCGTTATATCCGTGGGGCTGACGCAATGCATCCTCCCCGCATGCGCAGTGAACACCAGGCATCCGCTAGGCTTCCGCTGTGCATCCGCTTCATCCGTTCGGTGTCCGCTCTGCATCCGCTCTTTCCGTTCCGCGTCCGCTTCACTGAGGCCCCCCGGAAGCCCTGCGGATGTGCCACCCACTCTCATCCGCTCCCATCCGCTTCCATCCGCTGGGCTTCTGTTCCGCATCCGCTTTGCATCCGCCCTGCGTTGTCCCCGTGTCCGTGTTATCCGCTCTGGTTATGCAAATTTTCACCCCTTTTGAGAGTGGATAACAACGGATGGAACATTTTGCTCGTCCGCTGTGTCCTTTTTGCATCCGTTGGCCAGTGTGACATGGGCTTAAATAACATCACAAACAACAATATGGAGCAAATCTAAAGCCAAATGGGGAATGACAGTTCAATCTGGAATGTAAATTATCATAGACTTGCTAGGATAGTTTGATCTGGAGTGCCCTTTCCATGAAGAGACAGTCCTTTCCTATACAGAAGGAATCAGGATCCAATAGATGTGAAGAAGTATTTCTTCCTATATTCCTTCCTGTATAAAGGAAGAAACACTTCCCTGGTATCCCTAATCACTCTCTTATTATCCATAAAAATCCAAACTTCCAAGCAAGATCTTTATTGGAGTCTGTAAGGAGAAGGAAACATATTGCTTTCATAATTTCCCCAGTAGAACAATACTGAGAGTGGGAATCCACTCACAAGTATATAAAGCATCTTTTTCCTCCAAACTCACAGATTGAATATATAAAAAAAGAAAAAAAAACTTTCAAAATAGATTTCTCCATTGAGGTTATTTCAAAAAGGAAAGACTAATGATTTGACTTCCACATTCAGAGGCCAGAATTAAAAACAGCACATGAATGCTTTGCTCATGGGTTTTTAGGGTATTTTTTGTCTATGAATGTTATTACAATGTTTGGCTACAGAAACAAAACAGATAATTCAATAGTGGGCAAATGTAAAATCAGTCATATCATAATTTACTAAAGTGAATTAGTTCATCTACTTGATTTCTTTGAAAATTTATAGCAATATAAAGCTAGTGATCATTGGCATTGGCACTGTACTATTTAAAAATAGAGAAAAGTGATCAGTTGGTGAGATTATCAATGGCTGGGCAAAGCAACAAAAATGGGATAAAAATATTTCAGATGCATTTTCATCAATTTCATCAAAACAATGAAATATAAGATGACTTGAGACCTTGTTATTTGTCCTTTTTTTGTTGTTCTGCCCATCTTGTATGGCCATAGTCTTTAATAAATAAAGCCTAAAATTTAAGGATATGGTGGTCAGGAAAGTCTGGTTCATTCACCTATTGTGACTGGTGAAACAGATTAGCAATAACCCCATTCCACATTCTTAAGTCTGGAAACATATACTTTAGACACTAAAAATATTCCCTTCATTTTTATGGATTTGCTTCAGATGTTTTATAGAGAAGAGAAGAATAGTAAATCACACCACGTTTAATCTTATTCAATTCACCATGTATGAAATATATATATTTCATAAACCTCAGAAAACATATATATGTTTTTATAAAATATATATATTTCATAAACCTCAGAAATATATATATATATGAATGCAGTTCAGCTTCCTTCGGGTATACCCGCGAAAACTAAAAAAAAACATTGCGCGCTGTTCAGCTTCGTTTGGGTATTATCCCACGTCATTATAGTTGTGCTTTTAAAGCTGTAGAAACAAAGTTTGTCTGCTGTATAGTGTTCGTCTCGACAAACACTATACAGAAGCCTGATGATGGCAGATGAGATTCTGCCAAAACATTGCTACAACTTCAAAAGCACAACTGTAATGATGTGGGAAAATACCCGAACAAAACTGAATACTATTATATATATATATATATATATATATATATATATATATATATATATATATATATATATTCATACATGGTGAATATATTTAATATAGCAATAGCAGAACTGAAATTAGATGGGTATGTTTAGCACTCACAAACACTACAACTTTACAGTCATTCAAACAAAACACATGCAAGTATAAAATTAGCCACAATCAGCTTAAAAAGGTCTATCAGCATGCAAAGTGAGCTATGAATGATTACAACAACACATCACCTTAAATTTGATAATGGAAAATGTATAACTAAACAATAGTTGGGAAAGATAGCAAGATTCTGCATCAATTAACAGCCTGTATATCAATAATAATTTGAATCAAACTTAGTAAATTTTTCAAGAGATTATTGATAATCGGATAGAATATTTATAACTCATCACGAATACCAGAAATTGGAGATTGACAATAACAAATGCATGATTTCTTCCCTGGTTAATGGTCACAATCTCCAGTTTCACTTTAACACATGTTTCCCTTTCTATTATACTGTAATTTCAAAAGCCAATATTTTGACATTACCTGCAAATGGAATTATGGTGTGAAAAATAGTGAGGTGGAAAAAAAAATGGAATTCTGCACATACAGCATCCAAGAAAATGAAGACAAGCAATAGTGAAAGGGAATGGCTGAAAAGTAAGCGAATGAAAGAGACAGAGAGAAGGACAGATACCTACCCAACCTGTGCTATCTAGCTATCGCCCTGTGGACTTACAGTATCACCAATAGGTTCACCAAATGGATCACTGTTGGATGAGGCCTGAGATCCATCAGGCTAGAATATAAGAACATAACACCTTTTTTTTTCAACAGCAGAAAGGAAAACAACATCAGAGGTTATTTTCATGCCATCAATGCATTTCGTCAAAATTTACCCACTGTGGATGAAAAGCTGAAATGAACTGAATACCCACCCATGACCCTGATTTTATGGGATTATTCAGTCCTCATGATCATATTGCTAGGAAAATGTGCACTATTTTTCAGGAATGCACAGGAGAAACCTATTACAGCCCCCGAGAATCAAAATCATGTTCAGAAGTTCCCCCAGGGAAATCCTCCCCCCCCCCCCGAAACGTAGAAAGTCTGTGGGAATTTTTAAATTTTTTTAAATTTAAAAAAAGTTGTTTAAAAATAAGACACTTCAAAAAAAGAAAAAAGAGAAATAAAAGAAACTGCCATCCTGAATATAAACTTAATTTGCAAATAATGTTTTACTTCAGTCCATGTTTGTGGATAATACAAGCATTGTAAATATTGTGAAGTAACATAATTCAAGGCAGACGACTTTTAGTGGAAATTTAATTTGTGGACATAAAAACATTTCTTCAAAGAGGTAGATTTTTCAACAGAGTCACTTTGTTGCTTTGTTATTCTGGTTTATTAAATTATTTTATATTAACATTTATATATATACATATATATATTTGTTTTCTTAGGCTTTCGCGGGTACTTACATGTGTGCTGTTTAGATTCCTTCGGGTATTATCCCACGTCATATATATATATATATATATATATATATAT
>BLBF01000020.1:37109857-37152679 GCA_015471245.1 Laticauda colubrina | reverse complement strand
ACCAATCAATCAAACTCCAAGTCCAATGAAACAGGTCCAGGCTCCCAACCAATCAGAATGGACCAGCCTCAAATTTAAAACCAGGAGCTGTAAGACCCATATCCATACAGAAGCCTGAAGATGGCAGATGAGATTCTGCTGAAACGTTGCTACAACTTTAACAGAACTACAATGACGTGGGATAATACCCGAAGGAAGCTGAACAGCACACATGTATACATATATATGTGTGTGTGTGTGTGTGTGTGCGTGTGTGTGCTGTTCAGCTTCCTTCGGGTATTATCCCACGTCATTGTAGTGCTTTTAAAGTTGTAGCAACGTTTCAGCAGAATCTCATCTGCCATCATCAGGCTTCTGTATAGAGTCTGTATGTGGGTCAGAGTCTCACAGTCTTTGGTTTTAAATTTGAGGCTAGCCTATGCTGTGCCAGGATGGTTTTTTTCTTCATCCTGATTGGTTGGGAGTCTTAGTCTGTGTTTATTGGACTTGGAGTTTGATTATTGGTGTTTCTGGTTTCTTCTGTCTGTTTTGTGGCTTTGATTGGCTGGCCACACTCTGTTCTTGTGTTGGAGGCTTTCAGTGCAGCTTGGCTTTGTGTGAAAGGACGGCTGTTATCTATTAGGAAGCCAGGTTTCATCTGGGTGCCTGGTGGGGGGGTGTTTGAGCTGGAGGTATCAGAGGGAGTCTGTTTGTGCCCAGGTGTTTGCCTGGCTTGTGGTGTGGATATCTTTCTATTTGAGAGTGCAGGCTTCCAAATGATTGACAGTCTGCTGGAATCATCTCTTCTATTCATGCTTTCAGGTCTTTTTTCAATCTCTATAGCTTCTCTGATGATTCTGTGGCTGGGGTTTTCTATAGTGGCTAGGGTTTTAGTGCCATTGAAGTTGAAGTTGTGACCTGTGGCTTTCATGTGTTGGACTCGTGAGGAGGTGTGTTCCAGCTTTTTTACTGCATTTTTGTGTTCATCCAGGCAGGTACTTATTCTTCTATTGGTCTGTCCAATGTATGTGGCCGGGCATGATGTACAGGGAACTTCGTATATGCCTTGGTTTTCCAGGTCAATTTTGTCTCTGGGGTTTTTAAGGATGGCTGCTATTTTTTTGTCTGTTTGGAAGGCAGTCTTGATGTGATGCCTGTGTAGTATCTTACTGATTTTGTCTGTAGTACCTCTTATGTAGCGCAGGACAGCTGTTCCATAGGTCTGTTGATCTTCTAGGTCTCTGTTATATCTTGGTGTGTTTTTGTGGATCAAGCTGGTGATTTTGTTTTTGTGGAAGCTGTTGGCTGTAAATACTTTAATCAGGGTGCATAGTTCAATCTTTATATGTGTCTTGTCTGCCAGGCGTTTGGTTCTGGTAATTAGTGTTTTAGCCACGGAATTTATCTGTGCTGGGTGGTGGTGGTGGGATTGGGCGTTGAGGTAGCGGTTGGTGTGTGTTTTTTTCTGGTTTAGGGTGTGTCCCAGTGTCCCAGTGTGCCATCTGTTCTTTTGTAGATTAGTACATCTAGGAATGGTAGTTGTTTGTTTATTTCCGTTTCCATGGTAAACTTGATTTTGGGGTGTGTGCTGTTTAGGTGTGTTAGGAAATTGTTTAGGTTTTCTTTTCCATGGGGCCAAATCACAAATGTGTCATCGATGGATCTTAGCCATAGTTTGGGTTTGTGGGTGGCATTAGCCAGGGCTCTGGATTCGAATTCTTCCATGAACAGGTTTGCAATGACGGATGACAGTGGTGATCCCATAGGGACTCCTTCAATTTGCTTGTATCTTTGTCCTTTGTATATGAAATATGTGTTGGTTAGGCAGTGTTCTGTTAGTTCCATGAGGTCTTTAGCTGGTTGGTATTTATTTTTGATGATTTCAAGAGTTCCTTTTATCGGGACTTGAGTGAATAGTGGTTTCACTATTTCACGCCAAGCTGCACTGAAAGCCTCCAGTGCAGGAGCAGAGTGTGGCCAGCTAATCAAAGCCACAAAACAGACAGAAGAAACCAGAAACACCAATCAATCAAACTCCAAGTCCAATAAACACAGACCAAGACTCCCAACCAATCAGGATGAAGAAAAAAACCATCCTGGCATAGCATAGGCTAGCCTCAAATTTAAAACCAAAGACTGTGAGACTCTGACCCACATACAAACTCTAAAAAGCTGAACAGCACACATGTAAGTACCCGCGAAAATTTAATTTTTATATATATATATATATATGCTGTTCAGCTTCCTTCGGGTGTTATCCCACGTCATTGTAGTGCTTTTAAAGTTGTAGCAACGTTTCAGCAGAATCTCATCTGCCATCATCAGGCTTCTGCATAGAGTTTGTATATGGGTCAGGCTTTCACAGGCGTTGGTTTTTTTAAAAAAGGCGTTGGTTTAAAAAAAACATATATATATATATATATATATATATATATATATATATATATATATATATATTCAAATCATCTTCCAATTTTTTGAACCATTTTATGATGTACAATTAAATTGGTCTGTAATTATATGTACCCCCTTTTCCTAAGCATTATCCTTTTCAACTTTTAATACATTCTTATTGAATACAAATTATGTATGACTTCCAAATAATCCCTTTACTTGTTCAAGCACAGAAGAAGGAGTATTAAGAGATGTATTAAGAGAATATTAAGCCGTACACAGGTCACCCAAAACTTTCTTTGTGCAATTGAAATGCTTCATTTTGCATTCAAATCTTATTTATTTTTCTATTTATAAGAAAAATGTGATAAGGTCTAAGTACTGGTGCAGATTTTCAGTTTAGCTCAATAGATAGAGCTGACAGATAATCCAGATTGCAGAACAAAGGAAGACACACAAAAAAAATGACAACCATTTGATAATAGAAAAGATATTTGATTTTTGCTGCCAACCAATGGCCTCCCAGATTTGGTCACCTCGATTTATGCAAGCCAGATCTCATAGCCCAACTTAGACAAGAATGAACTTAAAATGTTGCCATTCTTTTAAGTGGAAGGGTACAATGTTTTGCATGCTTCTAAAGTTGTCTATGCCTATTTTGTCCTTACAGTGGTATCTCAGTACTAGACTGCTTCAAAACCAGTTGAATTTGATACTGCATTTTGATGTAAAAATGTCCCAGTATTAATCGTCTGTTTGGTACAATATGATAGGAAGAGGCAGATGGCCACGGACAATGGATAAGAAGTCAGCTATGCTAGGAAGGTTGTTGATAAAGAAAGCATGCAGGGGATGGCCACAGAGGATGGATATGCTGGAAGGTCACTGATATAGGAAAAGGGACAGAAGGAATTCCTTCCTGGTTAGAAAAAAAGGACATGTGGAAAGTCATATGATTTGTTTGGTACTTGTTTTTAATACTCGGCATGCCTCCTAGAACCAATTAATGATGAGTACTGAGGTAACACTGTATATTTTTTTGTCTTTACCAGCTAGGAACCATAAATTTAAAGGGACTCGGTATCCTTTCATGTTACCCTGTTTCTATACTTCTTGCACCTTATCTCTTTTAAGAGGTAGCAAGAGAACTGAACCAAGAAGGTCCAGTTTAGTAGAAATGAATAAAAATAAGAAACATCCCAATAAACTGTATGAATTGAAATTTTGTAGATGTAAATGTCAAGCTATGGTGAATTGCGTTCAGGTTCAACTCTTCTGTAGTATGCACACCACTGTCTTTCTTAGTAAACATCAGGGCTGATCAGAAAACTGTACATCATACTCCACAAGTGTTATTAGTGGTGAATAACCAAGAAAAGTGTAAAAGAATTTTAAGTGGCAGTTGGAAAAGAGGGAAAGGAAGTGGGAAGGTTAAACAATTTCTCCAAATTTAAACATGCATATTTCTCTTAAAATTTAAAGGTAAAAATCTATGGAATATGTTAACGGTTCAGCCAAAATAAATGAGTGAATATATTAATAAATGAGAGCTGGGTTACTTACTGCTTCTTGCTCTTCACTTTTGCTTGGGCTTTCGAAGCCCTCTTCAAAGAGGTCATCTGCAGCAGCGTCACTGGTATGAGATGCCGAGGATTTAGATGGAGAACTCTGTCTAGGAGCAGGAGTTGGGGCTAACAAAGCCAATCAATCAAACAAATAAATAACAAAAATTAGTGCTCTGGATTCTAAATGTCATTTGGTAACCTTTTGAACTGTTGTGAGAAAAATAGGGTGATCTATGAACTTGGTGATATGGTGTGATGAAACATATGTGGCTATGACAGGTTGGCTTAATTAAAGGTAAAGATTCTCCTTAATAAAATGCTCAGAGACCACTCCTTTAAAACAAATAGGATTTAAAATGTGATTTTTATTTTATTGCTTCAACAAAAATCATACATGTTTCACCTGTCATTTGACAAGTCCATGGATAAAGAACTGGCAATATGAAACTGGGGGGAGAGAGGGAAGCATACCAGGTTTCTGCACACCCAGTTTGATTCTAACATGTTTAAAAAGTACAATATGTATTATTTTAGCATTTACAATCTTTATTGCTGTTGTTGCTAATACCAACATTGATTGAGATACCTCTATAATTAGGGTAATAATATGCAATTATATATCTCTATCTCTAGTCAGACAGATGATACAGTGCTGGCTGAGTGCCTGGAGGCTGTAACATGGAGTTACTTCTACATGGAGAAGGAACTAGTTTCAATGAATCCTGGCAAGATGGAGTAGCTCTGGGTTTATGTACCCCAGGTCCAGTTCATATTTCATCTTCAACACTGGATAGAATGGCATTTTCCTGGACCGAGTTGATTTGCAATTTGGAGGCCCTCCTAGATTCATGATTCCTGCTTATGCAGATGTGGCTAGGGGAATCTTTGCATAGATTTGTCTGGTGTTCTAATGACACCCTTTCCTAGACTTTGAGTCTTTGCTCATAGTTTTTTCTGCCTTACTCAATTTCCATTTGGATTATTTCAATGCACTCTACATGTGGCTATCTTTGAAGGCCACTTGGAAGCTACAACCAGTCTGGAATGGAGCAGCAGACACAGTGATGGGTTACCCTAGATTTACCCATGTAACACCATTGTTATGCAAACTGCACTGGCTATCAGTCTTCTTCTGGGGAAAAAACTGTTCATCTTTAAAGTCCAAGGTCAGATTTTTTGCTGGATCACCTCTCCCTAAGGACATCTACCCATCGTATCATATCAGATAGTATGGGCATACTCCTAGTCCCTTCCCTTAAACATTGCCTTCTTATGAGAGCTAGAAAGCATGCTTTTCCATATCTGCACTATGGAATGTTGTTTACCCTGGGGTATCCTCCCAAGCTTTCAAAAAGGACTGGAAACCCAGACTTTCACCAGCATTGAGATACTTTGAGATAGGTGAGAGGATTTTATGAAGGACTGTGGGTCAGAAACTTAACTTTGGCCTAGGTGTTTAATATTTATGGTTTTAATATTGATATTGTTTTAATTAGTGATTGGAAGCCACACAGTTATAATGGAATAACTAAATAATATTGTGAAAGAAATCAAATCTAAAATCAACAATATTGCTTTTGACTATTTTCATAGGCAACTGTTGCATGAGAAGTTCAAAGTACACATACCATAGCATGGATATATTTTTTTCACCTGCAATTCATTGTACATGGATTGATTCACGTAAAATGTTTTTACAATAATGTTATCACTTTAATCAAGTAAGGCTGGAGATTCCGAATTCAAAATTGGCAAGTTATCACTACATCAAGGACAGCTACTATTGGAAGAAAAAAAAAGTATTGAATTGCTACTGAATACAAATCTAGTTCTGGTTCTTAGCCTCTTTAAGATAGCATTACATTTTTATTCAAAGTGAAATTCATGAAAGCAGAATGTACAGATTTCCATAAATCTGATGTGATTATTTGAAGTTCATGTTTTCCCACTTTCAAACAGAATGCATATGGCTCAGAAAAAAAGAGAAACAAGGCTAGAGCACAAATACTGAGATACTCACGTGAATTTGTTGATGGAGTTGTAGACGTCACAGGAGTCAGATTTAACTGAGAAATATCAAAGTCATCACAATCATCTGCTTCCTGTGCCATTCCAACTTTGTTAAAGTAACTGGAGAAGGCCTCTGAGGTACAACTGAGGGAAGGCTGATCTGGTTTTCGTGATGGTACTGGAGGTGCCTGAGCCATCTGGAAATCTTTAAACATTTCTTTTCCAGCTTGTTGCCTTGAGCTATCTGTCTGTGGACTTGATCTAGTGGAATCACTGGTAGGTGGAACAGAAGCAGTGGGAACAATGGTACCTTGAAACATGGCTGCTTGTAAAGGCAAAACAGTTTGTGTTGGCATGAAGGCAGCGGGCTGAAACTGACCAGCTACAGATGGCCATGGTTGCTGGGTGGGAGGAAACATCCCAGGTTGTCCCCATGCAATTGACTGTCCTCCTTGCATCACCTGAGCAACTGGAGGCTGAGCACCCATGGCCAGTTGTTGTTGAACAAGTGGTTGCTGTCCCCAGAAGGAAGGAAGGACAGCTCCCATTGCAACATAACCTTTGGAAAGAAAAGAGAATGAATACTGAGGACAATGCAAGAATGGCAAAAACAGAGCAACTGAAACAAAACACAGATGCTTCTAACCTAGGAGAAAAAGAATTTTCCAAGTTGTTCCCAAACTCTTTTTTAAAATAACCAAACTTATTTATTTCTTCTTTTATTTTTGACACTATTCCATCATCCAACGAGTATTTTTGACCCTAAAAAGACTATCCAAAAAGACTTTTGCAATTGATGCTGATTTATGCAAGAAACTAGTTCCTTATCCTTGTCTGGAAAAATGATTATACATCCAAGTATGTATTCATATAAGCTGCAAAAAAGCAATATTTTTAGAGAGAGGGAGAGAGTCAGAGATAATGGATATAGCAGAATTATCATTTTCCAAATTGTGTGTACAGTGCACATACACCAGTTTCCATACTATGTGAATTGCATTCCTTACCCACCAACTTGCTTTGGACTTGATGGGATTTGGCATTTGCAAGCAAGATGCAACAAAATGTTTTCAATCATATTTAGTTAAATGCCCATGAGATCATGATTTCAGATTGAAAAGAACAACAGTATGTTAGAATATAAAATATTTCTGAAAATAGGTATAGGCTATAGGCTTGAACCTTAATGCTTTTTTTGTCTTTATCCCATAATGGATAGAAAAGAACTTAGTTAACTAGTCAGTAGAATAAATGTAGAAGAAATGTTATTTACAGAAAAAAAGGGGACAATTTGGTAAGTTTGTTGAAGGTAAGAAGACTTCCTTAGACCCAACTGCTGCATCTGTGAAGCTAGAATAATTCAATTGGAACAACATAAAAATCTTTGGCCATGCTACCGCCTGCCATGCTTGTGAGTTCATCAAAGCCTAGCCTACAAACTCCTCAGAATCCAAATAAAATATTTTTAAAAAGAAATGTTTCAGAATTTTGCTTTTAGATTATGAACTATTACAGCCTAAGGTATGCATACCTTATGCATATATGTGAAATTATACCTTGACCTAGCAGTGGGTCAGTGGCAACTGTTTCAGAATTCAAAAATAGCAGGAACAAGTAAATTTAACATCTGAAACTTTTTTGAGCTTCAAAAGTGGGGCACAATATTAACTAGATTTGCATTTTGGTTTCTGAAGAATATTAAACAATAGTTTTCATCCTTTAGTGCTACTGATGTTTCAAAAGAAAAATAAATAATCTTAAGATCAAACAGTCCTTTAATGTAAGAGTGATTTATTACTTTGATTATGAAATCAAATTCTCAAGGGTTCCCCCAAATTTTCAAAATAAGAATGATTGAAAAAAAATTGGCTGAGATGAGATAAACATTCTGTCTGTGATGTTAAGTCTGCAATGGCTCAGATGTTACAGATAATGATATGTGAGCAAAGAGGTATGAATCAGTATCCAATTACTAAAATTATAAATCATACAAGATCTGTCTAGGGCAGAGGTCTCCAAACTTGGCAACTTTAAGACTCGTGGACTTCAACTCCCAAAATTCTTGAAGTCCACAAGTCTTAAAGTTGCCAAGTTTGGGGACCCCTTGTCTAGGGCTTCAAATGTTTTGATGTGTTACACAATAACATCTCTTAGTCCCAGATTGAGGTTAAAATTTCTAGTTAAATATCTTGATGGAAAAGATTTACCTGAGGGTACAGCAGCAGTGCTGTAAGGTACAGAACTAAATACCTCTGTACCAGCAGGAAGTGACTGGGATGAAGATGGGATAAAGGCATCACCTGGAGTTGCAGGGGTCTATAAAACAAGAAATAATTAAAATGCCTTGATAAGATGTCACAGGTCATATTTCATGTGCTGCTTTCATTACCAAGAACTAGTTCCATATCCTTTCCCTAATTAAAAGAGCTAGTGCATGAACAAGAAAAGCCAACAGTGGATGACGGGTGGGAGTAGTAGAAGAGAGAGGAGATAAATATTAACAAGTTTCAAGGAAAGCTACCTATAACTAGAAACAGGATGACAAATGTTACCACCAAATTCTCATATAGTTTGTAGATATTTGGTAAAATGTGAAAATGTTATTTTGCAACTTCTAAAATATATGCAAATTCTTTCAGCACCTGTTTCTTCATAAAAGTCTAAGGCTGTGTAATTTTAGTAACTTCACAGGGGATTAGCATAAATAATTAGGGTTTTAAAAGTAAGATAATTAGCAATGTTATAGAGGAAGAAATTCAAACTGGGTAGTATGACTATAACCCTTTTGGAATCCTGTCAAACTCAGTCTTCAGTCTTTCTCATGAATATCAAAATGTGTCGTATATTGATATTATACAAATATTTACATCGGCACGCAACAAATAATCCAGCAATTTTAACAGCAATACTTACAGGGGGAGAGGTTATATCTGGAGGAGTGGACATATCCCCAAACAGTTCTAGTTGGGGAACAGCCTGTAAATAATTTCAATATAAGACAGAATTAGCCATATTTTTCTTAACCATGGTGGAGAGAAAGCAAGTTCAATTTCTCAATATTATCTGTTGTAAATTATTTAGGTACTGATTGCCAGTTTTTGGATACTTAGGGGAACATGCTACAAAAATAATGCAGTATT
Source organism: Laticauda colubrina (assembly GCA_015471245.1). Taxonomy (NCBI): domain Eukaryota; kingdom Metazoa; phylum Chordata; class Lepidosauria; order Squamata; family Elapidae; genus Laticauda; species Laticauda colubrina. Next base: position 37,143,591 of record BLBF01000020.1, on the reverse strand, counting down.
TTACATTTTAATGTTTAGTATCTTTTTTATTTTTGTTTTTTGTAGGGAAGGGATTTTCTATTCATCCAGAGCAGAAATATTAATTTGATTTCTGTACAGGTAATCCTCAAATTACGGTCACAATGGAGCCCAAACCTTCTGTTGCTATGTGAGACATTTGTTAAGTTTTGCCCCTTTTTATGACATTTCTTGCTACAGTTGTTAAGTGAATCACTGCAGTTGTTAAAATTAGTAGTTAATATAGTTGTTAAGTGGCTTTCCCAATTGACTTTGCTTGTCAAAAAGTCACAAAAGAGCATCATATGACCCTGGGGATGCTGCAACGGTCATAAGTGAAAAGTTCATAAGTCACTTTTTTCAGTGCTGTTGTAACTTCAAATGGTCACTAAATCAACAGCTGTAAGTCGAGGACTATCTGTATTTAACTGAATCGAACATAAAGAGAAGCCCATGAACATCCTTGTGGAGCTTTGCAACAACACTTATGCCTTGATTTTTATTCATCTTCTATGCTGGTTTATTTTACTTTTTTATTGTTTGAAACAGTTCATTCCATTATCAAAATATTGTCTCATTTCCCATTTTGAGCCACTATTAATATTACAAACTAAAGGAGCAAACAAATAAATAAAACCAACAGTAAACATAGATGGCCTTCTGTTCAATTTGAATAAAACAATTTGAAATCAGTATAAATAAAATGACATTTAATCACATATCCAGAAGAGATATGAAAGTAATAATATCTATAATTGGATTGACAAGCACTGGATTAAACTTCAGAAACACCACCAATGAAAGATATTTAGTTTTGTCCCTTTAAAAGAAAATGAGGTACAATGATTAATATGGACCATGCTAATTGCCATGTTCGTAGTACCTTTCATCTTTACTAATACTCAAGTGTCAAATATATCTTTCAGACATAATTCATATCTTTTAAATGGCCAGAAAAATAACTTAAAACTACTGTTTTGAACAGTAGCTTCTGAGTTTTAAGTTTGTTTTCTTATGGAAAAATTTCAGGAAAAGGTTGCTAACTGTTGAGGTCAAGTTAGTGTAAATAAAGGGTCTCAGAGATGAAAAAAGAACCAATTAAATCCTTTCTGTAGCACTTTTTAAAAAACCAAACAAACAGTACTTATTTATTTGCATAAGTTATATGGCTGCCTATTATATAATGATTCTATGCAGCTCCATAACAATCTATAAAAACAAAGATAAAAACAAAGATACCCTTCCGTCCACCACCAGATGAAACCACCTCCCAATACAAACTCTAGCTTAGTTTAATGCTGGTTAACTCTAGCCTAGTTTAATGCTGGTTTTCACAGGCTTCTGGATGGCTAAAAAGGTAGGGATCTATCAAATTTTAAGGCTGCAGTGGCCACCAAGAAGGCATGCCTCCAAAGTCCCATCAGTGACAATATTTAAGGGAGAGGGTCTGTAGTGTTCCCATCCTATCTAATCTAGTAGGACAGGCAGATACACTCAAAAAGTGGAAGTCCCACAACTAGCCTAACCCTGTGCCATGTAGGACTTTAAAGGTGATACCCATCACTTTGAATAGACCGCATAAAGCAACTGGGATCCAGTATAACAGTTCATATAACTCGGTTCGTATAACTCAGGTGAACGCAGAGCAAGCTTCATGTGCTACATCATTCTGGACCAGTTGCAGCTTTCAGCTAATTTTTTAAGGGTAGCCCCATTAGAAAATATTGCAATGATCTAACAGAAGATAACTAAGATGGATGATTCTGAACAAGGCAGAAATACTTGCTATTGCCTCACAAGATGAATTTTGTAAAAGCTCCACCCCTTCTGTCCTGACTGCCGCCTGCTCTTCCAGCAGGAACCGCGCACCAGATATATCTGGGTGAGTTTACCTCATGCAGAGTCAAAGATGTCAAGTCTCCTAACCCAATGGGCAGGGATAAAGACCCACAACCACTCGATCTTTTATTTTATTTATTTTTATTTGTCAATCACTTCAAATATAATAGGTATAAGTATATACATAGTTATGAATACATGAAATGGGTACATACAAGAAAAATAAAAGAAACAACAGGACAGGGACAGTAAGCACATTGGTGCGCTTATCCACACCCCTTACAGACCTCTTAGGAGAGGGTGAGGTGAATAGTAGACAGTCTAAGGTTAAAGTTTTTGGGTTTGGGGAAGAAACCAGAGTCAGGTGAAGTATTCCAGACACTGACCATTCTGTTGCTGAAGTTGTATTTCCTGCAATCAAGTTTGATGTGATTAACCTTGAGTTTGTATCTATTGTTTGCTCTTGTGTTGTTATGGTTGAAGCTGAAGTATTCATTGACAGGTAGGACATTACAATGTATGATTTTATATACCATACTTAGATCAGACTGAAGGCGGTGTAGTTCTAGGTTTTCTAGGTCTAGAAATTCAAGTCTGGTGGCATAAGGTATTCTAAAATGAGTAGAGGAGTGGAGAACTCTTCTTGTTAAATATTTCTGGACTTTCTCAACTGTGCTAATATCAGATACATAATGTGGGTTCCAGATTGATGAGCTGTATTTGAGTATTGGTCTAGCAAATGTTTTGTATGCTCCAGTTAGTAGTGTGATATTACCAGAGAAAAAGCTACATAGGATTAGGTTAACAAGTGTTAATGCCTTTTTGGCTATGCAGTTACAGTGGGCTCTAGCACTTAGATCATTAGAGATGCATAGTCCAAGATCCTTGATAGTGTTTGGATCATCAACATGGTCTTGACGATTCAGCTTGTATTTTATTTTCTTATTTTTTTTTTGCCAATATATAAGACAGAGCATTTATTTGTTGAGATTTGAAGTTGCCATTTGTTTGACCATTCTGATACATAGTCAAGATCTTTTTGAACGGTAGCAGCATTGTCTGTGGTATTGAACAGCTTTACATCATCAGCGAAAAGAATGCAGTTGCTCTTAATATGATCACAGAGGTCATTTATGGAGAGTATGAAGATAGTTGGTCCTAGAACACTGCCCTGGGGGACACCACTATTGACAGGTACAGAATTTGATAGGACACTCCCAATTTTGACCATTGTTGTCTGTTTGACAGGAATGCTTCTATCCAGTTATGCAGGTGTCCAGAGATACCATATGATTTTAGTTTTAGGAGTAGTTTTTCGTGTTCCACTGAATCAAAGGCTTCACAGAAATCTATGTAGATTGCATCTATTGCTTTGCCCTGATTGAGCTGTGTAGTCCATATGTTTTTGCAGTGTAAGAGTTGTAGATTACAGGATAGTTTTTTTCTGAAACCAAATTGTTTATTAGAGAGTAAGTTGTTTGTCTCTAAGCGGATAATGTATTGGTTAATAATTGAATCCATGATTTTACAGGTGATGCAGCATAAGGAGATTGGTCTGTAATTTTCAATTCGGCTGGGGCCTTTTTGAAGATGGGGATGACCGTGGCTTGTGACCATAGTTTTGGCAAGGAGCTGGTCCTGAAAGATTTTTTAAAGATTGCGCTTAGAGGTTCAGTTATGGCAGTGGATAGCTTTTTAAAGAACTAGGCACATATTCCATCCGGTCCAATAGATAGAGATGGTTTTAGGTTTCATAGTGCTTTTCCAACATTGTCTTCTGTAAAATCGATATGTATTAGATCATTGTAGTTTTCTGTGGTTCAGCTAGGAAAAACAGCCATTGCTGTTTACAAATACTGAGCTAAAGGATGAGTTAAAGATGTTGGCTTTAATGGTGTCATCGTTGCAGTCTTCACCATTAGGTCCTTTCAGGGGTGGGATGGACCTTGAGTCTTTTTGTTTGTTGTTTACAAAATTGTAAAAAGCATGGGTGGAATTGATGCGTAGAAGGTTATCCTCTTGTTTAATATGATAATTGATGCATTCAGTCTTCATCTGATGGCATTTTTGTATCGGCTTTTGAAGTTGGCAATGTGATCAGATTAGTTTTTACACCAGAGTGATCTCTTTTTGGATTGAAGTTTCCTTATTGTTATGGGTAATCTGGTTGTTTTTGTTGTTGTTGTTTTGGGAGTTGTTATTGGTACATATAGTCTGATGACTCTTTTGACTTCAAGTAAAAATATGTTGTATTGGTCTTCAACAGTATTGCATCCAGTGAATAGAGATTGCCAATCAAGGGATGTCTATAAGATCATAGTTGCCTTTTTTGAAGTTATAATTGGGTATTACATAATTGTGATGATTTTTGTGTGGGCGTATGTTGGGACAAAAGTCAATCATATTGTAGTCACTGTTGAAAAAGGGTTCTTTAGTTTGTATTCCGTAAATTGAATTCAAACTATTTCAGAGGATGAGATTGAGGCAGTTGTTAAGTCTAGTGTTGTTGGTTACTAGTTGTTCTAGTCCCAGATTTCTAACAGCATTGTAGAAGGTTGCATGTATGGGTTCAGTTGCACGTTCATTTAGGGTCCAGTTAATATGAGATAGATTGAAGTTACCAAAAAAGATAAAAGCGTGTGGGCAGGATGTTTCCCATGTTAGCAGTGAATTTAGCTTGTTTACATGTTCGATGTCATAATCAGGGGCTCTGTAACATAGTAAGAATCGAAATGTGATATTTAAGGATAGTTCACAGATGATGGTCTCAGGAAGAGCAAGCTCCTGGGTAACTTGGATGTTTTTTAGATGTAGGGACTTTTTATAGAAGATAGCAACACCATCTCCTCTACGGATGTCATGATCTGATCGGTAAACATGATAGTCTCTTACTGTGGTAATGGAGTCAGGGAGAGATGCGTTGAGCCATGTTTCACAGACAAATATGATGTCAAATTTAGCCATATTCAATAAGAGGAGAAATTCAGGTATTTTATTCACAAGGCTTCTTGCATTGAGTAGCTTGCATTTAAGGCCACTGTAGTTGGAATTGAGGTAGTTAGGGGCATGTGTGCCTGGTCTTGGGTGATGATGGGGTGGTTGAGGTAAGGTTGTGATTGAAGGTTAAAGCTGAGTTGCGGATTGTGTGACTTGCTTCTGATACAGTCAGCCCGGTAGTCAATGTACAGGTCCTTCTCTCCATTGTCCAGATGTTTTTTGAGTTCTGTGTGGAGTACATGGGAGCAAGAACGTTGCTGTATGGTTAGGTCAGAGTGAGAACGGAGATTCTTATAGTTGGTGTTGCTTTTGGCAAGTGAATTTATGGTATAAATGAATTTACGTTTGCTTGATTCATTTTTGCAAATGACCCTGCAGAAGTGTGGGGGCACAGAGCCACCTTTGTTTTTGAGCTCTCGCCCAGTGCGGGAAATGTCAAGTATTTCATCAGGAGAGATGGTTGATGCTTGATAATCACTGATGATGTTTCGGACAGTTGGGATGTCATCATTGTCCTTGATGTCCTCTAGACCAAATAAGATGGCATTTTGACGTTTCCATTCACGCTCAACACCTTCTCTGATGAGGATTGGGATATCATTTTTGTCTGATTTATGCTTTTTTGTGGATTGGGTTGTGGATTGGGTTATGGTTGTTGGATAGAGATATGGCTTGTAGCTTTTGGATGTTCAGGTTTTTGCATTGTGTCTTTTTTTTCAAGGTTGGATAATCTTTCTTTTAAAGTGTGCAGGGATGCTACTATGGTGTCAAGGGATGATATTCATGTTTCTATGGTATCAACTCTTTCAAACAGATCTAGTTTGGATCTGCATGATTTGCAGAGATATGGAAACTCATTGGATGATTCTAGGTGTTGAATCATTTGCTCGGTTAATCCCAAGCTGTCATGATGAGCATATTACATTGAGAGCTGTCATGATGAGCATATTACATTGAGAACATTTAATGGAATTTTCATTATCCTTTAAAGTTTTATAGCTTTTAAGGCATGTGCAGGAGTCTTGCGGTTCATTGGTGGGGATTACTTTCTCTTTAGGTTGTGGTTTGGCACTGGACTTTTTTCTTGGCACGGGAGGTTTGTTAAGATGGTATGTTGATTAAATTACTTAATAAATCAATTTTGGGTAATCAATATAGCCAATATGACACCAATAATCAATTGCATTAATCTCTCTAGTCAAATAATTTTGCTAAGCAACAATCAGCCTAATCAATTAATTACACTAATCGCTAATCAATTAATTACACTAATCATTAATCACACTGTTCAATTAAATTCACTAAATCACTAATTTTTACTAATCAATTAATTTACATGAACCTTGATCTTTTAAACTAGTCAATAATTACACCATTTGCACTAAACACTCTAATCACACTAATCAATTAAAACAATAAATCAATTAAACAATAAATTATTTTATAGAAATTGATTATCTAATCATTGATATCGGTAATGAGATAGAAAAGTTGTACATTTGAAGTAATGAATTAATCAGTGTTTGATTAAAGTAATGAGGTAGTATTGAGAGTCTGCAAGGTAAGGGTTAATTGTTTTACTAGCAGCTGTTATGTACTGGGTGGGAGGAATTTATTGCTCAGATGGCTGCTTTTATTATGCTGTAAACAATAGGCTGTAACAGGATGTTCAAAAGCATGCTGGATTATTGAAAGAGAGCAAAACTCACTGAATTAAAACACTTTAACTACAATCAATATGTCTTTGAAGAAGATTGTTTTCCAATAGTTTCCCAAAGTTCTTCAAGTTGAGTAGTAGTAAAAATACAGTCCAGAAATTTGGCTTAACCAATCCAATCTGTCCTTTACTTTTAAAGTTACTTCTAGCTGCAATATTTTTTTTCTTTACTCAATCTGACAGTCACTCCTGATTGTTAATCGCAGCTAATTTCCTCCTTTGAGTCCCACTTTCCAAGGAAAATTCCACTGCAGAAATTGGAGTGATTCTTATCAAGACAAAGCACCTTGTTACAAGATCTCTCCTTTCTTTTTCACTTCTGTCTTAGCTGCCCCTCCCGGCTTCGATTCAGCCATTCTGGCTGATCTCTTTTTAGTTCCGATGGAGGTGTTTTCTTCGGGTCAGTCGAGGAGACTCTCCTCTCCTCACGACCACCGAAGCATCCCTCTGCCTTTACCGCCCGTCCAGAGTGACTTTCAGCTCCTAAGAGCCTCAGGCTTGAAGAAATTGGCAGGACTATACGGAGCTGCTGCTTGTCCACACCGCTTCTTTCTTGGAGGCTCAACACTGAGGTTGAGTTTCAGCTGGCTTCTCCCCATCCAAGAGAATGCCAGTAGCTTCTCTATTTAAAGGGAAAGTTACTAGTTTTTCCCAAAAAAATATAATGAAAATGCTACTAGAGCTTCCTTATATAAATACCAGATAGGATAGAGAATGATGATCCATAGCATTATAAAAAGCTTCATTGAATAAGATGCCACTCATATCTTGAAGCTTCATTTCCTATGTAGTAAGAAGAAAGAAAACTCCTTCTGCTTACAAGGGATTTATTTTCCAATTGTTATAGGAAAATACTTAGTCAGCTTTTAGAATTCAAGTGTGTTTTGATAAACCAGCGCTTTGCTTAATTAAATTTTTATTCTAAGAAGAATAACAACATCCAATATTTTTACAATCAGGTTACAAGTATGTTATTATACAAATTGTGGCTTCAGAGGTGAAGAACCAGTTGTGTAAAGTTATGTCTGAAGTTGAAACATCATGATAAGAAAATAATTATTGTAAAAGCAAGCATCTTTGGCAAAGTGAAATTTGTTATATGTTTCTCTAGGTTCTGAATGATAGCAAACTCAGCGTTCAGTTGAATTCACAAATGTAGCACACCTATGTTTATTATAATTGTAACTGCACAGTGAATTATTTATGGAAAGATGTACAGAAAGCATGATGATATGACAAACTGATGAACTGGAAGGAATTGCATTAGCACGTAAATAATGAAATAAAGAAAATTAATTTGACAATGTAAATACATGGTCTGTTTCAACACTAATAAGTTTCTTTGCAAGTGCTTATTTTATTTGAAATAAATCAGGATATTGCCTGCTTCCATGTGAATTTAACAGAAACTATTCCTATGATAATTGCATGTTAAAATGTGTTTTGCAATAATGAGAACTAGACAGTCACAGAACCAATTATTTATTTTTCATAAAACAATGGTATATGTGAGTGATCCTAGTAAAACCAGAAGCCAAGCTGCTAGTCCCACGAGGATTGAGAAATGATCACTGGATCAGTGGAACATCTTACATAAAGGAATTGATAGGCAGAAATTCTTTTCTTGGAGCACATTACTGAATTTCAAATATTTGCAAACAAGTGTTTTGTCGAACTAGGAATAGGCAACTTAGTGTGCTATAGATATTCGTAAGCTACAATTTAGACAAGTTCTTATTGGCCATGTTGGCTGAGACCAATAAATACTGAAATAGAAGGGTATCAGATTGCCTATGCCTGCTTTCAGCTGTTCACATCTGAACATTTTTACTTTAATTGCTCTTATAAATAAACATGAACATATTTTAAATCTTGAACATTTCTTAATATGGATATATAATAAAATATAGTTAATATAAACATTCCCTGATTTGCATATTTGGATTTGCATAGGTTTCTAGCCGAATGTTTTGCCAATGTACTTACATATACTAAGATATACACTGCTCAAAAAAATAAAGGGAACACTATAACAACACAATGTAACTTTAAGTCAATCACATTTTTATGAAATCGAACTGTCCACTTAGGTAGCAACATGATTGACAATCAATTTCACATGCTGTTGTGCAAATGGAATAGACAACAGCTGGAAAGCAGAGGCAGTTGGCAAGACATCCCCAATAAAGGAGTGGTTTTGCAGGTCATGATCACAGACCACTTCATAGTTCGTATGCTTTCTGGCTGATGGTTTGGTCACTTTTGAATGCTGGTGATGCTTTCACTCTAGTGGTAGCATAAGACGGAGTCTACAACTCACACAAGTGGCTCAGGCAGTGCAGCTCATCCATGATGGCACATCAATGCAAGCTATGGCAAGAGCATGGAGGCGCTACCAGGAGACAGGCCAGTACATCAGGAGATGTGGAGTAGGCCATAGGAGGGCAACAATCCAGCATCAGGACCACAACCTCCACATTTGTGTCAGGAGGGACAGGAGGAGCAATGCCAGAGTCCTGCAAAATGACCTCCAGCGGGCCATAAAGGTGCATGTGGCAACTCAAACGGTCAGAAACAGACACCATGAGGGTAGTATGAAGGCTCGACATCCACAGGTGGACAGCCCAACACCGTTGGGCACACTTACAGCCCAATGCCGTGCAGGACGTTTGGCATTTGCCAGAGAACACCAAGATTGGCAAATTCGCCACTGATGCCCTGTACTCTTCAGAGATGAAAGCAGGTTCACACTGAGCACATGTGGCAGACATGACAGGGTCTGGAGAACATTCTCCACGTGACCGTGGAGAACATTCTGCTGCCTGCAACATCTTCCAGCATTACCAGTTTGGCAGAGGGTCAGTAATGGTGTGGGGTGGCATTTCTTTAGGGGGCCGCACAGACCTCCATGTGCTCGCCAGAGGTAGCCTGACTGCCATTAGGTACCGAGATGAGATCCTCAGACCCCTTGTGAGACCATATGCTGGTGCGGTTGGCCCTGGGTTCCTCCTAATGCAAGACAATGCTAGACCTCATGTGGCTGGAGTGTTTCAGCAGTTCCTGCAAGATGAAGGCATTGATACTATGGACTTGCCCACCCGTACCCCAGGCCTGAATTCAACTGAGCACATCTGGGACATCATGTCTCTCTCCATCCACCAATGCCATGTTGCACCACAGATTGTCCAGGAGTTGGAGGATGCTTTAGTCCAGGTGTGGGAGAAGATTCTTCAGGAGACCATCCTCCACCTCATCAGGAACATGCCCAGGCGTTGTAGGGTCATATAGGCACATGGAGGCCACACACACTACTAAACCTTATTTTGACTTGTTTTAAGGACATTACATAAAAGTTGGATCAGCCTGTAGTGTTTTTTTCCACTTTAATTTTGAATATAACTCCAAATCCAGACCTCCATAGTTTGCCAAATTTGATTTCCATTGATAATTTTTGTGTGATTTTGTTGTCAGCACATTCAACTATGTAATGAACAAAGTATTCAATAAGAATATTTCATTCATTCAGATCAAGGATGTCTTAATTTTGTGTTCTCTTTATTTTTTTGAGCAGTATAAGTCTATGTATTGAACATTTCTAGTGTCACTCAGTAAATATTCTATGTTCCATGTAAATAAAAAAATGAATTTATATGGCATATTTTACAAACATGAATTATGTTTACTTCTTTGCCTGTTACTTGGTCATCCTCTTTTTAAGCATGAGGATTTTTTTTTTCTGTACAACAAATGGGAAAATAGAAAATTTACAAAATCAGGGAATTATGAATGGTAAATCTGTTCCTCCTGAACATACAGAGCTCTGGAAACAGATTTGCCACAACTTCCAACCTGATTTAAAATAAAGCAAGTTCATTAATTCTTTCACACACTAAATCTAATCATTTAAGACCATTAATATTCGAAGAATGGTATGTATATATTGCATTTAAAAGCAAGGATATCATATTAATATTATATAAAATATGACTATGTAAACTTGAAAAAAGTCTTGATTCAAAGACCAAAGCACCCTTTTGAACTGAATCTTCAAATAGATTAAAGAGTTTTTTTTTTTAAAGAAAAAAATATCTTTGAATAGTTCTGGAAAGATTTAAGCCTTTGGAGATTTGATGACTTTCTAGCCTTGTAGAGACAGCTTGCAGATTTTCTTTCATATATAAACTAAGCTAGGGAGAGGGCTGATGTTAATGAATACCTGGTCAATGAATGTAATCACTGTCCCAAATATAGAAGTGGTACTCCCACAATCTCACTCAATTGTTCCTCACAGTATTCCCTCAATTTAGGTGGAATCACCAAGAAGGAGAGGGACAGGGAAGATATACTTATTCCTGTTTTTTCTTTATTTTTGTTTTACATTTACCAGGGATGTCAAACTGGAGGCCTGCAGGCTGGATGAATCATGAGCAGGCCATGTCCACCCGACTCCATAAACAAAAACTCTCGATATATCACATGATGCAATCAAGTTGGACCCATGATCTATCCCTTATTACTTTTCTTTAATTCACTTCTCTATCTGATTTGTAGCATAGATCCTTCTCATATCTGTACATAATCCATAGCTCTTTCGTATTGTCTTATTGCTTCCTATTAATCATAATAATTATTCATTCTACTTATTTTGTTTTTGCCTGAATAGGTCACTTTTCATATCTTTGTCTGAGATAATCTTGAATTCATGTTAGACTGTTCTGTGTAACTTTTTTTTTCATAACATATTGCATTATATACTGAATAGAGACTGTATACACAGATATTTCTCAATGTTTTTTTTTAAAGTTTCTATGTAAGCAACATGGTATGTTATGTTCAGGAGATGCTAACTCTGCCACTGAGCCAGCCAACAAACTTATAAAAGAGCTTACATTTTAAACAATTTTTAATTTTATAAAGTTACAATATGATACTTTTTATATTGTTTCAACACAACTTTTCTTATGAATTTTGCTGGACAATTTTCTGGTGGTTTTATCTGTTTTTAAGAGAAATGCAGAAACATTTTAAAACTGCATTGTAGCCCAAACCTTGAAGATATCAGACTGAAAGTTTAATTAATATCCTTTAAAGGGTTATGTTCTCACATTTCTTCAAAAAAAGATAGCAGTTGCAGGCATTTTCATGTTACTCCATCATAAGCTATAGTCCAATATTTTATTACATAGACACATTTATTGGTCATCTGCAAAAGTAGATCATTGCTTCATTGCTTGAAGTGGTTATAATTCAAATCTAAATAAAATTCTTGGAGGTCTAGAATTATTTTAAAATCTATGTCACCAAATCATTAATTGTCCATTCATAGGTTGCATTGTAGGAAAATTATATTCCATAAAGTATACCACTATGATGTTTCACAATGAATCTTGTTAGTTCTCATCTGTCATGTTATACTGGTGTGTGCTTTAATATAACATGAAAAAATATTATTCCATTGCTTTTCCTAAATGCAACATATATTTTTTTTAAAAGAGCATTTTTCTGCCTTATTATATTAAAGCAATCAATGTTTACTTAGACCTTTGAAAGATCTATGAACAATTATTTTCACAACTAATAGATAATTAGCTTACCTGAGTGATTCTACCAAGGTTTTCCTCTATTTCCAACAACAGGTTTCCATTCTCCAGCTGTAATGGATGATTGATGAATATGAAAATTGATGATTTATGAAAAATGACACATACTATTGGACACATCAATGATGAGTTCAACTATTATTGATTTAATATCTGAGCAAAAGCCATTCCAATAGTTTTTATTAAAATGCTTTTGCTCATGTTAATAATAACATAATTAGATTGAATAAATACTGTATATGAAATTAAATTCATGCCAATGCAATGAACTGAAAATGGAGCATGAACATATGTGTATATTAGAATTCAGAATGAATCTACAGTTCTGTGGATAAAATTTAAGATCACCCCTATTTATGCCACTCATCAGAAAAAAGATGAAATAAGTAGGTAAGTAAGTAAGTAAGTAAGTAAGTAAGTAAGTAAGTAAGTAAAGTTTTCACTCTCTTCCCAGGAATGAATGGGAGTAACTGGTTTATCATATAAGAAAGTTGAGAAAGGCTAAAAGTGGTCATGTTTTCTATATATTATGCTCATACTACTTGTGTTTTTCGATTGCATCCTTAATTTTTTTCCTCAAAAGGTAAAAGGATATGTGAGAAAAATCAATCATACAATCGGAGAAGTTATAACAACCTCATTTGATGCTGAATAGGCACTTATCCTTTAATTGTGCTTCCATGATGCCTTTTGTTCTTCTGGCATGTTCAGAGATAATAGCAATGGAAATAGCACCTAAATTTATATACCACTTCATAGTGCTTTGTAGACCACATTCTAGTAATTAAAATATGCAAGAGTCATAATTAGAATTCAGAGTAGTAAATAATAAAAGGAGAGGGTAGAATATAGGTTTTTAACCAAATATTTAATCTAACAAAAACATATCATTTGGGGGAAGCAATTTCAGTTAATTCTGAATGACTGTTAAATCTGAATTGACATTATTCGTATCAATGTATGTTACGAATGTATGTTATCAATTTATATCATTTACATCATCATACAATTGAAGCTTTCAGGGCAACTACATCAATTTATACCATTTGCTTCATCACACAAAATATATTCATAATGCAAAAACACCAAGTACATTAGTTACATGTATAGCATAAACTAATCCAAACTATGTAGATTATGTCATTTGTCTGGGCTATTTCAGAAACAACAGTCATTATTTAGGTATTCAATTTGAACTAATTGTAATTTGTTGGATCTGAAGTCTGCTAAATTTGGACAATTAAGCTTTTATTGTAATTAAAAACTTTCATGCAGCATACAAGTGTAAAATTAAGACTCCAATCCGTGATAAGCGTGACAAAATGAAATTTCCTTTTCTTGACACCAAAAAGATGATAAAGTTTGCACTCTTTTTGGAGGAGTTATCCCTAAATGGAGAATTACTCCTGGAAAACCAATGTAGTAGAGTAATTAAGATGGCAGAGTAAGAATGTGATAACTTTTGTTCAGAACTACCATTATCCAAGTCTGCTATCTGACTATGGGCCAGCCATTCCTTTTCAGCCCATGCAGGAATTGCTGTTATTTGGGGGCGGGGGATGAATCAAGGGAGATTCCCACCCAAGTCTGATGCTCCTGGAAGAGGGTTGAATATAAATCTAACAACTAAAAAGGACTATTTCTGGATAGCCAACACATCTGGGTCCTATATTCTACCCTCTCCTTTTATAATTTACTACTCTGAATTGATGATCAGTCTATTCTGGTCAACCTATCTTCCAAAGCACCTGAAGACAGGACAGGAAGCAAAGGATGGGAACTAATCAAGGAAAGAATCAACCTGGAACTGAGAAGATATTTCCTGACAATTAGAACAATTAATCAGTGGAATGACTTGCCTCCAAAAGTTGTGGGTCCTCAAACACTGGCGTTTTTTTAAGAAGAGATTGGACAACCATTTGTCTGAAATGGAAGAGGGTTTCATCTTGGAGCAGAGGTTGGACTAGAAGACCTCCAATGTCCCTTTCAACTCTACTGTATTATTGTTATTATGATGATTTGGTGAACAGGTAAGAATTTGTGGGATAAGGCATTCTTTTTAAAATAGTATCCCCAAGTCAAGGGTATCTTTATACATTAACACATTGAATTTGGAAAGAAAATGAATGTGTGACAATGGAAATTGTAAAATAAAACTGGCATAAAACTGCTTCAGTTTGGATCAGATATACATGAGATCTATAGCCTTGTATCAGCATTTAATTTATTAACACCCATTACAGTATTTTATAGACTTCCCCAATCCTCCAAGACTCCAGTAGTTCACAGAAAAGCCAACATGAAATAACTGAAGCAGTATTTTAAAAAACGTCACAAATCAACTAAGATTACTGACACCCATAATCAATTCAAGCTAGCTGGAGCATTAGGAAGCAGTTTTTTCAGTCTTGCGCAATTCATAGAGAGATGGAGTCAAGTACAACTCTAAAGTGTGCTTAATTGCATGAGGCCTATAAACCCACTTTGCAAGCTTGTTTTCAGGAACGTAGGGAGAGGAACATTATGTATTCTGGTTTTGCTCTTGAATTTTCTTTTGAAAAATAAAAGTTACAGATATAAACTATTTTTTATCCTTATGAACTTCTCAGATTTGTCCCCTTTTCTGCTTTATTCTTTATTTTTGCAAGATAAGATGGTCATTGTATATGTACCCCACATGGACTGAGAATACATGACACACAATAGATTCTCTCTAGATGTTTTCATGATATAGGCAAATTCAATATTGGCAAGATGTTGCCTGATGTATCCTGGCTATCCTTGAAAGGTACCTAGAACCAGCGCAGTGAGCATAAAATAAGTATTATTCTCCATTGGCAATAATCTGGCCACCATTTTCTGTAACAGTTGCAGCTTCCAAGTCTTTTCTAAAGGCAACTCCATGGAGAATATGCTGAGTTGTAATTAGGGTTTCTATTATATTCACTAGAGCATCTGTTTGAGATAGGCTTACAATTTCCCTCTTTTTCAAAGACTTTCCTACTGATTTATACTAGTAAAAAGAACAATATGTCAGTGCAATTAAAGGACTAAGTGATGTACAGGCAGAAACTATACCTAATTTGAAAGGAACAGGAAACTGAAGACACATTAATAAATTACTTTGGCTCAAATCACAATCATAGACCAAATCTAAAATTAAGTTCTGCTAAAATAAACAGACTTTATTTTTTTTTCTTCTCTTTTGAACAACACTTTGTGTTTTGTCCCTATTCTTCTTACTGCCATGCTGTCTCACAGGGCATCCTCAACTGTGCCACTGGAACTGATTGCTATTTTAAAGATGTCCCAGGAAGCAGAGAACAGACTAACTAGGGAGGAACATTGTGCACAGTTCAACAGAGCATTAGCAAGACCTCCCACAAAACAGTTGCCCAGCATGTTACTGCATGTCCCAAGGGTCCAATTATCAAGTAGCCCTTGGGCTGCGTCTTCCACAAATTCTTGTTCTGCATCACTTGCTGCCAAGGAAATACTTCCTATGGGTGAACCATTAGTGTCTATTCGACCATGGAAATGTCTTCAGTTGAGATTTTGCTGGGCTGCACCACAGTAACTGGAAGCAAATATTTGCTCCTCTGTGTCTCTACCTTTTGACATTTCCATAGAAAAGATTTTGTCAGTTAAAGTAAACAATCTTACTCCCAGCACCCTGCATGAAGCTATGAGAAGGTATGTGATTGCATGATCCTTCTATAGGCTTCCTTATGCAAGGAATGTAATTTTTAACTAGTTGGCAATGCGTCTGACATAGATAAAAATATATACAAACAAAGCTGATAATTAAGTCTGTAAAGAAAATGTGACCAAGCTACAATTGCATAAATTAGAAGCCCTGCTAATAAACTTTGAACCTTTCTGTATCAGAATATCAGAAATAAATATTTTATAGATTGTAAAAGATGTATATGTGTCTCAGTGGATAGTTGTTGCATTTAAATCTTGCTGCATCAGCATGTCAGAAATAAGCATTCTTATTTAGTCTCATAGATGTATATGTGCCTCAGTGAGTAGATATTGTGTATAGTAGCCAAAGTATCTTTGTCCTGGACGTTATGTATCATGCTAAAATGCTGAGGACATCTTTGTATAAAAAGGATGAGGTATATAAAATATTTTTTAAATTAAAATACAGACATTCTATTTTTCTGTCTCTAGTGGAGTCATTAAAATAGTAAAAGACCAAGAACTACCACTACAAAACAGCAGTAATATTAATTTTTCAAAAGAAACGACAATCCTCAGTAGGCTACTAATGATGTTATTACGGTATATTAATGAGCTAAGACCCAATTTAAATTTGATTACTGGATCTTGCAAGAATGAATTTGAATGTGAGATTTAGAAATATTCTTTTTTATTCAAACTAATTTGAGATCCGATGAAACAGCCTTATAATGGGAAGAATATAACTGCTTTAGCTACTACACTTCATTTTTGTTATATTGTATTATATTTTTGTTTGTAGAATAGGCCAGGTTTAGGGCATACCAACAAGTTTAGCCTCCTCTGGGAACATCAGTTATAAAACATTTTTAAAAGCCTAAAATATTTATGTTATAATATCTACAGGTGAAACTCGAAAAATTAGAATATTGTGCAAAAGTTCATTTATTTCAGTAATGCAACTTAAAAGGTGAAACTCATATACGAGATAGATTCATTACATGCAAAGCAAGACAGTTCAAGCTATGATTTGTCATAATTGTGATTATTATGGCTTACAGCTCATGAAAACCCCAAATTCACAATCTCAGAAAATTAGAATATTATATGGAATCAATAAAACAAGGATTGTACATAGAACAATTTTGGACCTCTAAAAAGTATAAGCATGTATATGTACTCAGTACTTGGTTTGGGCCCCTTTTGCAGCAATTACTGCCTCAATGCGGCATGGCATGGAAGCTATCAGACTATGGCACTGCTGAAGTTTTATGGAAGACCAGGATGCTTCAATAGCGGCATTCAGCTCTTCTGCATTGTTCGGTCTCATGTCTCTCATCACTCTTGGCAATGCCCCATAGATTCTCTATGGGGTTCAGATCAGATGAGTTTGCTGGCCAATCAAAAGCCCATGTCACACTGCAGCAACGGATGCAAAGAGGATGTAAAACGGACAAAAAAGCTTGCCATCCATTGGTTAACACGATGTACTCACTGCCTCCATTTTGCTTCCTCACTATCCGTCCAGCATCCGTCTATTGACGTTTCATCCGTTCAAAAGGTTTTGGGCTGCCCAAAACTTTTGCGCGGAAAATGTATCCAATTCGTTCGTTCTGCATCCGCTAGGCATCCGTTCTGCATCCGTTACGCATCCGCTATATCCGCGAGGCATCCGTTCCGCATCCGCGCAACTTGCATCCGCTCGGACGCAGGGAGAAAGCGGAACGGACGCGGGACGGATGCAGAACGGATGCCAAGCAGAAACAAAGCATTTAAAATGGAAAAAACGTTCGCAGAGGGGACCTACCTCGGATATTAAGGATGTCTAGAGGATGCCTAGAGGATGCAAAGGGACACCTATACTGCCTATAAAAAGAGGGAGCAACTCACCTGCATCTCACTTTCAGACCAGCAGCCTAGCTGTGCAGACCTCTGAAGCCTTCATCTGACTCTTCCTCTTCCACAGCATCCAGTCATGTCCACCGTGGATCGGAACACTGTCCCTTTGGCAGCCACCATCCTTCTGCAACAGTGCGAAGCCATCTACAGGCTCTGTGAACTCTACTATGGGAAGAAAAAGAGGTGGCCAAGAAGTGTCTGGGTACGAAGATGGATCGGGAGAAGAGAAGAGTACGGGCTGTACAACAAGCTGATGGTGGAGCTCAAGAATGAAGACACTAGGTCATTCCAGAAATTCATGAGGATGCCTCCAGCCATGTTTGACGAAGTTGTGCAGCGGCTGACACCCAGGTTGACCAAGGCAAATACCAACTTCCGGCCCAGCCTAGAACCTGGGCTCAAGGTGGCACTCACTCTGTACCACCTGGCCTCAGGGACCACCTACAGGAGCATGCAGTACGGCTTGAGGGTGCCACACAACACCATCAGCATTGTGGTCAGAGAAGTGGTGCAGGCCATCATCGAAGAATACCTGCAGGAGCTCCTCCAGTGCCCCTCCACTGATGAAGGATGGAAGAAAGTTGCAGAGCAGTGGTACCAGAGGTGGAACTTTCCCCACACCGTTGGAACCATCGATGGCAAGCACGTGGCCTGCAAATCTCCAGCCAAGTCGGGGTCCACTTATTTCAACTACAAGGGCTTCTTCAGCATCGTCCTCTTTGCCATGGTCGATGCTGACTACAAGTTCATGTACATCGATGCTTCAGGCAGCGGCTCATGTTCAGATGCCCAGGTATACAACGCCAGTGACCTCAAGGAGGGGCTGGAAGGCAACCTCATCATGGGCTTCCCAGATGCAGACCCCCTGCCCAACGACACGCAAGATGTGCCCTACTTCATCGTGGGGGATGACGCCTTCTCCCTCAAAACCTACCTCATGAAGCCCTACACTTCAAGACACCTCACCCGTGAAGAGAGGATCTTCAACTACAGGCTGTCCAGGGCAAGGCGGGTGGTGGAGAACGCCTTTGGCATCCTGGCCAACAGGTTCCAGGTACTTCTCACCAGCATGCAGCATCGCCCAGACACCGTGAGGAGGATCATGGAAGCTTGCTGCATCCTGCACAATCTCATGCGCACCCGCTACCCAGTCTTGCAGAACAGGCTCGTGGACTTCCAACAAGGCAATGGGGACATGGAGCCTGGTGAATGGAGGCAAGGGAGGAACCTGATCGACACTGAGGATGTGCAAGGCCCCAACAGAGCCTCACGTGAAGGGAAGAAGCAGCGCAACCTCCTGAGACACTGGTGCAACTCCCCAGCTGGAGCAGTGGAGTGGCAAGACAGGATGATAGATGATTAATGAGTGCTTCCTTCAGCCTGTCTCATCACACTGATGAGATTGGGCGATGTATGTTGGGTGGGCCTACAATGAAAAGGGAGTTTAATAAAGAGTTGTGTTTGTGTTGACATGTGTGGATGATTATTACATTATTATTGATAATAAAGGGCCATAGGTGTGGCACCAGGGAAGGTGGACCATACAGTCCCACTATGCTTGCACTGGAGGCTTATCTATCCCACAGCTATTACCCATTCCAAAGGTATCCCTGCCCATCCCACTGCTATCTTAACCCATCCCACAACCATGCAAAGGCTTAAACCATTTCTAAAAGTTTCCAGCAAGACTTTATTAAAAAAAAGAAATGAAGCAAGTGTGTGAATCAAAGATAAACTTTATTGAACAAGCTGTAAAACAAAAATGACCCAAATCAAGTGTCCAAATAAACTCTTCAGGTAGCCAGCTACCCAGTCTCTGGCATTCTTATTGGTCACTCGGAGGTGTGCTCAGTCTCAGGGGTGAAGGGTCCAGGTGCTGTGGAGGTGGGTGCTGCTGGAGTGCTGGTCTGTATCGTCATTGGGGTGCCTGGCCCCGAGAGGACAACAGGGGATGGTGTGTTGAGGAAGCTCTCAGACAGCTGGCTCAGACCCGCGATGCTAAGAGGTCCTTCCTCCATGCCATGGGGTGTTAGCCCCATTACTGATGAGAGATGTACTGAGGCCAGGCTTGGCTATGGGGTGGAGGAAGAAGTAGTGTAGTGGGGCTGTCTAGTCTGCTGCTGGGTAGGACTGGCGTGGGTGGCATCATTGTCATGGGTGGCATCGGTGGCATCAGTGGAACCGGTGGCAACAGTGTCGCCCGATGACTCTGTGCCTGGGCTGGGAAGGGCTGCTGCCTGTGCTGCTGGACTCCAGGTAGCCGTAGCCCTGGGAGGTGAGGGGCTGTGGGAAGCCTTGGTATGGGAGGGACATCACCTGGGGTGGAGGAGCAGACCTGGACTGGGTGGAAGCAGGTTCCTTGGGCTCTGGAGGGTTGTGAAGCAGCTCGGTGATCCGGTCCTTCACCACCTGGTACTGGGGTTCCTCCATGTTCTTGAGGGTCTGGTTGACATAGGTGAGGAATAGCTTGCGGTTGGAGGATGAGGAGTCGGTGCTGACCAGCTGAGAGAGGAGATCTACACTGGTGCAGATGGTGTCCCTGATCTCCAGCAGGACAGCGTGGCTCTGGCCCTCCTGCTGTCTGGCTCTCTGCCTTTCTGTGGAGGCGGAGCTGGGGGGGTGGATGCAGCTACGAATGTGGTGGACTCGATGTCTCCTTTCTCCCACCGCACCAGGGAGTCCTCCACGCGCTCCACCACAGTGACAACAGCTGTCCGCGGGTTCTCCACCGTGGCACGCTCCACAGAAACCTGCCTGGAGACAGGGACTGACTCTCGGCCGGAAGAGGACTGGGTTGCAGCAGGCTGCCGGAGAGAGAGGGTAGACACAGGGGCTCCTGGTACTCCTCGGTGGCGGATCTCACCCTCCAGGAAGCTGCACCTGGCCATGACGTAGGTCTCTCTGTCCGTCAGCTTTACTCTGGCCTGGCCAGATTTCTTCAGGTGCAGCTTCCCGTACCAGGTGTGCATATGTTTCCACCAGCCGAGGAGCACCTCCGAAGTGTAACCCATACTCTCCGCCCTCTCTCTCCAAGCAGCCTGCTTCCGCGTGGTGTCCCTGTACAGCCGGTGTCCCTTCTACCACAGATAGTCATTCTCCCTCAGCCACTCCAGCACCTCATCCTCGTGTTCCTCCTCAATGAAGTATTGCCTCCTCTCCTGTCCCCGCATACGCCTTTTCCTCCCTTTGCCAGGACCAGATGGGCCCTCATCAGAGGGGCTCCCAGGTGGTAGGGGCTGCTTCTCCACACCAGCAGCAGCAGCAGCACCAGCAGGATCATCATCATCATCATCACCAGCAGGATCATAATCATCATCATCATCATCAGCAGCAGCAGCAGCAGCAGGATCATCATCATCAGCAGCAGCAGCAGCAGGATCAGCAGGACCAGGATCAGCGGCAGCAGAGTAATCACCAGGAGCCCCAGCAGCACCAGCAGGACCAGGAGCACGAGCAGGACCAGGAGCACGAGCAGTACGAGCAGTAAGAGCAAGTCCAGGAGCACGAGCAGGACGAGCAAGTCCAGGAGCATGAGCAGGACCAGCAGGACCACCAGCAGCTTCAGCAGAGTACGCAGCAGAAGCACCACTGCCAGGAGCAGCTTCAGTAGAAGCCCCAGCAGAAGCAGAGTCAGGGATAGGGGGCGGGAGGGTGGCCCTGTCCCTCTTGCCAGGGATGGCGGCAGGTTGCTGAGACTTTCGCTTCTTCGCCATGGTTCTGGGGCTGCTGGCTGGCAGGGAGGCTGGCAGGCACCAAGGCTGGCAGGAAGCCTGGCACCAAGGCTGGCAGGAAGGCTGGCAAGCAGGCAGGCAGCAAGGCTGGCAGGCAGACTGGCTGGCAGGGAGGCTGGAAGGCAGGCTGGCAGGCAGGCAGACAGCAAGGCTGGCAGTGAGGCTGGCCAGGAGGCTTGGAGGCAGGCTGGCAGGCAGGCTGGCAGCAAGGCTTGCAGGCAGGCATGCAGGCAGGGCAGGCAAGGACTCGATGTATCCTGCAGCAGGTCTTTCCTCCGAATGCTGGCCACGTGCGAGCTGCTTCCCTTTATATCCGGGGGACTTGTGCAATGCATCCCCCCGCATGCGCAATTAACGCCAGGCATCCATTAGGCTTCCGCTGTGCATCCGCTAGGCTTCCGCTGTGCATCCGCTTCATCCGCTCGGTGTCCACTGTGCATCCGCTTCATCCATTCCGCGTCCACTTTGCTTAGGTCCCCCGGAAGCCTAGCGGATGTGCCATCCGCTCCCATCCGCTTCCATCTGCTGGGCTTCCATTCCGCATCCGCTTTCCATTCGCCCTGCATCCTCCCCGCGTCCGTGTTATCTGCTCCAGTTATGCAAATTTTTGCCCCTTTTGAGAGCGGATAAGAACGGATGGAACATTTTGCTCGTCCGCTGTGTCCTTTTTGCATCCGTTGGGCAGTGTGACATGGGCTAAACACAGTAATCCCATGGTCATTGAACCAGGTTTTGGTGCTTTTGACAGTGTGGGAAGGTGCCAAGTCCTGCTGGAAAATGAAGTCAGCATCCCCATAAAGCTTGTCTGCAGAAGGAAGCATGAAGTGCTCCAAAATCTCTTGGTAGATGGCTGCGTTGACCCTGGACTTAATGAAGCAGAATGGACCAACACTAGCAGATGACATGGCTCCCCAAATCAACATAGACTGTGGAAATTTTACACTGGACTTGAAGCATCTTGCAGTGTGTGCCTCTCCATTCTTCCTCCAGACTCTGGGTCCTTGGTTTCCAAATGAGATGCAAAAGTTGCTATCATCAGAAAAGAGGACTTTGGACCACTGAGCAACACACCAGGTCTGTTTTTCTTTAGTCCAGATAAGACACTTCTGACGTTGTTTGTTGTTCAGGAGCGGCTTGACAAGAGGAATATGACATTTGAAGCCCATGTCCAGGATCCGTCTGTGTGTGGTGCTTCTTGATGCACTGACCCCAGCCTCAGTCCACTCCTTGTGAAAGTCCCCAACACTTTCTTCAACACTGGCCTTTTCCTGACAATCCTCTCCAGGCTGTGGTTATCCCTGCTACTTTTGCACCTTTTTCTTCCACACTTTTCCCTTCCACATAACTTTCTATCAATGTGCTTTGATGCAGCACTTTGGGAACATCCAACTTCTTTTGCAATTACCTTTTGAGGCTTTCCCTCCTTATGAAGGGTGTCAATGATGGTTTTCTGCATAACTATCAGGTCAGCAGTCTTTCCCATGATTGTGATTCCCACTGAACCAGACTGAGAGACCATTTAAAGGCCCAGGAACCCTTTGCGGGTGTTATGGCTTAATTAGCTGATTAGAGTGGAACACTTTGAGCCTAGAATATTGAACCTTTTCACAATATTCTAATTTTCTGAAATTGTGGATTTGGGGTTTTCATGAACTGTAAGCCATAATCATCTCAATTATGACAAATCAAGCTTGAACTATCTTGCTTTGCATGTAATGAGTTTATCTCATGTATTAAGTTCACCTTTTAAGTTGCATTACTGAAATAAAAAAACTTTTGCACAATATTCTAATTTTTCGAGTTTCACCTGTACATATTACTAAAACTTGCATTGTCATGACTTTTAACTGAGTGAAATAGTGCATCATAGGCAGTGGTGTAACAATTGGTGTAACAATTGGTGTAACAATTGATTTGGTGAGCGTGCGCAGCATTTGAAAACCATCCATTTTCAGCTCTAATACTGCAGCCCCAGTGAGTAAAACAGCTGAGGCGTGGCAAATCCACTGTGCCGCATAAATCAGCTGAGCTGCAAAACACAGAAATAAAGGACAGTCTAGTGCAGAGGTGGGTGGGCAGGGCCAAATGAACCCAGAATTTTGCCTGAACCAGGAAAAATGATCAGTTTGCCTGAACCAGGCTGAACTGGTAGATTCCCACCCCTCATCATAGGGCAACAGTTTTTGAATGAAGGTAGCTCAAATGAGCTAAATTATAGAATGCATCTAAAATCAGGAATCACAATTCCTGAGGGAATTATGTTTAAGAAAATTGTGGCTTCTTCAGTGCAACTGGCTGCTACTGTGTGCTGGGATCCTGCTACGGTCACATAATTTTTTTCAATATTCCCAGTCAGACTTGCAATCCCTTGTTCTCTCCCTACCCAGCAGTAACCACTTACTGCCTGCTGGAAAGGGAATGAAAGGGGTAAGGGAAGAAGGAACTCCTGCATACCATTCTTGACTAGGACTGTCCTCTGCCTACCTTCAGTGATGCATGTTGCTTTCCTCATTTACATGGCACCCTCTTTTGCATCCTGTGCACCCTCCCTAACCTGCATTGCCCCCATACACATTCCCTGACCTGCACA
The DNA here is from genome assembly GCA_015471245.1 of Laticauda colubrina. NCBI lineage: Eukaryota > Metazoa > Chordata > Lepidosauria > Squamata > Elapidae > Laticauda > Laticauda colubrina. The sequence goes on along the minus strand of BLBF01000020.1, from coordinate 37,119,534 downwards.
GCACCTCTTGCGCACCCCCATTCTCATTTCCCAGCCCTCCCTAATGCCATCCTCAACAAGTGTGGTAACTCTCATGTACCCATAACCTCTATGCATTCTTAACTTTTGCCAACATGCACCCCACTTGACTCATACTGTACATTTTATACACTCCAAGACTCCAACACACTGTTTCTTGATCCACCCAGCACCTCTCATGAACCTCCAAACATCCTTCCTAGCCTATGTCGTCCACCTGCATGCCCCCCCCCCCCCAACCAAGTAGTTCATCTCAGGCACACACCCTTTTTAACTCACAAGGTACTGCTCACACTAAGGGAAAAAGGGCTGTTTTGTTGAGTTAATTTGCAAAGCACAGGACTTTCCCTCATCATGCTATGACTGGAGGGAAAAAGCCTTTTTCTCTCAGCTCACGTTTTGAAACCTGAGCTGAGTCTGCTGACATGAGGAACAAATAGTGTAGCTAAGAGGCAATGCAGAAAGAGAGGGAAGGCCTCCTTTGTCCAAAATTGTCCCCAAAGTGCTTTTTCAAAGGCATCTGGACTTTATTTTTCCTTGAGGACATTTAACTTCTCATCCAAGAAGCTGACCAAGTTGAAGAAGCTTCTTGGATGAGAAGTGAAATGTCCTCAAAGAAAAACAAAGTCCAGTTGCCTTTTGAAAAAGCACTTTTGGATCAACCATGACCTCAAGTTTCAAAATACACACTGAGGAAGGAAAAAGAGTAAGAGCTGAGTAAGAGACGATTGCTGGCCAAGTAAGAGATGATTGCTCTCCTTCACCGTCCCCAGCTCCTGAGCTTTGCTTCATAAGCAACTGTGAGAGGTGGTGGAGGACGGTGTGAAATCCAGTGGGGAACAAAGCAGGCCCAGTCCCTTTGGGGGCCTGGTAGGCAGGACTAGGAGGAGGAATAGATAGTGGGTGTGCTATGTGTCTCTAAGATTGGACATAGGGGTAAATGACTAGGTGGGTTCTGTAGAATTAATAACTTTGAAATAGAGCAATATATAGCTTTTTGGAGGTCCGTGGTAACTTTGAACGGTCGATTAAATGTTGTACATTGAGGATTACCTCTATTAAGTGAAACTGCATGGTATAGGGCAATTCAAAACTGAATGTTATTCTTCATTTCAGGAACGATTTTAGTTTGGTTGATTATTTAGGTTGTGTGTAGGTGTGTTTATCAGGAAACTATTATTGGAAGCTTTGAAGTTTAAGGCCCTGTCACACTGGCCGACGGATGCAAAACGTTAGTAAAAAGGACACAGCGGACGAGAAAAATGTTCCATCCGTTGTTATCCGCTCTCAAAAGGGGCAAAAATTTGCATAACCAGAGCGGATAACACGGAAAGGAACAGACGGGGGAAGGACGCAGGGTGGATGGAAAGCGGATGTGAAACGGAAGTCTAATGGATGGGAGTGGATGGGAGCGGATGGCACATCCGCAAGGCTTCCGGGGGGGGGCGCAGCAAAGTGGATGCAGAATGGAAAGAGCGGATGCACAGTGTTCACTGCGCATGCGGGGAGGATGCATTGCGTCAGCCCCGCAGGTCACCATTCAGAGGAAAGACCTGCTTCCAGACATATCGAGTGCCTTGCCAGCCTGCCCTGCATGCCTGCCTGCCAGCCTTGCTGCCTGCCATCCTGCCATCCTCCCTGCCATCCTTGCTGCCAGCCTTGCTGCCTGCCAGTCTGCCTGTCAGCCTTGGTGCCTGCCTGCCTGCCAGCCTTGCTGCCAGCCAGCAACCCCACAACCATGGGGAAGAAGAGAAAGCCTCAGCCATCTGCTGCCAGCCCTGGCAAGAGGGACAGGGCCACCCTCCCACCCCCTGGCCCTCACTCTGCTTCTGCTGGGGCTTCTGTAGCACAGGCTCACGCTTCTGTGGCTGGGGCTTCTGCTGCTTCTGCTTCAGCTGATGATGCTGCTTATGGCGGTGGTGCTTCTGCTCGTGCTTACTCTGCTGATGCTGCTTCTGGCGGTGGTGCTTCTGCTGCTTCTGCTTCTGGAGGAGCTGATGATGCTGCTTATGGCGGTGGTGCTTCTGCTCGTGCTTACTCTGCTGATGCTGCTTCTGGCAGTGGTGCTTCTGCTGATGCTGCTTCTGGAGGAGCTGATAATGCTGCTTCTGGTGGTGGTGCTTCTGCTGGTGCTTACTCTGCTGTAGCTGCTCCTCGTACTGCTGGTCCTGCTCGTGCTCCTGGTCTTGCTCGTCCTGCTGGTCCTGCTCGTGCTCCTGGCGCTGCTGGTGATTACTCTGCTGCTTCTGATCCTGGTCCTGCTGGTGCTGCTGCTGCTGCTGATCCTGCTGGTGCTGCTGCTGCTGATGATGATCCTGCTGGTGCTGCTAGTGTGGAGGAGCAGCCCCTACAACCTGGAAGCCCCTCTGATGAGGGCCCATCTGGTCCTGCCAAAGGGAGGAAGAGGCATATGCGAGAACGGGAGAGGACAGTTGTTTTAACCGTGGCGGAGCGCGTGGAGGACTCCCTGGCTCAGTGGGAGAAAGGAGACAGCACTTCCACCACAGTCCTACCCGCATCCACCCCCAGATCCACCTCCACAGAAAGGCAGAGAGCCAGACAGGAGGGGCAGAGCCACACTGTCCTGCTGGAGATCAGGGACACCTTCTGGAGCAGCATAGATCTCCTCTCTCAGCTGGTCCACACCGACTCCTCATCCTCCAACCGCAAGCCCTTCCTCACCTATGTCAACCAGACCCTCACGGACATGGCGGAACCCCAGTACCAGGTGGTGAAGGACAGGATCACCGATCTGCTTCACAACCCTCCAGATCCAGAGGAACCTGCTCCCACCCAGTCCAGTTCTGCTCCTCCACCCCAGATGATGTCACTCCCATTCCAAGGCTTTCCACAGGCCCTCACCTACCAGGGCTACGGCTACCAGGAGGTCCAGCAGCACAGGCAGCAGCCCTTCCCAGTCCAGGCACAGGCTCATCGGACACCACTGTTGCCACCGGTTCCACTGATGCCACCGAAGCCACCCACGCTACTGATGCCACCGACGCCACCCACGTCACCGATGCCACCCATGTCAGTCCTCACCCAGCTGCAGACCAGACAGCCCCACTAGACTGCTCCTTTCTCTACCCCACAGCCAAGCCCAGCCTCAGTACATCTGTCGTCGCTATTGGGACTGACACTTCATGGCATGGAGGAAGGAGCTCTCAACATCACAGGGCTGAGCCAGCTGTCTGAGAGCTTCCTCAACACACCGTCACCTGTTGTCCTCTTGGGGCCAGGCACCCCAGTGGGGCTTCAGACCAGCACTCCAGCAGCAGCCACCTCCACAGCACCTGGACCCTTCACCCCTGAGACTGGGCACACCTCTGAGTGACAGAGAAGAGTGCCAGAGACTGGGTGGCTACCTGTAGATTTTATTTGGACACTTGACTTGGGTCATTTTTCTTTTACAGCTTGTTATTAATAAAGATTATCTTTGATTCACATACTTGCCTCATTTATTTTGTTAAATAAAGTATTGGTGGAAACTTTTAGAAATGGTTTAAGCCTTTGCATGCTTGTGGGATGGGTAAGGATAGCAGTGGGGTGGGCAGGGATACCTTTGGGATGGGTAATAGCTGTGGGATGGGCAGGGATACCTTTGGGATGGGTTGAGATATCTGTGGGATGGGTTAAGATAGCTGTGGGATGGGCAGGGATACCTTTGGGATGGGTTGAGATAGCTGTGGGGATAGATAAACCTCCAGTGCAAGCATAGTGGGACTGTATAGTCCACCCTCCCAGGTGCCACACCTATGGCCCTTTATTATCAATACTAATGTTAGCATTGATCCACACATGTCAACATAAACACAACTCTTTATTAAATGCCCTGTTCATTGTAGGCCCACCCAACATACATGGCCAATCTCATCAGTGTGATGAGACAGGCTGAAGGAAGCATCCATTAATCATCTATCATCCTGTCTTGCCACTCCACTGCTCCAGCTGGGGAGTTGCACCAGTGTTTCAGGAGGTTGCGCTGCTTCTTCCCTTCACGTGAGGCTCTGTTGGGGCCTTGCACATCCTCAGTGCCTATCAGGTTTCGCCCTTGCCTCCATTCCCCAGGCTCTATGTCCCTATTGCCTTGTTGGAGGTCCACAAGCCTGTTCTGCAACACTGGGTAGCAGGTGCGCATGAGATTGTGCAGGATGCAGCAAGCTTCCACGATGCTCCTCACGGTCTCTGGGTGATGCTGCATGGTGGTGAGAAGTACCTGGAACCTGTTGGCCAGGATGCCAAAGGTGTTCTCCACCACCCGCCTTGCCCTGGACAGCCTGTAGTTGAAGATCCTCTCTTCACGGGTGAGGAGTCTGGAAGTGTAGGGCTTCATGAGGTAGGTTCTGAGGGAGAAGGCGTCATCCCCCATGATGACGTAGGGCACATCATGCATGTTGTTGGGCAGGGGGTCTGCATCTGGGAAGCCCATGATGAGGTTGCGTTCCAGCCCCTCCTTGAGGTCACTGGCGTTGTATACCTGGGCATCTGAAGCTGACCCGTTGCCTGAAGCATCGATGTACATGAACTTGTAGTCAGCATTGACCATGGCAAAGAGGACGATGCTGAAGAAGCCCTTGTAGTTGAAATAAGTGGACCCCGACTTGGCTGGAGATTTGCAGGCCACGTGCTTGCCATCTATGGCTCCAACGTTGTGTGGGAAGTTCCACCTCTGATACCACTGCTCTGCAACTTCCTTCTTCATCCTTCTTCAGTGAAGGGGCACTGGAGGAGTTCCTCCATGTATTCTTCGATGATGGCCTGCACCACTTCTCTGACCACAATGCTGATGGTGTTGTGTGGCACCCTCCAGCTGTACTGCATGCTCCTGTAGGTGGTCCCTGAGGCCAGGTGGTGCAGAGTCAGTGTTTGCCTTGGTCAACCTGGGTGTCAGCCGCTGCACAACTTCGTCAAACATGGCTGGAGGCATCCTCATGAAGTTCTGGAATGACCGAGTGTCTTCATTCCTGAGCTCCACCATCAGCTTGTTGTACAGCCCGTACTCTTCTCTTCTCCTGATCCATCTTCGTACCCAGACGCTTCTTGGCCGCCTCTTTTTCTTCCCGTAGTAGAGTTCACAGAGCCTGTAGATGGCTTCGCACTGTTGCATGACGATGGTGCCTACCAAAAGAACTGTGTTACGATCCAAGGTGGACATGACTGGATGCTGTGGAAGAGGAAGAAGAAGAGCAAGGCTGCAGAGGTCTGCAAAGCTGGTCTGCTGGTCTGAAAGTGAGATCCAGGTGAGTTGCTCCCCCTTTTTATAGGCAATATAGGTTTTCCACTAGGTGTCCTTTTGCATTCTCTAGGCATCCTCTAGACATCCTTAATATCTAAGATAGGTCCCCTCTGTGAACGTTTTTTCCGTTTAAAATGCTTCTTTGCGAGCTGCATCCGCTTTCATCCTTTCTCCGTCCATGCTCCTAACGCTGCATGTACATTCCGCGTCCGTTTCGCTTCCTCCCTGTGTCCATTTACCGCTGGAGCAGATGCGAGCTGCGCCGATGCGCAGCAGATGCCTAGCGGATGTAGTGGACGCGTAACGGATGCCGACGGATGCAGAACGGATGTCCCCCGTATGCCTAGCGGATGCAGAACGGATGTGTTGGGCACATTTTCTGCTCAGAAAGTTTTGAGCAGCTCAAAACTTTTTGAGCGGATGAAATGTCAATAGACGGATGCTGGACGGATAGAGTGGAAGCAAAACGGAGGCAGTGAATACAGAATGGAAGCATCGCGTTAACCAACGGATGGCAAGTGTTTTTCTCCATTTTACATCCTCTTTCCATCCATTGGTGCAGTGTGACAGGGGCTTTATATGTAGCTTCTAGGCATACTAGAAGAGTCACTGTTTCTGAAGGAGCTCAAGTTCTTTTGAACTACCTTGGAAATTAACAGAAGGGCAACATAATGGATAGTTGAAAGTAGAAGAACTTTTTTCAGTTGATTATACAAAAAGACTTTACTCTCTATAGTTAAACTAAGATTTTTCTGCTGAGAGTTTACTATGGGAAATAGTTAAGTATGGACTGCTTCAAGTATCTTATGAGCTTTTGTGTATGTATGCCTTCATGTCTCTTGGAGACAGTTTGCACTCATTCTTACAGTGTCCTTAGCAAGACTTTTGGAAGTAGCTTGCTGTTGCATTCTTCCTAGGGTTGAGGGAGTGAGAGTTAAGTTAGGGCTAGAACTCAGACTCCTGATCTTTAGCCTCTTAACCACTATACCAAATTGGCTCTCCTATAGTTTTAGGTGTTTTATTTTCCATTGTTTGTATTGTTCACTGAAATTACTTAAATGTGTTAATTATATAACACATCCTGGTGTTTAGTTCATAACTTGGAAGTTGCATATAAAAATTTGCACACAGTAGTCTGTATGCTGCTTTCAAGCTGCAGAATATCTATTAAGTAATTAATTACATTTTTAATACTTAAGATCTTTGCAACAGGAAACATTTGAGCAAATCATAAAAATATCTGTCTTGATCTAATGGATGGAGACACCAATTCAAAAATGTAATAAAGTAGTTAATTGCTTTGTCTCTGTACTGAACAATGCATTATTAAAAAGTCTGTTTAAAATTGGCACATTTTAGAAATGCAAACTGGAAAATGAGAGAAAAACTGTTTCCTAACTCTGTTGGATTTTCATTACTCAGTTGCATGACCTAGTTAAAGATCTCCTTTGCTGGTAGAGCAAAAGGACTGCAAGTTTTATTAACACATAAGTACATCCTCATGAACAGAAAATGTTATACTTCTAACATAACTATTATTGCTTAGAATGGGTTAATTCCTGACTACCTGAACATATTTTTCATTTGTATGAGCAAATGAAAATTCTGTAGGTTCAATAATTATTGCAATTAACAAGGATTGGAAACCTCATATTGAAATATGATTTGCATTAACTATGGTTTACTATTACACAATAGCCCGCATCAAACTTATTCTTCACACTACATCCACCTATCTATATCTTATATCAGAAAAGATGCACAAAAGTTAAGAAGATACTTCAATCTTTAATTCTGTCAGGCAACACAACAAAGACACAACAAAGATTTTTAAGTTTTCCTTAAAAATGAGCAAGCAAACAAACAACAGAAAAAGAAGAAAAGAAACATTACTGTTTTGGCTTGCCAAATAAGATAATGAATAATAACAAAAATAAATTTAGGTACTTTATAGATAATCACACCTGATATTGAGAAAATAAATGTGATAAAGGGTTAAAAGCCAAAGACTGAGGGAAACCAGTTGAAATCCACTTATAATCGTGGAAGCTTACTTTTGATCATGGACTTTTTATTCTCCCAGACTAACCAATCTCAAAATCATGATGAAAATAAAAAGAGGATATAGCAATAGCACTTAGACTCATATACTGCTTCATAGTACTTTACAGCCCTCTCTAAGTGGTTTACAGAGTCAGCATATTTCCCCCAACAATCTGGGTCCTCATTTTACTAGCCTTGTAAGGCTGAATCAACCTTGAGCCTGATGAGATTTGAATTGTCAAACTGTAGGCAGATGGCAGTCAACAAAAGTACCCTGCAGTATTGCATTATAACCACTGCGCCACCATGGGTCATAACTGTAAGTTCCTTTTAGTTCCTAGAAAACAATTTGTATGGAAATTAATGAGGTAAACAAGAGGAAAATATGTCGGAGAATTAAAAAATCATGCTCAGCATAGAAATATGAATAAATCTTTTTCCCACTCCTCTTCATGGGGTTAACACAATGAAGTGAAATGAAAAAACAGGACAATTAAAGATTGATAACAGAAATTATTTCTTTACATAATTGATAGTTTAACAGCATCATTTGTTTTCATTGCCGAACAATTAATCGCTTTAGAAAGGCCCTGAAGAAATTCACCGATGAGATAACTTGTTATTGGTTGCTAGCTTTATTAGCTTCAGACTATTTCCTGAATCATTGCAGGTGCTACTAGCTCCCAAGGAACAGTAATGAAAAAGGACAGGCTATTCATTAGTTTAATGAACAAATCCGATTTGTCACGACAGGTAGTCCTTGACTTGTGAATATTTGTTTAACAAAATTTCTAAATTACAATTGCCTTAGAAAAAGTGACTTGATCTGTCCTTGAAGTTGTGACCCTCACATCAATTTCTGGTCACATAAACACAATTTGGGCTCTTGGCAGTTGGCTCATATTTACAACAGTAAATCATGTTATCACAATCTGTGACCTTCCCAGCTGGTTTCCAACAAGTTGTTGTTTCACAATTGTAAAAATAGTTGTAAAATCAGGTCATGTGATGAGTCACTTAATGACTCCATCACTTAACAACCAATATTCTGGTCTCAATTTTGATCAAAATTTGAGAACTATCTGTATATAACACAGAATGATAAACTAAGTAGTATGGTCCACCAAGGTTCTTATGTTACAGAAATATTAGAAAGGAAGGCTGGTCGATTGGATATAAGCATTATCTATAAATCAATCTTAGATTTTCACCATGATGATCTGTTTGTAGCCTGGTCCTTCAGGTTTCCCAGTGGTGCATCTTTTGCAGTTGTAACTGAGTTGATCCACTTCATTGCTGAATTGTCTCTTTCCTTCCACTTTCACAGAATTATAAACTTGCCAGAAACCAAGATCTTCATATAATAGATGTTATATTCACATAATATAATATAATAGATGTTATATATATTCATATAATAGATGTTATATTCACAAACCAAGATCTTCACATGTCAAAAACATGTGAATTTGAGCCTGGTCAACTGTGTCTTGAATGAGAACTCTGAATTGATTTGTTCAATGATACATACTATTTGTTTCTTTGGCTGGTTGTTGTATTTTCAAGATTTTTTTCCAACTCCGAAGTTCAAAACATGAATATTCCTTTAGTCCTGCTTCTTCAAGTTCCACTTAATAATAAAACTGTCTATTTAAAAGCATCTTGCTGATTTTTTTCATTGTCTTCTTTTTCTCCTTGGTTTGGCAACAAATTCCTTTCCTTCCCATCTGCTCATTAACTAGCTTTGTATCTGGCTGCCTAGCTGCACTGTAGGTTTTTATTTTTGAAATCTACATATTTACTATACTCTTTATTGCTCATGATATATATTTTAAAAGTTTATATTTGATCTTAGCAGAATCTAGATATATATGTATATGTATGTGTGTGTGTGTGTGTGTGTGTGTATGTTTTCTTAAAGAAAATCTTAAAGTATTCAGAACAAAGCTGAATAATATACATATATATATATATATATATATATATATATATATATATATATACATATACATATACATATACATATACATATACATATACATACATATATATGTGCTGTTTAGCTTCCTTCGGGTATTATCCCACGTCATTGTAGTTCTACTAAACAGCACACATGTAAGTACCCGCGAAAGCCTAAAAAAACAAATACATATATATATATATATACATACATACATACATACATACATACATATGCTGTTCAGCTTCCTTCGGGTATTATCCCACGTCATTGTAGTTCTGTTAAAGTTGTAGCAACGTTTCAGCAGAATCTCATCTGCCATCATCAGGCTTCTGTATTGAGTTTGTATTGACACTGTATTGACACAAACTCAATACAGAAGCTTGATGTTGGCAGATGAGATTCTGCTGAAACGTTGCT
>BLBF01000020.1:37071003-37104857 GCA_015471245.1 Laticauda colubrina | reverse complement strand
GGTTGGTAGGCGGGAGGTATCATCTCGTCTATTCATGCTGTGTGGGCGTTTCTCTATCTCTATGGCTTCTCTGATTATTCTGTTGTTGAAGTGTTCGGTTTTGGCGATAGTTCTGGTATTTTTAAAGTCAATTTCATGTCCTGTGGCTTTGAGGTGTTTGACCAGGGAAGAGGTCAGTTCTTCTTTTTTGATTGAGTTTTTGTGTTCTTCAATGCGTGCACTAATTCTTCTGTTAGTTTGTCCTATGTATGTGGTGGGGAAGGCAGTGCAAGGGATTTCATATACTCCTTGGTTTTCTAACTCGATTTTGTCTTTAGGGTTTCTTAGGATGGTGGATATTTTTCTGTTAGTGCAGAATGCTGTTTTAATGTTGTGTTTTTGGAGAATCTTGCTGATTTTGTCTGTAGTGCCTTTTATATATGGGAGGAGGGCTTTGCCATTCTCTTGTTCTCTGTCTTGGCTTTTGGTTGGGGTTTCTTTTTGGATTAGGTGGGTAATCTTCTTTTTTGGAAATCCATTGGCTGTAAGTACATTAGTGAGAGTGTGTAGTTCGGTTTGTAAGTTTTTAAGCTATCTACATGCACTCTCACACCACCCCCCAGCACAGATCAATTCCGTAGCCAAGACACTCATCTCCAGAACAAAATGCTTAGCTGATGAACAACACTTAAAAACCGAACAACAAGATCACAGCTCACCAGCTCAAATCCCCCAGTAACCAAGACTAACCTGAGCACAACCAAGCCCCCACCTAAGCAGAACACACCCCCAGCCAATCAGAACACAGCCAACCCTCCTACCAATCAGAACACAGCCAAACCCCCACCCATTCAAGTCACACCCCCACAAGCAGTTAAAAGGAAGAAGCAGCTGCAAGCTCACATTACTCTGAGAAGCACAGAGCTGAAGAAACAAGCCTGAAGATGATGAATGAGACTTCATCGAAACGTTGCCTAGATACTTCCAATTCTACGCAGGATAAAACCCGAATAACCAAAGATATATATATATATATATATATATATATATATATATATATATATATATTATTGCACTATTGAATGAAGATTCCACTACTACAAATTTTGTTTCATGGTCAGAAAACCCTGACTATTTCTGAAAGGTGAATATATGTATTTATAAACATGTGACTAGATTAACACCCAGAAGTGACAAACTATTCAAGAAGTGATTAAAAATTCAGCTTATTTGCTGACTTGATTCTAATAAAGTATTCAGATAATTAATATGTGAATCAATCCATTTAGGTTTGCATTAGTCGACACAATCTACAGTCAAATTAATTCTAAATTCCCTCTACATTGTATTTGTTTACCTTTAAATCACAGTCTCATGAAGCAGTAGAAGCTATGACCAGGAAAAAATATTAAAAGCAGTCACATTAACTACACTAATATCTTTATACCATTTTTCCTGGTATGATTCCCTTTAGGCACTTTGAAAAATCTAAATATTTGCGTATTGTTGCTGTATTGAAGAATTATGTATGATCACAATAATGAGAATCAATTATCAAGTTTTTGAGGTAAAATGCATCCTCAGGCTAAGTATTGTGAACCAAGGGCACTGTTTAAAAATGAATAAACAGTACACTAAAAATATATATTGACTGTTTTTTCAAAGCAGGTGATCAGCAAGGAAGCACATTTGAAGAACTGTTTGAACATTTGGTAGCATGATTGCAAAGGAAATAATGGGTAAATCTTTTTTATTATTTAATAATAGTATTTCATTATTTATTTATTTAACTTGTATTATGCCTTTAATATTTTTACAAATAACTCAAAGTGACAAACATATCCAACATATCTTCCTCCTATTTTCCCACAACAGCAATTCTGTGAGGTTTATTTATTTATTTAGTACATGGCACGTGTTAGCTAGGGATTACTGAGGTTGCAGGCTGCCTCTGTGAAAATTTTTTTTTCAGACACTGTTATCTTTACCCACGGGACACCTGAATGCCAGTAAGCATTCGGGGGAGGCTCCTTTCTTGTCCCTACACGGTTTATTCAATCACGGTAATCGAGCCACCAACCTCAGTGGTGCACAGGCCCGGTGTCTTGCCACATGAGCCACTGCGGCCCCTTATCTGAGAGTTGAATTGGAATGAGAGACAGTGATTGGGCCAAAGTCACCAGCAGGCTTTCATGGCTAACTTGAACTAGCTTTCATGGCAGGACTTGAACTCATGGTCTTCTGCTTTCTAGCTTGGTGCCTTAACTACGAGACCAAACTGGTATGGGCAGGTTTTGGTCTTTACGTGTTATTTAATGCTGAAGATTCAGGTGAAAGTATCAAGATATAAACTTAAATTTATTGCTTTTACCATAATTGTTTCTTCCCTTGTACCCTTTTTTTTGTTGAGCACAACATATACATAATTTGTTGTGAATTAGTGCTGCCTGTCAAAGCCTGATAATTGATTATACACAGATTTTCAGCCAGGAGAAAAAGTCAAGGTGGTATATTGAGGACAGTACACCAGAAATTGTTCGTCATTGAATTCTGCATGGTACTGGTGGCAGGACTGCATCCTCTCAAACATCTGAGACCAGCAGTTTAATGGTTTCTTTAAAAATATAAGCTAAGAACATGGAACTGCCTCTGTGGCAGTTTCTTATTGCTTATTGGCACCTTCTTATTGCTTACACAAATTATTGTGTCATCTGAATTACACAATTCAAAATAAGAAAACCCTGATATCTGAAATCATGATCTCCAACTGCTCAATATTTGGGACAGCCCAAGTTTATAGAGCTATAAAACCACCCACCCAAAATGTCAAACAAATATGGTGGATTCAAATCCAACATTAATTGATAACTTCTTCTATGAATATACACAGCCATGATTGTTAAGAACGAATAAATGACTGTGCTGCAAATAAATATGCATACACTGGAAAACATGGATATATTTACAAAGCTGAACATTTTTTTTACATTAACATAGCCTGCTAATGCATTTTACATTATAGAAAACTGAGTATGTAGTTTCTGTTTAATAATTACAGAAAATCCTTAATTTATGACTGGTTGCTTAGCAATCATTTAAAATTGTGATGGACTTTCCCATGGCTACTTATGATTTGGATTCAAAGTGCTAATGACTGGATTAACACCTCCCCTCGTCCTGTGATGGTATTTTGGGTTTTTGGCAACCAGCTGAATTTACAGGAGTTTGTTGTGCCTTGTGATCATGTAACTATGATTTAGATTTCCTCTCCTCCGGAAACTGGTGTCTATTTCTAGTTTCTCACAAAAAATGCAATGGTTTCACTTAATCACTGGGATATTTGCTTAACAAGCACTGGAAAACAGGTAGTAAAATCAAGTGCGGTCACCTGCTTAACAACCAACATGACATCTGGCCATAATTTGAGGCTCAATTATGATCATAAAGACATATTCCATAGCAATATTTTTCAACACAGTGGCTATAAAGGTAGAGAAATAAGGTAGATGAAATCGAGGCAGAGAATGCATGTCTGTTTACACTACGCATAGAGTAAGCATTTTGAACACAGTATGCCTATAATTTCTGGATCTTATAAACTTCTGGCCGAAAATAATCCAAATTCCACATTGAAAATATTGTAACTCTTTTAAAGTTTGCTTCTTTATTCTACAATTTGCCAAGATCCTATGACTGATACATAATGATATGATGCAAATTTCCTGATATCATTTTCTCTCTTCTTTGTTTAAACATAACAAACTGTAAATTTAGGTTGAGAGCAAGAACCAAAACTCAACGACAACAAATATGATTTGCATGCAGGCAAATCCTAGAATCTATCTCAAAAATCTCTATGACTAGGAAACATGATTTTGGCATCCTGGTTAATTACTTCTTTTAATGAAAACAACATTGAGTTAGATAATAGTTAGACATAGCAATGTGGTTTCATATATTGGAAAGGAAAAAAAACCCAGCTGGAAAATCTGACTGCAATTAATCCTTTTAAAAATGCTTAGAGCTTTAAGTTTTTGGAAAAAGTGCAATATATCTGCCTTCAATCATCTTCATGACTTCCATCCCCACCTTCCTAATATCCATCATGTGAGAGTGCAGGACTCTGGGGTTTTTGCAAAGCTTTCTCCATGTTGCAATTAATATCTTTGTACAAAAGCAGATGAGTTTTTAGAAGGTATGAAAATGTGTTCAAGTGAGCCTAAATTCTGTTCCCTTGAGAGGCTTCAAATACTTTAAAAGAATAATGTGAGTAAGGGTCTTCATGGAAAAGAATAATCATGAAGCAGTGGTGGGATTCAATTTTTTTTACTACTGGTTCTGTAGGCGTGGCTTGGTGGGTGTGACAGGGGAAGGATACTGTAAAATCTCCAGTCAGAGGTGCTATTTGCTGGTTTTCTGAACTACTCAAAATTTCCACGACTGGTTCCCCAGAACTAGTCATAACCTGCTGAATACCACCTCTTTCATGAAGGTAGGTTTTCTGTCACCTGTCTCTAGAAAAGCGTGTGTACTGGATTCTCATGTTCTGAACAAAAATGAAATGGCCAATCTCATTCTAATTCTATTAATGTAGAAAACTGAAAACTTATGAATAATGCTCCTAAAAAGCAATTCAACTGAGGTGTATAGCAATATTTATCTTACAGGGTTAACATAATAACTGACATTGAAAAAAATAATGTTTAGAATGTCATGAAAAGAATAAGCACAGACACATCACAGAACCAACTCAGAAAGGAAATGAAGCTTTGGAAATAACCCTTTGTGTGGTTCAGAACTGGTTTCTTTAGAGCTGAATATGTTTCAGAAATGCTTTGGGAGAAGTGCTTCAGACATTATGCATGCACAATAACAGCATTTTTCTATGATTAAAACAGCCCCACTTTTTATGGCTACTGTGCAAGCCTAAAGCCCATGTCACACTGCCCAACGGATGTAAAAAGGACACAACGGACGAGCAAAAGGTTCCATCTGTTGTTTTCCGCTCTCAAAAGGGGAAAAAATTTGCATAACCGGAGCGGATAACATGGACGCGGGGAGGATGCAGGGCGGATGGAAAGCGGATGCGGATCGGAAGCCTAGCGGATGGAAGCGGATGGGAGCGGATGGCACATCCGCAAGGCTTCCGGGGGACCTCAGCAAAGCGGACACGGAACGGATACAGCGGATGCAGAACAGATGCCAAACGGATGAAGCGGATGCAGAGCGGAAGCCTAGCGGATACACAGCGGAAGCCGAACGGATTCCTGGCGTTAATTGCGCATGCGGGGGGGATGCATTGTGTCAGCCCCGCGGATATAACAGAAGCAGCTAGGAAGCAGGTCGCCATTCAGAGGAAAGACCTGCTGCCAGACGGATTGGCTGCCTTGCCTGCCCTGCCTGCAAACCTTGCTGCCAGCCTGGCTGCCTGCCTTCCTGCCAGCCTTGGTGCCTGCCTCCCTGCAAGCCTTGGTGCCTGCCTTGGTGCCAGCCTTGCTGTATGCCTGCCTGCCAGCCTTGGTGCCTGCCTGCCTGCCAGCCTTCCTGCAAGCCTTGGTGTCAGCCTTGGTTCCTGCCAGCCTCCCTGCCAGCCAGCAACCCCACAACCATGCTGAAGCACAGCAAACCTCAGCCATCTGCTGCCAGCCCTTGCAAGAGGGACAGGGCTACCATCCCGCCCCCTGGCCCTCACTCTGGTTCTGCTGGGGCTTCTGCAGCACGGGCTCGCTCTTCTGGGGCTGGGGCTTCTGCTGCTTCTGCTTTTGGAGGAGCTGATGACAAGCACTCCAGCACCAGCTACCTCCACAGCACCTGCACCCTTCACCCCTGAGACTGAGCGACCAAGAGGAGTGCCAGAGACTCATTTTTGTTTTATAGCTTGTTGTTAATAAAGTCTATTTATGATTCACACACTTGCTTCATTTGTTTTTTTTTGAATAAAGTCTTGGTGGAAACTTTTAGAAATGGTTTAAGCCTTTGCATGCTTGAGGGATGGGTTAAGATAGCAGTGGGATGGGCAGGGATACCTTTGGGATGGGTAATAGCTGTGGGATAGATAAACCTCCAGTGCAAGCATAGTGGGACTGTATGGTCCACCCTCCCAGGTGCCACACCTATGGCCCTTTATTATCAATAATAATGTAATAATTATCCACACATGTCAACATAATCACAACTCTTTATTAAACGCCCTGTTCATTGTAGGCCAACCAAACATATATGGCCCAGTCTCATCCGTGTGATGAGACAGGCTGAAGGAAGCATCCATTAAGCATCTACCATCCTGTCTTGCCACTCCACTGCTCCAGCTGGGGAGTTGCACCAGTGTTTCAGGAGGTTGCACTGCTTCTTCCCTTCAGGTGAGCCTCTGTTGGGGCCTTGCACATCCTCAGTGTCGATCAGGTTTCGCCCTTGCCTCCATTCCCCAGGCTCCATGTCCCCATTGCCTTGTTGATGGTCCACAAGCCTGTTCTGCAAGACTGGGTAGCAGGTGCGCATGAGATTGTGCAGGATGCAGCAAGCTTCCACAATCCTCCTCATGGCCTCTGGGCTATGCTGCATGTTGGTGAGAAGTACCAAGAACCTGTTGGCCAGGATGCCAAAGGCGTTCTCCACCACCCGTCTTGCCCTGGACAGCCTGTAGTTGAAGATCCTCTCTTCACGGGTGAGGAATTTGGAGGTGTAGGACTTCATGAGGTAGGTTGTGAGGGAGAAGGCGTCATCCCCCACGATGAAGTAGGCCATATCTTGCTTGTCGTTGGGCAGCGGGTCTGGATCTGGGAAGCCCACCATGAGGTCGCCTTCCAGCTCCTCCTTGAGGTGACTGGCGTTGTATACCTGGGCATCTGAAGATGAGCTGTTGCCTGAAGCATCGATGTACATGAACTTGTAGTCAGCATCAACCATGGCGAAGAGGATGATGCTGAAGAAGCCCTTGTAGTTGTGATAAGTGGACCCCGACTTGGCTGGAGCTTTGCAGGCCACGTGCTTGCCATCTATGGCTCCAACGGTGTGGGGGAAGTTCCACTTCTGATACCACTGCTCTGCAACCTTCTTCCAGCCTTCTTCAGTGGAGGGGCACTGGAGGAGGTCCTCCTTGTATTCTTCGATGATGGCCTGCACCACTTCTCTGACCACAATGCTGATGGTGTTGGATGGCACCCTCCAGCCGTACTGCATGCTCCTGTAGGTGGTCCCTGAGGCCAGGTGGCGCAGAGTGAGTGCCACCTTGAGCCCAGGTTCCAGGCTGGGCGGGAAGTTGGTGTTTGTCTTGGTCAACCTGGGTGTCAGCCACTGCACAACTTCGTCAAACATGGCTGGAGGCATACTCATGAAGTTCTGGAACGTCCAAGTGTCTTCGTTCCTGAGCTCCACCATCAGCTTGTTGTACAGTCCGTCCTCTGCTCTTCTGGCGAACCATCTTTGGACCCAGACTTTTTTTGGGTGGCTCCTTTTCTTCCCGTAGTAGAGTTCACAGAGCCTGTAGATGGTTTCGCACTGTTACAGAAGGATGGTGGCTGCCGAAAGGACTTTGTCACAATCCACGGTGGACATGACTGGATGCTGTGGAAGAGGAAGAGCCAGATGAAGGCTGCAGAGGTCTGCACCGCTGGGCTGCTGTTCTGAAAGTGAGATGCAGATGAGTTGCTCCCCCTTTTTATAGGAAATATAGGTTTTCTGCTAGGCATCCTCTAGGCATCCTCTAGATATCCTTAATATCTGAGATAGGTCCCCTCTGCGAACGTTTTTTCCGTTTTAAATGCTTTGTTTCCATGCTGCATCTGCTAGGCATTCATTCTGCATCCGTTCTGCGTCCGTTCCGCTTCCTCCCTGCGTCTGAGCGGATGCAAGTTGCGCGGATGCGTAACTGATACCTAGCGGATGCGTAGCAGATGCATAATGGACAAACTGGATACATTTTCCCTGCAAAAGTTTTGGGCAACCGAAAACTTTTGGAGCGGATGAAACGTCAATACACGGATGCTGGACGGATAGAGAGGAAGCCAAATGGAGGCAGTGAGTACATCGCGTTTTTGAATGGATGGCAAGCTTTTTTGTCCATTTTACATCCTCTTTGCATCCATTGGTTCAGTGTGACATGGGCTTAAATAACACTTGTGGCTGCTTTAAGAAACAGATTGATTTTTATGAGTGGACTTTTAAAGCAGCTACAGTTTCTTTACAGCTTCATGTAGAAGCCTGAAAAAGTGTGGCTATTTTGATAAATAGGAGACAGATATAGCAAGGACTTCTTCTGAATCATTTTCAAATACACATAGCCATTGTCCATTGCACCTCTGAATTCTGGTCACTGTGATATTTTCATAATGAAAGTTTCCCCATGACTAAGCTTACTACATAACAAAATATTTTCAACCTGCTCAGTAAAAAATTATTTCATAGACTGCAATAAGGAAGCATCCAAATAACTGCAGCTGTTTCAGTCTTTGGTAGCATGAAGTGAAAACAGGGAGAACCTTTAGAGCACATTTTGCTTAGTTCTAACTTCATTTTTAAGGATTTTACTGTGCTCAATATTTTTATTTAAAAAAAGATCCTCGGGGGTTTTGTAAGGTAGAATAGCAAGGATGAGAAAAAGAAAAAAGCTGAATTGGCAGAAATGGGAAAACACAGAGGTATGCCAACAGATAAGCAAGAAGAAGAAGAATGGCATTTATAGCCTGATCATTTTTAACTATTTAAATCAATGCCTGTGAGTATTAGTCACACATCTATTTAGTATTTACTAAATTTGCAAAATGTATCTCAATCCTGCAGAACTTAAGAAAAAGTAAGGTTTGACTCCAGGCTGCATGCTGGTTTGACCTACATCAGACTTGTCAGCCTTGAATCCACATTTGAAGTGCAAAAAGCAAAGCTGGCATTTATAGTGATGTCAATAGGATCAGATCAGAACTGTAACATTCCATTAGCACAAGACATAGCAAAGTTAAGGCTGTCCATATCCAAGAAATTTGAGATCTGAGAAAGTGCATGATGATGGTATATACTGTATTAACCATAATAAAGATCTCTGATAGGCAATGAGGGTAGATTTCACAGGTTAACTCCCAATTCCTGCAGGGACCCCACCACTGTGCCTGTCTAAAATCCCTATGTTTATTTGCAAATCTATTTCAGTAGTTGACTTAATGCTCTGTTAAAGTTCTGTAAAAGTAAAGAATGATATATGTTTCAATCTTCTATCTTTCTTGGCAAATCTAAAAAGAAAAAAAAATAGAAAGAAATTGAACCATATGGTAGATACAAAAACTAATTGTTAAAGAAGAATGACTTGCCTTTATGAATTGCCATGTTCAAGAGTTTTTTTTTTTTAAACTCTAACCCTTATTTAGAACAGATAGTTGTTTTCATTCCAGTTTAGACTGATGCTCTCTTTCCCAAATATGTCCATGATTACGAAATGGTTCAAGTAACAAATTGAGGCTTTTATCATGTGAAACAGAAGAATAAGGATATGTGATATTTGGCTTTATTGCCTGTTGTGTCTTTATTTTTCCTTACAACTTTTGCCTCTTCTTCCTACACCAATTTTCTATCTGAAGCAGTGTCCACATGGTAATAAATGGCCTTTAATCTTCAGATACTTAGATGATTCAGAACTGCTAAATATATTGATGGAAGGAAGGAAGGAATGAAGGAAGACAAATTCTGCAATACAACACAAGATGGTCATACTGATGTCAAAACTTAAAGCCCATGTAACACTGAACCAATGGATGCAAAGAGGATATAAAACGGACAAAAAACCTTGCCATCCGTTCGATAACGCGATGTACTCACTGCCTCCGTTTGGCTTCCTCTCTATCCGTCCAGCATCCGTGTATTGACGTTTCATCCGCTCCAAAAGTTTTGGGTTGCCCAAAACTTTTGCACAGAAAATGTATCCAGTTCGTCTGTTCTGCATCCGCTACGCATCCACTAGGCATCCATTACGCATCCGTTATGCATCCGCTATATCCGCTAGGCATCCGCTATGCATCCACGGAACTCCATCCGCCCGGACGCAGGGAGGAAGCGGAACGGATGCAGAACGGATGCCTAGCAGATGCAGAACGGAAACAAAGCATTTAAAATGGAAAAAACATTCGCAGAGGGGACCTATCTCGGATATTAAGGATATCTAGAGGATGCCGAGAGGATGCCTAGCGGAAAACCTATACTGCCTATAAAAAGGGGGAACAACTCGCCTGCATCTCACTTTCAGAACAGCAGCCCAGCAGTGCAGACCTCTGCAGCCTTCATCTGGCTCTTCCTCTTCCACAGCATCCAGTCATGTCCACCGTGGATTGTAACAAAGTCCTTTTGGCAGTCACCATCATTCTGCAACAGTGCGAAGCCATCTGCAGGCTCTGTGAACTCTACTGCGAGAAGAAAAGGAGCCACCCAAAAAGAGTCTGGATCCGAAGATGGTTCGCCAGAAGAGCAGAGGACGGACTGTACAACAAGCTGATGGTGGAGCTCAGGAACGAAGACACTCGTGCATTCCAAAACTTCATGAGGATGCCTCCAGCCATGTTTGACGAAGTGGTGCAGCGGCTGACACCCAGGTTGACCAAGGCAAACACCAGCTTCCGGCCCAGCCTGGAACCTGGGCTCAAGGTGGCACTCACTCTGCGCCACCTGGCCTCAGGGACCACCTACAGGAGCATGCAGTACGGCTGGAGGGTGCCATCCAACACCATCAGCATTGTGGTCAGAGAAGTGGTGCAGGCCATCATCGAAGAATACAAGGAGGACCTCCTCCAGTGCCCCTCCACTGAAGAAGGATGGAAGAAAGTTGCAGAGCAGTGGTATCAGAAGTGGAACTTACCCACATCGTTGGAGCCATAGATGGCAAGCACGTGGCCTGCAAAGCTCCAGCCAAGTCGGGGTCCACTTATTTCAACTACAAGGGCTTCTTCAGCATCATCCTCTTCGCCATGGTCGATGCTGACTCCAAGTTCATGTACATCAATGCTTCAGGCAATGGCTCATCTTCAGATGCCCAGGTATACAATGCCAGTCACCTCAAGGAGGAGCTGGAAGGCAACCTCATCGTGGGCTTCCCAGATCCAGAACCCCTGCCCAACGACACACAAGATGTGCCCTACTTCATCGTGACGCCTTCTCCCTCACAACCTACCTCATGAAGCCCTACACCTCCAACTCCTCACCTGTGAAGAGAGGATCTTCAACTACAGGCTGTCCAGGGCGGGTGGTGGAGAACGCCTTTGGCATCCTGGCCAACAGGTTCCAGGTACTTCTCACCAGCATTGCCCAGAGAGTGTGAGGGGGATCATGGAAGCTTGCTGCATCCTGCACAATCTCATGCGCACCCGCTACCCAGTCTTGCAGAACAGGCTCGTGGACCTCCAGCAAGGCAATGGGGACATGGAGCCTGGGGAATGGAGGCAAGGGCGAAACCTGATCGACACTGAGGATGTGCAAGGCCCCAACAGAGCCTCACATGAAGCGAAGAAGCAGCGCAACCTCCTGAGACACTGGTGCAACTCCCCAGCTGGAGCAGTGGAGTGGCAAGACAGGATGGTAGATGCTTAATGGATGCTTCCTTCAGCCTGTCTCATCACACGGGTGAGATTGGGCCATGTATGTTTGGTTGGCCTACAATGAACAGGGCGTTTAATAAAGAGTTGTGTTTATGTTGACACGTGTAGATAATTACATTATTATTGATAATAAAGGGCCATAGGTGTGGCACTTGGGAGGGTGGACCATACAGTCCCACTATGCTTGCACTGGAGGTTTATGTATCCCACAGCTATTACCCATCCCAAAGATATCCCTGCCCATCCCACTGCTATCTCAACCCCTCCCACTGCTATCTTAACCAATCCCACAAGCATTCAAAGGCTTAAACCATTTCTAAAAGTTTCCAGCAAGACTTTATTAAGAAAAAGAAATGAAGCAAGTGTGTGAATCAAAACTAGACTTTATTAACAACAAGCTATAAAACAAAAATCAGTCTCTGGCACTCCTCTTGGTCGCTCAGTCTCAGGGGTGAAGGGTCCAGGTGCTGTGGAGGTGGTGCTTTTCATCAGCTCCTCCAGAAGCAGAAGCAGCAGAAGCCCCAGCCCCAGAAGAGCGAGCCCGTGCTGCAGGCTTCCGCTGTGTATCCGCTGTGCATCCACTTCATCCGCTCGGCGTCCGTTCTGCATCCGCTGTTTCCGTTCTGCGTCCACTTCGCTGAGGCCCCCCGGAAGCCCTGCGGATGTGCCATCCGCTCCCATCCGCTTCCATCCGCTGGGCTTCCGTTCCGCATCCGCTTTGCATCCGCCCTGCGTCCTCCCCGCGTCCGTGTTATCCGCTCCAGTTATGCAAATTTTAGCCCCTTTTGAGAGCGGATAACAACGGATGGAACATTTTGCTCATCAGCTGTGTCCTTTTTGCATCCGTTGGGCAGTGTGACATGGGCTTAAAATGAATGATCAGAGGAGTAAAAATAAATGGCATATTTTCAAAGAGACACTTCAGAAAAGTATAGCAATGTTAATTTCCTGAACAACAACAGCATTAAGAGGCCAGTTAATGTATTTGGATGACCATGGATGCACAGTCTTCTCTGGTCTAAAATACATAATGACTCTGAATAGTGCTCCAGGATCTCAGTTCAAAAAAGGGTGGAAGGGGTCAGGTCATTTCTTTTACTTGCCAATTTGAATAAAATAAAGCATATCTTAATTAGTATCTATCATTAATTATTTCTTCCAGTTTTCAGAAAATTTGTATCTATCATTAATTATTTCTTCCAGTTTTCAGAAGCAGAATGCTCAGGTCAAGGATATCTGCATTTAAATATGATCATCATCAACCTGGGAATACAATGAAAGTTTTAGAGATAAAGGTAATAGCAACAGTGATATTTCCTTTTTAGCAGTGTCACTAAATGTCTTGATCATATACTATTCTTAAAATAACTGTTTGATTCTCATAATGCACAGATATGGTTCAACTACACTTTCTATATCTGATGTTATGGCCAGCGTCTTAATCTTAGAAATATACTATTCCCCTTTGAAATTCTTCAAGATAAATACATTGAATTAAATTTAATTTGTATGCCCATGATCTTTATTATTTTTAAAGCACTTCTATGTATATTTTTAAAAATGATATTTTAATGATCTCATTTTGCACTGAGATGTTTTGGCTCTTCCTGAATTATTGAAAGAATTACAATACAAGTCCGTTCTATTCAATACTTTTGGTAGATAAGCAATGTCACCAGCTATTTTTGTGATATACAGGTAGTCCTTAACTTACTATCATTTGTTCAATGACCATTTAAGATCAGTGTTGAATGAAGGGATTTATGACCAGTACCAGAATTTATTATTGCTGCAGTGCCCTCATAGTCATGTGATCACAATTTGTATGCCTGGCAATCCACCTGCCCTGATGACCACCTGCAGAGATGTTGCAATTGCCCCTACTCACTTACTTTCCTCCTGTGGTCCTTTTGGAGTACTTCTCACTCACCTGGGCCTACATCTTTCCTGGATATTCTCACAATCTGAGAATTGTGTACATTTCTAAAATGGTGCCCACTTCCAGGATGACTTCTATATAGGAAGGTTGCACATCTCTTTGACTGGTTCTCTTTTGGAAAGGTGATCTTCTGAAACGCCTTTCTGAAACAGCACCCTCCCCATGTGCCACTTTTCTCGTGCTATTCTGGAAGAGCCTGCCATTATTGTGATCTGTCTGAAGGTGATCTTTAGAAGAGATAAGTGGAGCAAGATGTGATGGGGTGATGAAGATGCCCAAAGGTGTGAGATAGTGGGGTGGAAAGATGTGTTTCAGGGGGTGGGAGTATTCCTGGGAGGCCTGGTGCAGGACACATGTGAGCTGGGTAGGTATTGCAGTGTGAGCCTGTACCTGTGTCAAGCCTCCCAGGGCCTCCCCCATGCATAGGCACCCCATGTTCTGCTTAACAACATTCAGTTGCTTCACAATTGCAATAGGAAAAGCTAGGATTGTGTTTGTTAAGCAAAGTGATGCCATCAAAAAAAAAATGAAAGTCTGTAAAAAAAAAAGCTAAGAATAGTTCAAAAGACCAGAACAGGTCCATCTGGAGAGAGGTGGCTTATATATAAATATGGGACCTAGAGCATGATGATGCTTATCAGAATGTTTGGGATAAATAAGATGATCCCTAAAATAGCCATAATAGCTCATCCTTCTGCAATCTGGACAAAGTGCAATTTGAAGTTGTCTTCAAGAATCTTTGAATTAAATAATTTAACTTTTCCATGTTTCCATAAACAATAGCCTGCATTCTTGATCTTCAGCCTCTTCCAGGGGTTTTATTAAAGCCAAGAAGTCTATAAGTATTCTCTTTGACTTCACTTTTTATGCTTCATATTTTATGCTGCATGTCCCCTCCCAATAACAATGACTGTGATAAACGAAGTGTGATGAAGAAAAATAGGAAAAGACAAATGCTTAAAGGTCATTTTTTTTTTGCCCTTAAGAACTATAATGAACAAGGGAGCAAATGCTGTAAAAAATAGTTTTGTTTCTTTGTGTAAGTTTTTCAGCTGGGAATTATCACATTCATAGAATAGTCATTCAACAAATGTGATAGAAATTTCCAGGAAAAATAAATGCATCACTAATGGGATGATAAACAATCTGTATGGAGTGTGGAATAGGTTTTCTGGCTGGCTTAAGCAAGTTGTTTATATTGCTGGAGGGCAATGCATGCAGATGCTACTCTGAATGCCATCTGGATGCTACTTTTGAAGATACAAGAAAAGAAAGGCAAGGTAAACTTAAAATATGACAAGGGAGTAGAAGCAGTCAAACACAAATGAGATACCTGTGATAGAGATCACCTAGCAACATTTAGTGAAAGCATATAATAATACAGGATGAAAAGAAGTTCAGCTGCTTACTGACTGGTTGATCGAGGTCTGCTTGCTCCCTATTAAAATGCTGCTTTTGTTTTAAAAAGTGGACTTCTGCTACAGTGTGTATTGAACCACAAATAATAAACAACTTACCCCTAGAATTCTTGTACTGTTATTTAAGACATTATGGCTCTCTTAATAAAATTGTACTACTCTTAAACTATTTGACTGGTATCAGCCATAACTGGGTCAAAGATGAATCCATCTTTGCCATAGGGATAAGAAACCTATGGCATTTGTAAATATGATAAACTACAATTCATAGCATCTTTCATCCTTGGTTATGTTGGCTGGGTTGATGAGACCTGCGGTTCAACTACATCAGAAAGGTTGCATAGTTCTCACTTGTTCTATAATGCATTTTTGTTTTTATATGCGTGGAAATGTGTTTGAATGTGCAACTAATAAAACTCTATTACCAAGGAAAATCGAGATTGACAGAAGTCTTTCAGAGGACCTATACCCATTAAAATCAAAATTAGTGTGTCTTGAGTCCAAATACACTCATTTGCAGACAGAGATAACCTTCTCTTTGTAGGAATATATGATTAATCAACTGCATGCAAAACTGAATCAGAAATACCGGGAGTGGATAGATCTTAATATAGCACTGCGAGTCATTTGAAAGCCTTCATAAAATTGTAAACAGATAATTTGGACATGTTGATGGGAAGATTAGATTTTATTGTTTCTTGAGTGACAGGCTTAGTGAAAGGTATTTGTGGTTTGCCTCCTGTTGCTAAAATCCAATGACAAGCAAAACCTGACATGTGTGTATAATAGGAAGGCTTTAGAAGAAATATGAGAAACAGCTCATCAAGAAGCTTGTACTTCAGCAAGTTTTAATTTCACATCATGAAAGAATTACAACATTCAGAAGATGTGCAAAATATTGGAAGATGTCATTTGGTGAAATCTACTTTATTTGTTTTTGCTCACGTGTATTTGAAGAGTGGGAAGTGTTTATCTAAAGCATCTCTCCTTGATTTGGTGCCCACCACATATCTTGGACTTCAAGTCCCAGATTTTTGCTCGGAATTTTGAAAAATGAAGTTCACACATCTGGGTGCCAGCAGTTGGGGAAAATTTGGGTTGAAGGTGAGGGTCAAAAGGTTAAGGAAGACTGATCATAAACACAACAGGAAAAATTTCAGGAACAGCTTAGTTTCCTAATATCCAGAGCCAGTATAGATAACAAATCCACATCCTAGTATGTAAATGTTTGTAGTTGTTAAATTTGTTTTCACAGCAATTTTGACATTCAGCAACAGAACAAGAAAATAGCTTTTCCAGTGCCAACTTTCCTCAAAATGAAAACAAGTACTATCTTAAATCAGCTGCACTGTTATAAGGTAGAATGCATTAAAAGGAGGGAATAAGGAAACAATTTTCTACTGAATAAGTTATTTAGATACAGTTATTTAGAGATTCATCGGGATAAGGCCTACTATTTAAGTAAATATCCTTGGATATGTAAGTCAAATTGAGGTAAACTAGGTAATCTTGACACAAATTGAATTTTAAAAAGTTGTCTAAAAGCGACAAAATAGCAAAAAATTAGTACAAATAAACCTATTTGCCTTGGATGTAATTAGTGCATGTTTCATTTTCTTTCATTTTCTTAATAGTTTCTTAAGAAAACAAATTTCTTAATAATTGGTGGAGAAAACATCAAAATGATTTGATTTGTGTTTGTTTTTCTGTTATAATCTTTCTTTTAAAACATTTCTCTTAATTTTCCACAATAGGAATTTTTATTAAGTTCAGAACACACTAAACTATATTCACATTAGGCATAATGAAATCAATTGAACAGAAGGAATAACTCATCCCATTAATTTAAATGCATCTACTAGAAAAATGGTACAACCACAGAAAAAATGGTACAACCACAGGATGGCCTGTGATGGCAGATGATGTAATGCAGATGATGGCCTGATGCAGATGATGGCCTTATGTGTTTGCATGTCATTGTTTGATACCTGTACAAATCAACATAGTTGCATGACATGCACATTTTATCATTTGTCTCTCACTATTCTATGCAACAGGGTTTAGAATGCACTTTAATACCAGTTAAGTGTTTATATAAGACTGTATTTTAAGGGAAAGCTTATCTCTATTTCCCACTCTTTCTCCTCACTAATTTGTTTAAATGTAACTATTAGTAACCTAATTAGGTGTAGGATATGTTTCCTCCCCAAGGGAAATAGTTAAAAAAAACTTTAAAAGGGACTATGACTTTTTTCTCTCTATGCATAGGGTCCTTCTAGACTGCAGCCCCACTGCATGGTATCCCATTGTGGGTCAATTTAAAATACATCTGGATCAAACTGAATGTTTTTAGCATCCTACATCTACATCTGAATGGTTTCTAAATCATTTCTCATCTAATATTACTAATTTGGAAATTGAACTCCACACATTTGAAGAAGTCCAGGTTTGGGAAGGCAGATTCATAAAAAATATGAGATCATATGATCCTTCCACATCCCCTACTCCTCAATCTGTTTCTCAGTCCAATTTTATCCCAAATATTATATGCAACAATAGTCTCCCTACTCATCCAATAAAGTAAGATTAATATAAATCAATTGGAGGGGTTTGGATAGTTCTTCTTTACACTTAAAGTAAATATGGCTTATATAAATAAGGAATTTTAAGCTTTGTTGTGTTAACTCTGCTAGAGTAATTTTTAAAAATCTAAAATTTTATGTACTCACACTTATAGGTTGACTTTTTGGCACATCATAAACACCTTCTTTCTTTTGGCTAGTAGGAACCTGTGAGAAGAAAAATGTAATTAGGATCAACTTGAAAAATAGTGGAAGTTCTTATTGGAAGATTAATACATGATATATATGACAATAGATTCTGAAACACACGTGTTCTTGTTATGAATTAGAAGAAAATTCTTTTTTATAGTTCTTGGCACTCTGTTCCTATACTAATCTCTATCTTAGATTATCATGGTTGAGTTTACTATCTAGTACCCTAGCTTTAAATTTAAAAAAAGGACTCCTTCACAACAAATCTGTAAGTTTGCACAAAACAAGAATTAATATCTTATTAATATTGTACTATTTCTTATATTTTTTCTATGTAGACTTTGCACATCTAGTCCCAATCCATATGTGTTGCTCTAATTTATTATTTGGGAAGAGAAAGGACTTGAGCAATATGCCAAGCTTCTCATAGTAGGTAGCAATAATTACCCAATTAGTACTTTGTGGAAGAGATGTAAGTCTTTTGCTTTGTTCATATCTGCTCTGTACTTATTAGAAACTGTTTTTCTTCACCATCTATTGGAAGAGATGACAGTAGCCCAACGCAAGCACCAGTTTGACTTACACTGTTCAAGAACAAAGTTATTATACACAATGTGTATTATCAGTTTATAAATAATAAGTAAGTTCTTTTCAGATTGTTTGAAAGCAGAATGGAAATTCCTTATTGGATTGTCAATAGTTCATAACACTCCAAGCGTTGACAGCTACTTTGTCATGGAAGACTGGATTGTACTGTGGTACATTTCTACTTTGCCTTTTGCCTTTGCCTTGTTCTTAAGAAGATATATTTCTGTCTCACTTTTGACTATATTTAGTAATTCTGCTCTCTATCTTTGAGTTACTTGTAAAATGAAAATATTTTTTTCTATTCAGATTTTTATCTCAACTCTAAAAACACATTCACATACACTTAATTGGGTACTTAACTGAAGGAAAGAAAAAGCAGCTATAAGTGACCAAATGGGGTAGTTTTATAAATTTCTAGGTCAAGTAAATGTTGTAAATTTACTGATATTTTATCAACGCATTAGATAATTATAAAATAAAAATACAATGTGAAAAAGAATAAAAATAATAACAGAAATGGAAAATAAAATGCCCAAAATATATCCACAGCACTGAAAATTTAGTCAGTTCTAAAATTGCATTTTCTGCAACTACAGCTAGCTTTAGCTTAACATAATGCAGTAAAAAGCTCCTGATTACACACACGCTTATTCCTAGAAGCCTACATTTTATACTAATAATGCAAAGTGTCTCAGTGTGTTAAACTGGCTAATATCTATTCTTATGTCCCCAATCATAAAAGCATGAGACAGAGAAAACTCTTTATTTAGAGTTGACTACATGGATAAATTCTAACACTTTTTAAAAATAAAAAGTAATCTTCCTGGGGATTATCACCTTGATATTGCAAAAAGGAAAGGTAGTTTTAGGCAACTAGAGTGATGCAAGTAAGAATGATAGTTCCTGGCAGGTCTATCTTTGCTGGAAAGGTCAAAAGGAGAGAAGTGAAGTTAATGTCAGACTTTTTATATCAATGATAATGTACAACAGGGCTGAAGCCAGCAGGGGCTCTGCAAGTATGTAGAAAGTTGACCCATGGAGACTGTACTTGCATACTAAAATTTGTAGGGCAATGGCAAACCACTTCAACATTTTTATCAAGAAAATTATGTTGGGCTGAAACATTTAGAGAAGTTGACATTAAAGGATGAGACACTTGAAGTGAGACATTACTCCTCTAAGTTACTGGGGAAGAATTCTGACATTTCTTGGGCGGACCAAGGCTTCAAATAAATTTGACTACAGAGAGTGCCAACACTGAAAAAAAATCTCATTTTATAAGGACACATGCAGTTTAAACCAGAAATGTAAGAACCATGAGCCAAGAAAAATTGGAAGTTGGAAATGAAACCGATTAAATTAAAAGCAATTGAGTGAATTTATGTTAAATAGAATGGATTATTCAAATCACATGATTACATACAAAATTTCAAGGGTGCTATTACACCGTTAGAAACATATAGTACTACTAATGAGTGATAGAATTTAATCACTGGTAAGTAGAGGCACTTGAAATTATAGATGGAGTGGAAAAGAGATATGTTGTAGGAAATGAAACGAAGAAGATAGGCTATACAGTGGTTTCGCAAAAGGGGCATTTCCAACCTAAGTTTCAGGAGCATAAACTGAAACTCTATATATGGAAATAACTGAATGTACAATATCAGAAATAAATTGACCACATAATATAAAATAGAAGATAAGAAATGCAGTCCAGTGAGCCAAAATCCATTCAAGTATATATTGTGGAACAGACTGCAGATTTGTAAAATATAGATTGAAGGACAAGAATGTAAGATCAATTTAAAAAACAGAACAATGAATTTATTTTATTTATCAAATTTAGAGGCCATCCATCTCACCCTCAGAACAACTCTTGGCAGTCTGAAGTAATGGAGAGAAGAACGTTTCACAGATAACCTGGCCTCATGCCATCTAGGGCTTTAAAGGTCATAACCAACACTTTAAATTAGATTAGGAAGCAGATCAGCACCCAATGAAGATTACTTCATTTTTTACAATGAAGAATGATTCAGGAAAGAGAAAATGGTGACACAGGGTGCATAGTGCTTTCATTGGTTTATCTTGAGCAGCAAATACATTATAGGATTAGAAGGATTAGAAGAAATGTCAGATGGAATAAAAATTGAGAGGCGGAACTGTTAACAATCTCAGATATACTGATGATATTACTTGTTAGCTTCCTAAAGACTTAAGAGATGATTTTGAAAGTGAAAAATCTGGGTGAATGTTAAATTTTAAAAAGCCAAGATAATGCCAGCAAAATATACTTAGTGAACCTAGAGTTGGTAATGAAGCAAAGGTAATAGATAGTTTTGGTTTCAGAAATAAAGAAAATATTCTGAATAAGTAAAGATTTATCCTAGGCACGGAAACAATGACAAAATTTAAAACAATATTATGAAGAATATTGATATTTTTATCATTGTTAAGGACAGAACAACAATGGTCTTTTTAGTAGAAATAGATATGGTTCTGAAAGCTAGACACTGACAAAGAAGAGACAGAAATCTAGTTCAAATTATGAATTTGGAGATTGTTCCTAAGAGTATGATAGGTTGTGAGAACTAATTAATTGATCATGGGCCCAATAAAGGCAGATTACTTCTGTACGGTAATAACTGCTAAACGGAAATTCATACATTTCAAATGAGATGCAAAGGAATTATGAGTTAGAAAAAACAATTATGGTTGGCAATGTTGTGGGAAACAGAAAGAATCAGATAAAACTGGATGAACACAATAAACGAAATTATATTATTTTCTCTGAAAAACTACAAGTTAGTGACAACTCAGGATGGTGGACATTTATGCAATTTCCAGAGTAAGGCCTAATTCAGTGGCATTTAATTAACTAAATTCAGAAATCCATAAAACAGAATAATTATTGTGGATTTGTAAATAAAAGGATTTTTAAACAATTTGTTCACCTTTAGAAAGAATTCCAACTGTAGAAAGAGCTATGGACAGATTATTCTTCCATGAGTTGCATTTGTTACCAGCAGATTTTCCAGTGCAATTCAAGATACTGGTTCTCACATATGAAGTTTTGCACAGAATTAGGTCTTATTACCATCTATTTCCCATAACCTTTGCCCATCTATATGATCAGAGAGAATTGGCGTGCTCTAGGTCTCACAGATTAAACTGTATTACTCAGAAGGACACAGGAGAGCTTTTAGCGCTTTCCCTTAGGAATACTATCCCACCAGAAATTAAAATAGCTATTCTTATCAGCCTTTAAATGAGCATTGAGAAACTGGTTCCTCCCCATAATTTGGACTAAGGAGGTTGTCAGGCTGCTTTAGTTGGGTGTTGTATGAGAAAGAGGGTTTCTAAGCCACCTTAGAAACATTTTATTAACATATATAAACAAATAAATAAAATCATAACAAATGTTACTGCATAACTGGTAAACACTCAAATATAAAAAGGCAATAATAATTCTTGTAGCAAAGGAAAGGTATTATACAATCAAATAAACTTCCATGAAAGCCTATACGTCTTATTATTAAGAAAGCCTGTTAGTAAAAATACAGTTAGTATTACATAGAGTTACCAAAATGATATTTGTAGCCAGAAGTCAGGAATAGAATGTTGTCCTTGTTCTTAATTCTGTTAAAAGAATATATTGCAACTCTAAATCTGGTGAAGTTGAAATAATTGTATGTACTTATGGCTAATAATGCGGATTCCAACAACCATTTGGAAACTGCCATCTCTCTCTCTCTCTCTCTCTCTCACTCTCTCTCTCTCTCTCTCTCTCTCTCTCTCTCTCCCCCTCTCCCTCTGCGTGTGTGTGTGTGTGTGTGTGCGCGTAGGCTAAACTTTTTAAAACACTGAAGAAAAAAGACATCCTAAATGATACAAATAGTTCTCAATTTACAAACATTTATTTAATGATCGTTTGAAGTTACAATGGCATTGAAAAAGTGACACGGTCATTTTTCAGCCTGACGACCATTGCAGCATCAAGTATGAAATGGAATTTATGACTTGAGGAAAAAATAAATGAGCTTAAAATAAACTTTACATATTTTACTCTATAAAATATGCTTGATGATTACTGGAAGGACCAAGAACACAAATATACAAATTTTATACCTGATAAATGTTTTCTTCTGTTTCAGGCTCACGAATTGGCTCATGTCCAGCCTCAAACACAATGTACTATTACATCAGCAGCAAAAGAAGAAAGGTCAGAGGTGAAAAAGAAAGGAGAAAAAGGCAGTTTTGAACTTTAGAAGAAATAACCATCAACAGTAAAGGAACAGTAGTATAGGTTGACAAAAGAGCAACTTCCTTTTTTTTCTAAAAAAACCCAAAATGTGACTTTCTTTTACAGAAGAGAAATAAAAAAGATGTGAAACTTCACCAACTGTCATTGAACAAATCTCTTGCTTTTTCCTCAACAGAGGTATGAGGCTATATATTCCTTATACTACTTTTAGACTTATTTAACAAAGCAGGGACTCAGAAATGAGTTTATTTTAAGTGCCGAGTTTCTATTTTATCCAGTATTTCTATTCAGAAATAGAATATAAATTATTCATACAATATCCAGTATTTCTATTCAGAAATACTGATTCTGAAGATGTTCCATGGTCATGGTGGTGAACCTATGGCACGCGTACCACAAGTGGCAGGCAGAGCCTTCTCTTTGGGAATGTGCACCTTTGCCCAGCTCAGCTCCACTGTTCATGCACACGCACCTCCTGCCTGGCTTTTGGATCTCTACTGCACATGTGCGGGGGCTGGGGTGCGCGCATCCACGGTGCAGCACACATATGCATGGGGGGGCAGCATGCACATGCGTGGGGGAAGTGCCTTGCATTTTGGGTACATGCAAGCACACTCTTTGGGCACCTGGGGCCCAAAGGTTCACCCTCACTGTTATGGGAATAACATCACAGGGAATTATACCAATACTGATATTAATTCTAATTATCATAATCATCTACTTATTTTTTCCATTGATTTGGAAAGACATTTTCCTTATACTGTATTTTAAAAACCACTTTTCTTCTAACATGTTTCTACAGTTATTTTGCTTTGAAAATATTGCTAAAGGCGTGAATTCTGTTCTTCATAAAAATGTATAACATTTAAATATTTGTTTCTTATTGGTAAAGACCTTTCAACTCTATTTAAAAACAATGCTATCCTTTATTTTACAATTAGCACTATTTTTTTTTCTTCCTACGTTCATAGTTTTCTATTCAATGTGTACCCACAATTACTATTGTTAATGTAATCTAGAAAACAGTATTCAGTGATTGCTAGCCAGTTTTAACTCCCACTTTTCAGAGCTGATTCCACTCATGCCATAACATGTATCATGTTATTCCATCAAACTATAAAAAGAAAAGGGGAAAAGTATAAAAATACTGGATTATGGAATGACAGTAGCATTCAAGCAAAGGCCTACTTTCTAATTTGAAATTATTATTAAAAGATTGATGATATTGCATCTTGGTGCATCTCAATATTTAAGCTATCAAAAAAAATTGTGATAAGGAATTGATTTAGTGCATTATGTTTATATATCTATAGATATAGATTTATATATCTATTTATTACATCAGCTTCACACACAGAACCAGAAGTTATAAGCATAGCTGCTTAAATGATGCACAGACATGGCATTCACTGACTGCAAAGAATAATGGAAGATTTTACACATAAGGTTAGGGTTAGGGTTAGACAATCTAACACATACACACTTCCCAAACCAACATTATAACACAGCATTGCAAACTAGGTGACTGATCCCTAGGGCCTAAATTCAATTAGCAAAATTTTAATTAATTAAATTTAATTTGAATTTATACCAAAAATTAGTTCTAAAATGTTCTGAATTTTTTTTAAAGAGTGTGTGGAGAACAATCTTATAATTGGCAGAAGGGACAATATAGGTTTCTATTTTTCCTAGAATTTTTTTGCTGTCTTTTTCCATGGAATTGAATTTCTTGATCTTTTAATTACCGAAAATAGTTTTTAAAATGTCGCTTTTGGATGATGGATGGGGCTGTAAAAGGAACTAAGATACCTATCTTGAAGCACCTATCTTATTTCTTATTACCACAACTACTTATAATGACATCTTCCACTATTAAAATGACATCTTAGTCTAGAGACTTAGCACTTATTTTTCTGCAAGACTGGACACCCTATTTCACAGGTAGAAATATTTAGTATGCCTTTTGGAGAAGTATTTATTTCTTATTCTTTTTTTGCTAATTAATCAATGCGTGTATTTCTTCATTAATCTTTAGCATGAGCAGATTTAGTATTTCATACCATTTCAAGGACCATCCTAGATTATGAACACAGGGAGACTAATCTTGGATGGACATCTGCTTGGCAACTTTTGTTTCCCAATGACCTCCCAATTAAATAAAATTATTTTAGAATGACTCATTATTCAACTTACAGCTTATTTACCTTAAAATAGTTAATTACAACTGTTCTTCTCTTAAAAGAAGAGAAGCACAATCTCAAAGCACATGTACAAATTAAATAACCCTGTCAAAAATGAGTTAGTTATTAAAATTACTTCTCAATTATTATTACTAGGTAATATTTTTATATTTCAGTATTAGCAACATTATGTTTCCTTTGTTTTCTAATTTTAATGTTTATTGCTTTTTAAAAAACAAAACTACAATACTAACTTGAAAACTTTTTTTTTATAATTTTCAGTCTTTTCCTTGAAACTTTATTGATCTATTTTTGAAACGGTGAAGTTTTGTTTTATATTTTTATATTATTTTATGGATAAAACCACATCCCGGATTTTGAAACTTCACAAAAAATGGCTTCAAAAATTACCTGATAAACAGGATCCTCTACATCTTCTTCCAAAATTGTCTATCACAAAGAAAGTCAAAGATAAAGATAAAAAAGGGAGAGAATATGAACAGCAGATGCCTAAGATTCATGATTTAAAGCATAAGGGAACTGCATAATATATAGATGTAAAATACAAATTCACATTTTCATGTACCTTCTTAACCCACAGTGTATACAATTATGTATGAAATAACACCAGAGAAAGTATCACACAATTACTCCGAAGATCTCCAAGTTTGCATATAATATGTTTATTGCCAAGTCAACAAATTCACATGATTAAGTTTCTTACTAGAGCTAAGTTGATTTTAATCACTGTTAAACATAATTGTACCAA
The DNA here is from genome assembly GCA_015471245.1 of Laticauda colubrina. Classification (NCBI taxonomy): domain Eukaryota; kingdom Metazoa; phylum Chordata; class Lepidosauria; order Squamata; family Elapidae; genus Laticauda; species Laticauda colubrina. Next base: position 37,079,379 of record BLBF01000020.1, on the reverse strand, counting down.
TACCAACAGTACCATCTTCAAATACAGAAATTGACTTTGTATAAAATGGTTTTTAGTGTTTTGAATCACATAAAAAAGTACCAAATCAAACACATATTAATTTTTTGTACTTGCCTACCAAAAATTATTAAAATACCTGATATACTGCTTGTTCACATTGTTTATCTTTTTGTGCCTTCTTTTCCAGTTCTTCTCTTTGTTTCAACTCATAAATAAGTTGGAAGAGGTCTCGCAAATCCAAAATCACAGGTTCTGCCTACATGTGATACAGAAATAATGAATGAATGTATATGTATAAATGTTTTACATATACATATATATATATATATATGCTGTTTAGCTTCCTTCCGGTATTATCCCACATCATTGTAGTTCTGTTAAAGTTGTAGCAACGTTTCAGCAGAATCTCATCTGCCATCCTCTGCTGAAATGTTGCTACAACTTTAACAGAACTACAATGATGTGGGATAATACCGGAAGGAAGCTAAACAGCACACATGTAAGTCACAAGAACTGGTTGTTAACATTCTAAGCAGTTCGGAGAACTGGTTGTTAGAAGAAATTACGGCCTAATCCTGTAAGGAAGGCAGGAAGGAAACATTCTGGGTGCTGCTCACAGAAACTGCCTCTCTGTTAACCCTTATTACATTCTTGGTAAGATTAGACTTCCTGCCTCAGGAACTACTCTGGAGTTTTTTTCCCCTTCTTTGCTGGTTCTTTGCTTGTGTGGAGTCACCATTCAAAGTTAAAATGGCACTGAAAAAAATTGACTTATGACCATTTTTCACACTTACGACTGTTGCAACATCCCCACAGTCTTGAGAGGCCAGGCGAGGTCATGTGTGTCTCGATGTGAGTGATGTTGAATTGGCCATGCTCAGCCAATAACATGACCACAAAGCCATGTCCACCCAGTCACATGTCCACCAAGCCATGCTCATAGAACTGGTTGTTAAAAATATTGAATCCCACCCCTGATATAAAAGGCCTAACTAATAAAACAATATTTCTGATACGCCAGATCTTAATGACAAATATCAAACTGTATAGTTTGCTGCAAGTGCATTGACATCAGTGGAATTAATATTATTTGGCAGAGTTGTTCATTACAGGTGGCCCTCATTTAAATGACTACTCATTCAGTGACTGTTTTAACTATCAGCAGTGCTGAACGAGAGGCTTCTGGCTGTTGCAGCACCTCTGTGGTCATGTGATCATGATTTGTTACTTGCCAGCTTCCCACAAGTAAGTCAGGGGAAACTGGCATGAAGTCACAATCTCATGAGGTTCCTGCTTAACAGCATGCAGTAACCGAGTCTCTGCTGGAACTGCCATTATTAAACAGCACGGTCATGTGACATTGCCACTTCATAACTCTTCACTTAGCAAGAAAAATTCTGCTCCCAATTATCATAATTAAATGAGGATTGCCTGAAAACAGTTTAAGATGGAATATATAATGCAGATAAAATTTGAAATAATTCACCAATGGAATGTTTTATTATATTTAATTATATTAGAAATTGAGTGTCATTTTGATCAGTATTGGGTCTTTTTTGTTAGCTTGGCCTGTTGTGTACATGTACTCACAAATTTCTTTAAAACTGAACAGTTCTATGTGTGCGTTCACATAATTATATTCCTGTTAGTACTTTATTCTCAGATAAATTTTCATTGCTGGCATTGAAGCAATGTAACTTATAAAGCAAATTTCCAATTTCCCTGTGATGAAAAATTCAGTGCAAAAATGTTTTGTTCCTCCATGAATTGTATAATCAAACCAGACAAGAAGTTTTACAACTGAATATATTTTCTTATTAATTTGTTCTCTGTTCATTTGTCAGATATTAGGTGGCTTACAGAATTAAAATGTCAAAACACCATGTCGCAAAACATAAAATTAAAAGTACAGGTAGTCCAGACTTACATTTATTCATTTAGTGATCATTCAAAGTTATAACAGGATGAAAAAAGTGTCTTATAATCATTTTTCATACTTAGGATTGTTGCAGCATCCCCATGGTCATGTGATCACAATTTGAATACCTGGCAACTGGCTTGCATTTATGCACTGTCCCAGGTCATTTGTTCATAATGCATTTATGCACTGTCCCAGGTCATGTGTTCACCACTTTTAACTTTTCCATCTAGCTTTCAAGAAGCAAAATCAACAGGGAAGTCAGACTTGCTTAACAATTACAGTGATTCACTTAATATATGTGCCAAAAAGGTCATAAAATGTGAAAAACCCACTTAACAACTGCCTTGCTTAGCAACAAAAAAATTGGGCTCAGTTGTGGTCGGTAAAGCAAGGAAATCGTGGTCATAAGTCAAGGACTACCTGCATATTGGTTCCTGTTCCCTAGTGAAAACCCTCCCTCCCTTCCTTCCTGAAATAGTTCCATTAACAGGAGCTTTGAATCCAGAAAAATCTTTCATATTATATTTCAGCACTTTCAGAGAAATGGAACTAAAACAATAGATGGAATATCCATAGAAGGAAAAGACAGAACATTGCTGATACTCTTCGAAGGAATATCCATAGAAGGAAAAGACAGAACATTGCTGATTCTCTTCGAAGGTTTCTATACTATCATGAAGTTTTGTCTCATTGATATTCTGTCTGGATTTGTTTCAACACTCACAGCCACTAGGCACTGGGTAAGATCTTTTACTACCAGCTCTTGCTCGGCTTGGGGTACAGATATAAAATTAGATATCATAAGCATCCTGAATTACTAACTCTAAAGTGATGGATGATCTCCCTGAGCAAATTTTGAACAGAGGAGATATGAAACAATTCTGGAAAATAAGGTGAACTTTGAGGCACCCCAGATTGAAAGATGCAATGGTTCAACCTTTCTTCCCTCAGAAGGACTGATAGAAGCTGTTGGCTTAGGAAAAAGCAAAACCAATGTAAAATAGTATCTATGGTCCACAGTCCTTGCGTACAGCCAAAAAGATATAATGATCAATAGTATCAAATGCTGCTGGGGCATGGAAGGATACTGTCCAGTTCCAAGCAAAAGTGATCCTGACTTCCTAGGAATTGGAAGGAACTCAAATAATCTGGGTTTTTTTTTAAGACCCTCTGAAATTGGAGACAAACCACCTTCCACCTTCTCATCAACTTTTCCTAAAAAAAAAAAAAAAAAGGTTGTAGACCAATCAACACTGTTCCATCTTCCGTATGCATGTAAATACTTATTAGGTCTTCATATAAAATTTCTTTGTGGTTGCCTCTGTTTTTCTAGATATATTTCAGTGAAAGGACCACATTTTGAAAGTCCATTCTGGATAATGCTGTGCAATGAAGAAAATGCAACTAAAACCCAAATAAAATTATCAGAGTGTAATGCAATACTTCCCAGATAATTTTCCCCCTTAATGAAATCTCAAACACAATGCAATTCGAAAATGTGTAACCCGACCCATGTTCACTCAATTCAACCTTAAACTTCTTATTAATGCCTTATTGGTGACTCTATTTAATAGTTCATGCTCTTTAAGCATAAATTTAACTTACTATACATTCCAAATGAATTTTGTAATTCAAAATTGTAAGAGATAGCAATAACATTGGTGAATTACATATTATTTGAAAATGAAACTGTTGCATCTGAACTCACATCAGTAATTACTATACCTTAATTTGGCTTACAAATGCAATCTTACAAATGCAATCTTAGAAATCTCTTTAAGGTGGGTGGGAGGGAGTCTCATCTATTCCTAGTGAATTAATTTGTACTTTATACTGGTCAAGATGCAAATTTTAACTAGGTGAAGATTCATTTTTATATACTGTACATAAATTATATTTGCAAAATAATGGTGATTAAAATAAACATAAAAGATGCTTTTTGTAGGCCCTGCAAAATAGCTATTTGTCCTCCATTATTTTCTATCTAAAAGGGTGATGAGGGACTAAGTAAGCCGATTTGTATTCAGCTAGTGTGTACAGCTTAATTAGGAAGGAAAATAATTACTAATTAGAAAGAATACATCAAGAAAAAAATGGGAATGATGACTGTGCTCAATTCTTTCCATGATTGATATTGCTAAACTGTCATTTCAGAACATTTATGCAGGCAGTTCTGACAGTATTATGTCGTGCATAAAGAACACTACTATAAAATGATGATATAAATGAGAAATGATATTTGATACTTACTGCCTGGGCTGTTTTTATTGCCACAAATCTATGATTCCCTTCCTTTCCACATACGTATCCAAAGGCCCGATGGTCTGTGATATCCTTTGCAATGTATGAAATTTCATGTACTGCATGAAGGTGTTGTAGTAGCTGTACATAAACAAAGCACAAGAAAAGCATTTTTAATGGAAGCTCAGATTTTGTTGAAGCATGATTCATTTTTATGAGGATAAACCTGAAAAAGAACAATCCCACAAAGAAAAGGTCGTGGTTTGATCGAGTCATGTGATTTATATTTATAAGGATAAATGTGTAAAAAGCAGTATCACCATGAAAAGCAACGCTTCAAGCACATTTTCTCCAAGACTACATCTGGATGGTTTGATCATGTTTATAATCATTTCATGCTGTAGGTGCTTTAGGTGTTTCATCTAGTGTTCTGTTTTCAGTTAGATGAATCTTCCTCATCTGTTATCACAAACTCTCTTGTGATATTCTGTCAAACTTCAGATCTTTCAATGACACGTTGCTTTTCTTGTGATCATTAAGAAAGCTTGAGTTGCTACAATTCCTTTACCATTATTCTTCAGTATCTTTCAAATGGCCTTTCTGACAAACCTGCCTTATGGATGAACATATGTGCATATCCTGAAGTAGCATTAGCACTGAAATTAATATTGCTACTGTTTAAATAAGATTAAGTAAGATTTAAAGGCAAACTGGCAATTTTTTTTTTAATGTTTCTAGAATTCTTGGATTGGATGGTGTAAAAGTTGTTATAAGAAATAAATATATTACATGACTCTCAGTGTAGCTATATTCATCTCCCAATGTCTTGTTTCTATATGTACTTTTTTTTTTGGCTTATTGTCAGATTCTCTTTTGGATATCTTGTTCTCTATTGATCTGACAGTCCAGTTTAGGCAATGTCCACTGCTAAGAATTGCTACACAAGCACAATCATATTAGGTAACAAAGATAGGAACCCTCTTGCACATTTTTTTTTATTAACAAGGCTTTGGTTTTGTTTTGTTTTGTTTTTTGCTTAATTTGTATCATTTAATTAGCATTTCACTAATGTTGAGAGATGACAACTTAACATTTTTGTGTGTGCATACCATCTATCTTGTATAAAAATGTTTTTATTTAACAGCCAGTACAAATTTCACATATTTAATTTAAACCTGAAAACATTTCATAAAACTCAAACAGAATGCAGGCACACAGAGACTGATCATGGTAACTAAATTTGGAAAAATCTTTTCATTAAGTTATTATAGCTTATTATAAATTATAGTGATTAAGAAAATCTCATGTCAATCAATGGCAGTAGCAATATAGAGAAACAAAGATAAATATCATTTCTACTGAATTTTAATTTATCTTTTTAATTAGCACAGAAAAATGAATTTAAGCTTAGCAGAGATTAAAATAATATTCTAGACTGACATTTATTTCAAAGATGAATTTTCTTGACATTTATACTTGTCAATTTATGTATCATAAAATATAATTCATATATCATAAAAATATGAACTACATATTATGAAGATTTGAATGTACTGCAGAATTTATTTGACTTGTAATCTGTGAGTAAGACACTAAGTGGTGAACAAGGGCTTTCAAACTTGGCAAGTTTAAGTCTTGTGGACTTCAACTCCCAGAATTCCTGAGCTAACATGACCAGAGGACGAATTCTGGGAATTGAAGTCCACAAGTCTTAAAGTTGTCAAGGTTGAAGGCCTCTGTTATAGGTGGTCCTTGACAACAATTGGGACCAGAATTTATGTTGCTAAGCAAGGCAGTTGTTAAATAAGTCACATCAAATTTTCTTTTTTTTTTTTTTTTGCCATGGTTAAGTGAATTGTTGCAGCTGTTAAGTGAATCACATGGTTGTTAAATGAATACAGCTTATCATGTTAACTTTCTTTGTTAGAAGCTGGATATGAAGATCAGATATGACCCAGAGATGCTGCAGCCATTGAAAATACATTACAGTTGCCAGGGGACTGAATTTTGATCGCATGACTATGTGGATGCTGTGATGGTCACATTTGTTAGGACTGATTGTAAGTCACTTCTTTTCAGGGTTGTTGTAACTTCAAAGAGCCACTAAACAAACAGGTTTAAGTTTGAGTACTATCTCCATATAAATCATGCATGGTAAATATAAATAGGAGAACTGGTCTGGTGTCGTGGTTAAGGCACCAGACTAAAAACTGAGGGACCATGAATTCTAGTTCCACATTAGGCACTGGCCATGGGTCACTTCCTCATTCTCAGGCATAGAAAAAAGACAATTGCTAACCATTTCCCAAATCCTGTCAAGAAAACTGCAGGGATTAGTCCAGGCAGTTGCCATAAATCAACATTGAGTTAAAGGTCAATCCAAACCAAAGTTAAAAGCAAAACCAGCAACAACACAAGTGAGCACAATGGCTGATCTTGAGAGACAGTTGCTCAGTAGAGTAAATGCTGTCACAGAAAAGCACTGTTTTCATGCCTTAGCTCCTATCACTTTGTGAAAGTAGAGAACAAACAACAGTTTCCCCCAGAACAATTGATTTGATTGATCCAAGTTGGAGAAGAGAATCCTGCAAATACTTAAGGCCCAAATCACGCTGGCCTTTTTATGTTAAAAATAGTTGTTTGACTTTAGAAAGTAAGGCAGGGTCCACAGCACAGGTGTTACATGTGACAGCTAATGAGCAGCCATTGTATTTTAAATCAACTGCAGCTTCAGGTTGATATCCGCTCTTATAACATATTTTCATAATCCAGGCTGGTGATTATTAGGATGTGACTTGTTGGGAGTTAAATCCAAGATCCCTGATGTTCTATATGTAAAGTGGGTGACTCCAAATCTACAAACCTGATTGGTCAAATAAAATAAGCATTGGATTGGTTCACTAGGAACCAATCCAAAGAGCTGCTAAAAGGCGGCAAATCTAAACAACTGCCATTGGCTGCAAGCAGGCAAGCCAGCCTGTATAAAAGGCTGGCCTCAGCTTCAGTCAAGTGTTCCTATTTACTAACTAGTTGAAGAATAAAGTATTTGTTGTTGGAACCCGGTCTACCTCATGTGTTTTCCGAATAAAACACTGGCGACGAAGGTGGGATCGTCCTGAATGGAAAAACCTGCACGCGGTGATAAGAAGTCCAGATGACAACCAAGATGTCTGGAAACAACGCACCGCCCGCACCCTTCAATCCCAACAAAGAGGATTGGGATTCCTATGCTGATCGCTTCCAAATGTATTTGGAGAGCAATGAAATGGAAGGCATTTCCGAGCAACGCAAGAGAGCTGTGTTCCTGACGCACTGCGGGCCAACAGTTTTCAAGATGGCAAAGGCCCTTGCGAAGCCCCGGGACATTAAACAACTAACGTGGACAGAATTGCAAAGACTCCTCAAAGCACACTATGCTCCGATGGTGTCCAACTTAATAAAGCGACACGAATTTTACCGCAGAGACCAGAGAGAGGGAGAGACCGTTGCCGATTTCATCGCTGCCCTTAGACAATTAGGGGGTGAGTGTGAATTTTTGAACATTGACGAAGCAATGAGGGATCGCATGGTGTTGGGCCTGAGAGACTCGACCACACAGAGTAAATTACTCAAAAAGCCCAACATCACCGTTACCGAAGCCATCGCGGAAGCCACAGCCGCTGAAGCCGCGAAAAAATCTGCTGTAGCCATGAAAAAGATGAACAGACACAGCGAAGAAACACCAACCAAAGACAGAAAGCAGCCTGCCACTACAACCCACTACAAAGAGTCGGGCGAAACAGTTGAATCAAGCGAAGAAGACGACGAGGTCCACCGTTTGCTCACGAACAAAAAAGAGCGCGAAAGAAGAAATTGGCGGGAATGCACTGGCTGCGGAGGAAACCATCCCTGAGCCAAATGCAGATTTCTCGATGCCATCTGCCGGCATTGCAAGAAACGAGGGCACATCGAGAAGGTCTGCAGGAACAAAAAATACTACAGCCCGACGAGACACAGAAATTCCCCAACACGAGCCGAGCCTAAACGAGCCGAGAGAAAGTGGCAACAAGAGAAACGAGCCAATACACACCAAACTGTCATGATACAGAGTGCTCAGACGGAAAGTGGAAAAAAAATTAAAGTCATCGTGAAAATCGAAGGAAAACACTGCAAGATGGAAGTGGACTAGGGGTCCTTCCTCTCCATGGTATCGTGGGACACAATAAAACAGCTAG
>BLBF01000020.1:37006718-37070993 GCA_015471245.1 Laticauda colubrina | reverse complement strand
ACTGAACTTTCAATCCAAAAGGGGTGTTTGTTGTGGGGTGATCGGGTAGTAATCCCTGCCAAATTACAGCCCAGGGTACTTAAGTTGTTACATGAAGGGCACCCGGGAATGGTTAAGATGAAAAGCCTTGCCAGAAGTTATGTTTGGTGGCCGGGTATTGATAAGGACATAGAGTATTGGGTAAGCTCATGCCACAAATGCCAGGCAATTAGACCATCCCCACCAAAAGCACCCGTTAAGGACTGGGAAACCCCTCGGGGACCTTGGTCAAGAATACACATTGATTTCGCGGGTCCTACCAAGGGGCATATCTTTCTGATTGTCGTTGATGCCTATTCAAATTGGCTTGAAGTAAAAGTTATGCCATCAACGACAACAGAAACTGTAATTAAAAAGCTGGACAACCTTTTTGCCACCCATGGCATACCGGACGTTCTTGTCTCAGATAACGGGCCACAGCTAACCAGCATACCATTTGAGCAATACCTAGCCTCCCTAGGTATAAGACATGCCCTAACCGCGCCGGCTCACCCGGCTGCGAACGGCAGGGCTGAGAGAATGGTCCGGTTTACTAAAGAAGGTTTGGAACGAATGGACACTGGAGATGTCCAACAGAAAGTAAACCGTTTGCTCACACTCCAGCACATAACGCCCAGTACCATAACCAATAAGTCCCCAGCAGAATTACTTATGGGGCGAAAATTAAGATCTCACCTTGATAGGTTACACCCAAATTTTACCCCAGAAAACCCCCCTGACTCCTCTACACGGTTCAGACAATTCGAAATAGGCGATTTGGTATACGCTAAAAACTTCACCGGGGACCCGGTATGGCTACCAGGACAGATTATCCAAATTACAGGCCCCAAATCCTACCGATTAAAATTAGACGATGGCAGGGAATGGAAGCGGCACATAGACCAGCTTCGATCTCGAATTATAGAGAGAACCACAGACTTACAAACATTCACCGAAAAAACCGGCGAATTGCAAACCAAGGTGGGGGGGGAAAGGCGAGAAATAAATAAAGAACTGTTTAAAACCAAACCCAATGAAACATATGAACAAAAAGAGCAAATAAAAGACTCACTGTTTGGAGAGACTTGCGTGAAGAGCCCATCGGAAGGGGCCAGCCAAGCCAGCTCGACCTGCCCAGAGGAAACGGGAGGGAGCGGCAAAACCGTCAGCCTAAGAAACTCAGGCGGCGGTAAAATGGCTGACTCACCCTTCCAGACGGTTCCAGGGAGAAGGACGGACGACACAGCAGCCCCATCCGAACCGGTCGAAGTCTGCACTAAGAATGAACCGCGCAAGTCAAGTCGAGTCCGGAAAAGCCCCGCCTACCTGCGAGACTACGTCACCACGTAGGACTGAACTAAGGGGGGAGGGGTGTTCTATATGTAAAGTGGATGACTCCAAATCTACAAACCTGATTGGTTAATAAAATGAACACTGGATTGGTTCACTAGGAACCAATCCAAAGAGCTGCTAAAAGGCGGCAATCTAAACAACTGCCATTGGCTGCAAGCAGGCAAGCCAGCCTGTATAAAAGGCTGGCCTCAGCTTCAGCCAAGTGTTCCTATTTACTAACTAGTTGAAGAATAAAGTATTTGTTGTTGGAACCCGGTCTACCTCATGTGTTTTCCGAACAAAACAGTCCCTCCAATCCTAACTGTATGTTCTATATATTTATTTTGATTTATCTTTCCTGCTCTTCATCTTCAACCAAGTAAATCAAGAAAAATGAGAATGATCTATGCTATCCAACAATTCTGTGCACTCTTGAGTTTTCCTCAGATGTTTGACCATTTATCTTTGATGAAGGACTGAGTTCAAATGTTAAGAGTGCTTATCTCAGCACCTTCTTTTCTGCAGATGAGAACATAGTTCCTTGATGTTCTACTACACATTGCCTCACCACTATTCTTTTAGCAGATAACCCAGATAATTCCCATAAAATTAATACGTGATTCTTATGAGCCTCCATTATAGAAAATATGTGGTCAGTAAGAAACAACACCAACTAGATGGAACATAATCAATGCGTTTCTGGCCTAGCATACCTCTAAATAAAGATCACTCAAACAGCCAGGGCCTCTTATATAGAAAATTCCAGAAAGGAAGAGAAAAAAAATCAGGTGATTACAGCAACCCTGCCATCAGACAAATAAAAGCTAAAATTAATCACCTACAATATGGAGTCTCTGTCCTTGAAAACATCTTTTTTCCCCCCTTTGAGCTTTTTGCATCCTACTCTGTAAAATTCTGGGAGTTAAAAAGAAAAGAAGGACATTTATTTCTGTATAGCTTTATCTGAGGCTTTTTATCTGACTCATTTCATGTAAAATAATATAGTAAAATTTTCATGTTAAATAAAATCACATCAGGCACAGACACTTCAGATAAACAAGTAACCAAAAGGCAGCCCTCATGCTATTAAAATAATGCTGACCTCTGTAAATATATTAGAAAATATTAGGAGAAAGATTGGGGTGGTGGTGGAGGAATTCTTTTTCTACTTCCACAAGGCATGATTTCTACTTGTACTGGACACAATTAGCAATACTTTTACTTTGAGAACCATGAAAATGCAAGTTACTCCCATCCCCCCATTTTCCAATAGAATTACACTGAAGCAGGGGTCCTTAATCCCAAGGCCACAGACTGGTGCCAATCTGAAGGCCCCAGAAACCAGGCTGTGCAAGTGAGTCAAGCCGCAATCATGCATGTGCAGGATCCAGGCAGGATGTGAAACCAGGTTCCAGGTCCACGGAAAAACCACCCCCCATGGAACCGATCCTTGATGCCTAAAAGATTGGAGGCCGCTGAATTAGAGAGCAAGTTGTTGTATAGCTTCAAGCTTGCGCATCATTTAAATGTTACCTTTGAACAGTGTTTGATAGATCTTTTTTGTCACTTGATTTCAGGACCTTTTTTTGCTAGAAAATTTGCTTCTAATTTTCCATAAAAATAAGTAACAAAAATACTACAAATCCTACCAAAGAAAAACTAATTTTCTCAATATATCCTTAAAATAAATTATTTCTTTTTTTTTTTTGTATATACATGCCTATCTGTGTCCATCCCTCAGAATAATTCTATATAATTTTATCCAATTTGATTCCCAACTTACCTTCCAACATATTAGTAAAATATGTAGAAATAAAAATAAAAATATTAAATTGGTAGATATTACCTATGGCAATCACTATAGCAAACACAATTGTCGAAATGTCCTTTCTTAAAAACCTATTGCCTATCAGAAAATTGGAAGAAAAAAATAGATGTAATCATAAACAAAAGTATAAATTTTATATCACAGTTTTGACTTTGCCATTATGATCTGCATCACTAGTTTAACAGATCCAAATCTACATTTTCTGACATCACTCTAAGAAGAAAGAACAAGATCATATCAATAATGATAAGTGTAATACCAAGTCAAAATTAAAGTAGTTTCACAACTACTTTAGTTAGTTTACTTATAGTAGTTGCACATTGAAAAATAAATTATTTATCCAACACAATTTTACACTGAATAAAGACTCTTCTCTAGGCAGTGATATAACTTCCTCCATAGACAAGAGTGTGACAAATAAAATAAAATTAGGACTGTTGGAAGAAAGGCAATATATACACCATTAAATCACAACAAAACATAAACCTGTAATATCTAAATAGTTCTTAAAATGGCTAATATATTAATATGTTTTTATTTTAGAAATAAAAATAATTTAGGCATCAAGCAAATCTCTTTAAGAAAGATCATAACACTACTAAAAAAAAGACAATTTCTGTTAGGGCCTAGGAAGCCTCCCTGGAGCCTCCTGGGAGCCAAAATAGGGTTTGGGGGGCATGCCATACCCCTATACCTATTTGGGCTAAGCAAGCCTGCCTGCACTTACCTGGGAGCCAGAACCAGGTGCATGGGGATTCCTGGGACCGTCTGGCCAACTGGTCTTCTGAACTAGCACTTCGCCAAACTGGACGTAAAATTAATACCCAGTTCACCGGAACCTGCCTGCATCGGCTGAATCGCACCCCTGGTTGGCTTCATGCCTATAACAGCACAAGCGCACTCATGTCTCCTAGTTTCTAGTCTGGTGCCTTAACCACTACACCAAATGAGAAGTTACCAAAATGTAAATAATCACCATAAAGTAATCATGTTGAATCACTGCTAGTACAGGGAACAGGTGAAGGATAGAAATGCTTTGTTCTACCCCATTTGCAAGATTATTTTGGAAAACATTATTCATATCCTGATGGAAGAGAATGTGAAATGTTTTGAGTGCTCTTTCACAAGGAAGGAAGATATTATTTGATGTTAACTGTATGAAAAGTGTACCAAAAGATTTTAAAACTGTACACATTTTAATAATTCCATTAGTCAGCAATATAAACATGGTTACAAGTATTAGAGCTACTTACTGTTTCAAATTTAATTTGGAAAAGATTGTTTAGAATGCATGGGAGCATGAATATCACATCTGTCTGTGACTCATTAAAACCACATCTGCTTTCAGGCTCACACAGCTGCAGTAGGAAGCTTCCACTTTAAAGAGTCATGAATATTCTGCTGTAATGAGCCACAAACAGGTGCTTCTGCTTGTTCCAAAGCACCACTTCCAATTCAAACCCAAAGCATTACAGAGCTGTATTAAGTTCGCTATTTGTTGCAGACCTGTCTCCAATAGCCAACAGCCATCGAACTGAGTCTAGAAAACAAACAACAGTGCACATATTCACTTCAACATCAATATCCCTGCACAGTACTAACTTTTTGCACTGGTAAACCTGCTTATTTACAAACATAACAACAGTGTCTGCCAGTTGACTCAATGTATTTGTCATCTGATGTGATGTCATCTATGTAATATGTGGATCAGAAATCATTGCTCACATAGAACAGCATGACCTTGCCTGAATTAAAGGTGGACTTTGGCTGTGCTTGATCACAACATTGTCCAGCAACATTGAAGTTGTCCTAATCATTAGGAGAGAATGTAGGAAGTATGATAACTTAGTGCATGCTTTCTTGTATGAAAAAAAATGTTATATGAAAGCTTTAATTAATTAAAACCATGATGGGTAGGAAAAGTCCATATTTGTGGGAGTTGACTGGTAACAGTCACAGTATATCGGAAATTGTGAGTTGGAATGTAAGAATAGTGTATATAAGAACAGTAGGTATTCATGTAAAACTAAAAAACAGTTGATATTGTTGAACTAAATGAAGGAGTGTTAACATTGTTGAATGCATTCAGGGAAGTGATGGTGAAATTATGAAAGTGCTAAAATTGTTGTGGTTTGCTGGCAGCAGGTGCGGACGGCTGAATCTTGGAGAGCAAGGACTCAGATGAGGGGCCTGCGTGTGATGAAGGGATGGGGCCAGGACTACCAGGCAGTGGAATGCTGCCTTCGGAGATTGTGGAGGCTGGCAGCAGTGATGAAGAGGCCCCGAGGAGCCAGTGCCCACTGCGCATGCACGCAGGGCTGTTTGAAGGAAAGAGCAGCTGCAGCAGCATGGGTGACTCAGAAGTAAGGCTACAAGGTAATGGCCCTTTCCTTAAGAGATAAAAGCTAGCTGAGAAACCGGAGTTCTTTGTAGGATGCAAAGAAGTTTTTACACTCAAGCCTGGTGGATGTTCGGAAAATCTTGGTTGGTGTTTGGAGACTCTTTGTTGTTTGAAATATTTCTTAGTAACTTTATTGTGTGTTCTTGGTAGCCTTGAACAACCTTGGCAAGGCTCGTTCTTATCAGATACAATTAGTCTGAAACAGCCTTTTAACCATAAAGGAATGGAATTCGTAAAGAATCATTAAAGGGTTTTGCTGTAACTTCTGTTTCATGTTTGTTTCCTTGGAACAAGGTTTGGGTCAGAAAAAAAATGTTATATCAGAAAATATGACTTGGTAGCCATAGTTGTAAGTGCGTATGAAATTAGGAATCCACAGATCAGTGATAGTGATAAGTGTATGTTACGCTATATAGAATGTTAATAATAATAACCAGGAATATGTCTGGGAGAAATCTAATTATTTTGTTTTGATTGTCAATTTCATACACTAGATATATAGCAACAGTGCTTAGATATTGCTCCACAGTGCTTTACAGTACTTCTGAGCAGTTTACAGTGTCAACGTATTGCTTGCAACAGTCTCAGCCATCATTTTACCAACTTCAGAAGGATGAAAGATGGTGTCAACCTTGAGCTGGTCAGGATCAAATTCCTGGCAGTGGGCAGTTAGCTTGCAATACCGCATTCTAACTACTGCACCACCATGGCTCCTTATAGTTCAAAAGCATATGAATGAATGGTTTAGAATGACTAGATTTAACTGTATTTTCTTCTCTTGTTCTAAATGTATGCCTTAGTATCTTTGACTTATTTTTTTCCCTTTTCTGTTTTGTGAAACACTGTTTACCCAAAAGGGAACAATGTGATGAGTATGTATGTATGTATGTAAATAACTGCCTACAAAGAAAGCACACTAAAAAAAAAAGCAACTGAGGTATAACTTCAATCTTGCAGACTTCTGAAAAAGTAAAATCAATGAATACTTATCAATACATTTTCATTTGTTGACTCCTCTGGAAAGAGTTCTCAACAAACACCCAAGAACACTTTTATATTTGAAACTATTTTGGGACATTTTTTTTTTTTACCAGTGTTTTTTTAAAAAAATTCTTTGGAACATACTTCAAACTCAGAATATTTTGCAAAGCCCTATGGCCTCAGCTGATGTAATGGCTTATGATTGACTGACTGACGTTTTTACATATGTTGGATATCATTTTTTATTTTCATGTATGTATAGTATTTAAGCTTTATCATACTTTTTATAGTTGAAAAAAGATGTAATTAAAATTGTTTCTATTTAGCTACCTAAAACATATACAATAGCTTGATATCTGAAGTTAAATCACATCCTAATAAAGCAGAATATTCCAGATATATTAGAACTATGCATATATCAAGTGAACACCAAGCTAAGGAGGGCTTAAATGAAAAGTAAACAAGAACTCTTAACCAGAGTTTTAAAAGGATTTTAAAATTACTCTTCAGAAAAAAATGATCTTTGGTGAGTTTCATGAGGTTTCTCTATTCATTATAGGCAAAACAAGAAAAAAATTGCTTTACTTCACTATTTTATTGGAAATAAGCTTTGCTTCATCCCCTCCTTGGTAATTCTACAAATCAAATATTACATTTGTATAAGCTACATGAAAAATCTAAGTGTCTGTTCTTTTCTTAATTATCAGTTAATAATTAATTAAGTCATTCTTCATTCCTGTTAACTTCATGGACAAATTAATCCATGCAAGGTTTTTCAGAAAACCTTGAAACTGCCTACTTTCTAGGGCTGAGAGGCAGTCTTTGGCCTTAATGTTACCCAGCTGGCTTTGTGCAGAACTAGAATTCATAGTCTTCCAATTTCTAGCACAAAATATTAGGAAGCCACTATTCCAATTAATTAGTCATTAAATATATTCCAAAGGGACTTTTAAAAACTAAAGTTTTATAATATAAGCAAATCCATAAAATCCATAAAAAATCTGCCCAGGAATCATAGATTCAATTCCTCTGTGCCCTATGAAAACAGCAAATTTATTATTAGACATTTTATATTAGAATCACCAATTTCTCTTGGTGATTTAAAAAAATGAAATGAAATAAAAATAAAAATATTAACAATAAATTATAATCCTTGATAATTATAGACTTTATTCAAATAGACAAAGCTTTTTATATGACCACACAAATCATTTTAATATTACATTAAAATGATTTGTATGGTCATATAAAAAGCTTTGTCTCATACCCAGGGGCATGGGCAAAACATCTCTTTAATTGCTAACATACCATGCTTTTTTCCAGATTTCCATACTTCTTTCACAAGCTTCTTTCCACATTATCCTATGTGCATGTGCTTACATCGGAACTTTGCCTTGATGTTTGAAAGCCCAACAAAGAAATCAGCTCCAGAGATTTATGTCAATATTTCTTAGAAATGCTTTTAAAAAAGAATAAGAGTTCATATTGTTTTCAGCAAACTTACTAAATAGAAAAAAAGAGAGGGGTGATTTTGCTTAGATTCTGTGACAAAAAAACTCCAAGCCACAAATATTGTTTAAAATATTATTGTTTTAATCTTGGTCCATCTTTGCAGTATTATACTGTGAAGCAGTGAAATATAATGGTTAAAATATTCTTATTCTCCACTATTCTCACTGGGAAAATCAACCCTGGAGTATTATGTATGATTATGGGCATTACATTTCTAGAAGGATAGTGAAAGCTGGAGTTCTTCGTGCTTGCTGAGCTTTGTGGTTTGTTTGAAGACATTTCACCATACAACTAGGTAACCGAGTGCATCCATTAGCACTGATGATGTTTATAGTCAGGTAATGAAACATCTGCAAGCTAACAGCCAAGCTCACAGAGTGCTAAGGACTCCACAGTTCAACTTGAGCTACAAATCTTCCCCTCTATAATATAATATAGGGACTTATACACATGTTTATCAAAACAGACTTAATGAACTGGGGATACTCAACTTGAAAAAAATTAAGACTGAACAGAGATATGGAATTAGTTTTTAGATACATAAAGAGTTTTATAGGGCATATAGAACTAAGACCAGAAATAAAGGGTACAAGTTGCAACTTCATAGATTTCATTTAAATAATTGGGGGGAGGGAATAGGAATAGTTTACCTATGGAGGTTATGGATTCTCCGTCACTGAAGATTTTTAACTGGATGCAGTATAGATATCTCTGGAAGGTGGTTTCACTGATGCTGATGGTTAGATTGGATTATTTTTGAGCTGTCTTCAAACTTCACAATTCCACAAAGTGAATTTTGATTCTTTTTCAAATGTTCTATCAGAGGCATGGTATAGGACTGTACAAAATAAAAGCCTTAACCCTTAGACCCTCATTTAACATATATGACTAATACTAGCTTACTTTACAATAATGATGTAGTGGTTAGGTTCATGTGGTTCATGTGATGTAGTGGTTAGGTTCATGTTGGTTCATGTGGGTAAAGCAGTTCATTCCCATTTTATCATAATGATAATTATTTTTATAAATTTTAAAAGTAATTAACAGTAATTGTGCGGCAGATAAAAATACCCAACTTTTAGCCCTCTATCAGAAACTCTACGCTGAAAAACTCAGTTTTTGTCCAGAAATTTCCTGAGAAAGTTTTGAACTATTTTATTTTTTCAGATGTTGTTTTATATTTGATATGTGGCCCTAACAAAGACAATGAACTTGGGGACCATAGAGCTGATCAAGTGGTTGATTTGATTGTCTTATTACTGCCATGGGCTATGAGGTGTTGATTTTTAATGGGTTTTTATTATGTGGTAGATTTTTAAAACTTGTAAGTCATGAGAAGTCACCTATTGTATCTGTTGGGCGGCTATATATATTTAATAAATAAATGATAGATTGTTTCTGTTTCTGTACTAATAAAGGCATCAGCACGATCAACTTTGCAGAGATCATATTCTTTTTTTTTTTTGAAGAAAATTTTATTGATTTTTAGAAACAAACATAAACAAACACAACACAGAACATGAAAACATAAAACCTCTTTTCTGAAAGCAGCCTGATCCCGGGTTTCATCTCTTTGTACAGACACCAATTCAAATTCATGCTCATTTTTATGTACCATTCCATATCTTATTGCCATTCTACATTTTCTATATAGCTTCTCTCCTCTTTTAACTTTCTTAATTTTATTTTTATTGTTTCATCTCAAATCAGATCATTATATTTATATTCTTTGTCTATCCTATTTCAACTGTCTATTATCTTTTCTCATTAAACAAAATTCCTCCTGTGGTCACTGATTGGAGTATGACGCCTTTATATCTTTATATCCTAAAATTATAACACTTAATAGAGAACATAACTTCCATTCGGATTCTGCGTAGTACATTAAAGCTACATGCTACATTTTAAAAAGAAAAAGAAAAGAAAAATAAAGATATAATATAATTAAAACAACGATCTCTACCAATTCAATTCTATCATTAATGTTAATACTCATTTAAATTTTAAAAATTTAACACATTACTTTTCAAGTAGGTATCATGCTTATATGGGAACACTTATAAACTTTCAATAATTACTTCCCTCCCACTTCACTTGCATTTTAAAACATTATATCATAAAAATGTTCCCATTCCTTTCTAAATTAATTCTCATTTAATTCATTCCATTTATTTTATTCACAAATGTTTCACTAAATCATACGTTGTTTCCAATTTTCTAACATTATTTCTAAATACAAATATAACAATACAATTATATGTATCTTTGCAGAATCACTTTTTCAATTAAATTTTTACCCATTATCTCGAAATAAGTCCTGTTTCTTTACATCTTGCTTCACACCCTTGTAGCTTCTCTTCCTTTCCTTCCTCCTTTGCTTCTTCTCTCTGCCCTTTTTACCCCCTTGTCTCTCCACCTCGATTTCCCTTTTCTGTATTCCCTTTTTCTGTTGCTTTCTCACATTATATCCACTTTTCATCTTATTTTTCCCTTTTTTGGTTGTTTTTTTAGGTCTCAAATTCTCCATTCTCTTTCCCCTCTTTCCCCTTTCTTCCCCAAGTAGAGTTACTTGTTCATTTAAAATGGCTTCTTCTTTGTCCCAATCTTCTTGTTGCATATTCTTTTCTTGTAATTTCTCATAGGTAGAGATCGCCATTTCTAAGAATTGAAAAATGGAACCAAGAGAGCCCTTCCCTTCTTGTTCTTCTTCTTTAAGTTTTTTAAATTCTATTTCAGTTCATCCACAAATGATGCCATTGTAGAGTTTTTTTTCTTTTAAAACAACCACCCAAGTGTTTTTAATCCTTCAAATATAGTTCCAAAAGTCCCAAAGTCAGCAAGCAATCCAAATACACACAAGCTGTTTCTTTTGACACCTTCTTCCTTTTTTTCACTTTTTCTTCCTGGGGTTAGTATTTAGTTACAAAGTTCTAGTTAAAATGTATCTTTTAGAAGTCCTGTTAAAATTTAACTTTAGATTCTTTAGATTCCAGGCTATCTCCTCCTTCCAAATCCTGTTCTTATTCTCTTCCTCTCCCTTCCCACTTACAGAAAAAAAAAATCCTTCTTTCCTTTTATATTCAGAAATCTTTATTATCCCCTTGGCATTAAATTTTCCAGCTTAAATACCTGTTGATGCCAAAGCAGATTTTTCTGATTTCTCATTCATCTCTGTTTGCTGTCAACAAGGAAGGAGAGTGAAAATATTTTTTTTCCATTTTCACTTTCATTCACTGCTTCCGAATCTTTTTTGGGAGCTATGTATCCTTTTTTAAAATTTGAGTTCCAGGATGCCTTAATTGTTGTTTCTTATCCCGGTCAGCCATTCACTTCAGCACTTTCTTCCTCCTGCACATTCTTTTCCAGATGAGGGCTTCTTTGAGGCAGCCATTTCTGACTGCCACTCTCTCGCCTTTGGGAAAGGGAGTTTAGTCAACTGGGGAGGAAAGATGCGGCTTTCCTTCACCCTGCTGGAATCTCCCCCATCTTCACCAACCTCTATGGGGTGGCTTAGCCCCAAAGCCACCTGGCTCGGGGCACTCTGGTGGCACGCCCAGGCAGAAACTGCGCACTATTGCGGATTCCTGTCTGCCGCCGAAACCCTGAAAACCAGAAGTCACAGAGATCATATTCTAAAGCCTGATTTTTCACTGAGGATTCTTTTCTTCATATCCTCTCAATATCTAAATTCCAAGAAATAAAGCTTGTGAAATGCAAATAACAAAATGGGCAGCTTAATACAGCCAATGCAATTCTGCTCATGGGAAGCATTTAATGAGAAAATCCTTTTAAAAACAAAAGCCAGTGGTAAAATAAAGAAGACAGCTTATATAGATGGAAGAGAAGAAAAACATAACTATCCCATCCAGATTCAAGTGAATCAATAAAACAAATAAAATTTACCCTTTATGTGTAGTTTGGGTTGAATCTTGGGTTTAGAACATTTACAGATATGAAGTTCTGACATCTGGGTTCCAGATCCAGGCTGAGATGTGTCAGCAGAGGAAAAGGCAACAGCTTAGAGAGCAATACTCAGCTTTAAAAGACTTGAAGATTTGACAAACCTTGAAAATTTGACAGCCAACAGCTGAAAAGACGGAAGGGGGGGAAGACTGAGTAAAAAGTACTTATGTAGCATGAATGATGGAAGGAAAAAGGAGAGAGGTTTGTGAAAAGTGGGTGAGAATGGCTGAAACTGAACTGGAGGATTTATGGGTATGTCAGTTTGAAGGGACTGAAGGCTCTACATTCCAGAGATTCCTATTAGTTAAGTGGAAAGGGGGAAAGGCTGTAAAAAAGCCTGATTTATTTGCCTCTTGCTGATGTCATTTCCCTCTACCATGGTTAAGAGGAAGTGGCCTTTTTTGTTCTTTAAGAATTGGTGACAAATGCAGATTCCTGAATGTGATATGGAAGAATTCAGGGGTGGGTTTCTACCAGTTCTGTCCACCTCTGTAGAACTGGTAGCTCTGAAAAGCAGCAGACATAGAACTATGTCTGCTGATGCTTTTGCCCAGCCACCCACCCGGGCTCTTACCTGATCTTTATTTCTTGATTTTTCAACTTTAGCTGCTAAAAGAGGCACAACTGCAGTTAAAAAAGCAGGAAAAGAGAGCTGTTTCAAAGGCTGCTTCTCTGCACGCATCGTGCTGATGATGATTTATAGGTGCACAGCTGACAGCATGCAGGGAAGCTCGTAAATCCTGAACCGGTAGTTAACCCTGTTGTATCCCATCCCTGGAAGAATTGGTTAAATAGATTTAAACTTAGATTTATATACTACTGCACAGTGCTTCACAGCCCTCTGTAAGTGGTTTAGAGTTAGCATATTGCCCCCAACAATCTGGGTCTTCATTTTACCAACTTCAGAAGAATGGAAGGCTGAGTTAATCTTGAGCCAGTGAGAATCGAACTGCCAAACTATTTCATAAAGGACAAAGAATTTTCATTCCTAATTATCCGGTATAAGGAGACAAGAGGATTAACCCTGCAGCTGCTTTTATTTTTGATAGCAAGAATCTGAGGTTAGTAAAACAATAATAATTAGTAAAAAACATGAAAAACTTTGTGTAAAGATCAGTAATACAATGGAAAACACAGCTGCTAGTCAATGATGATAGACTGGAAGAAGTTCATAGGAAGAGAGAAATCTTTCAAGGAGACTTTCTATCACCACTACTGTTTTCATTCACCATTCTTCTGTCAACAAAACTGAACAAGTCAGGCTGTGACTATGAAAGAACAAAAACATCTGATAGCTATCTCACCTACTTTACATGGACAATTTGAAGCTGTATGAAAAAACACCATCTGAAGTAGAATCATTGATCAATGCTGTCTGTATATACAACCAAAATGTTGTAATGGATTAGTTAAGTGTACCACTCTCACCATCAACAGGGGAAAAATAAAAAAGAAGGAATAACGATGCCCTAGGAAAATCATAGCAAAAGTCTGGATA
Organism: Laticauda colubrina; assembly: GCA_015471245.1. Lineage (NCBI taxonomy): Eukaryota > Metazoa > Chordata > Lepidosauria > Squamata > Elapidae > Laticauda > Laticauda colubrina. The sequence goes on along the minus strand of BLBF01000020.1, from coordinate 37,057,460 downwards.
AAGACAATCACTAAACACCTGGCATTTATAGGAGAGAGACTGGCAAAGCTGAGGGTAGGGAGAGTGAAACAAGGAATTAGTTTAGAGTCTCTATGCAGTTACAGGAAGACAAAGTTCATTGTAATCTTGAAAGCTTTATCCAGCTTTTCCAAGTTCAAACCGTTAGTTACGAATGTATGGCACTGAATGCTGGGCAGCTACAACAGGGACCAAAAGCTATCTCCATGCCATGGAAATGCGAATCCTCCATTGGATATTGAGCATTCCTTTCTTGACCACATCACAAATGGCAAAATTCAACAGCATTTTGGTATAGCACCAATTATAGAAGAGATGAGAGAAGGCTGGTTTTGCTGGTATGGACATGTCTAACAGCACCTTCCACCATTGCCAAGACTGCCTACCAACTAGAAGTCAATGGCTGGTGACCTCACAGGTGCCCAAAACAGAGATTGTAAGACACCATTAATAAAGATATGCAAGCTATGGACCTGTGCTCTGGAGACATAGCTGACCATGCAAAGTGGCACTCAATGATCCTAAAAGTGGACCCTGCACTTGTAGGAATATGCTAGGAAGAAGAAGAAGAAACCATTAGTAAAGAAGATTCCTATGCATAAGCTCAATGCAATAAATCAGCAAATTGAAACTCTTCCTGTTCGGATCTGGTACTTTGCAATTGATGGCATCCTTCAAGCTGACAACTTCAAGAATACTGAAGTCAAAGAGAACAATAGAACTGACTATATCATGAGAGTGAAGATCTGAGTTCAAGTCCAAATTCAGTGGAAGAAATACCATCAAGGCACTGACACAAGGTGATTCCAGTCATTAGATACACCACTGGAATAGTGGATTGGATTCAAAGAGAACTAAAAATTTTGAATAGGAAAACTAATAAAATAATGGCAATAAATCATGTCCTTCATCTCTGCACTGATGTTGACAGACACTAAATAGCAAGGAAATTAGGTGGATGTGTTGAAGAAGAAAAAAAGGGCACCAACTGTTCAACACCAACTGTTGAAGAAGAAAAAAAGGGCATTAGAAGAACACCTGGACAATAGAAAAGATGCACTGAAGCTAGTATACCACAAAGGTTTATTGATTTTAGAGAGACCAAACTGGCCTTAAAAAGACCACATTATGAATAGAAAAGAATCATGGCAAGGCAAAGTATTATATGGCCAATATGCAGGAAAAATATTAGGTAAAGAAGGTAACAACAAGACTTGACAATAGCTAAGAGTGGGTAAAATTGAGGAAACAGAATGGCTAATTAAGTTTGCACAGGAACAAATGCATATAACACCAAAATTGAGAAGATAGCAACAAAAAGCAAATGCCATCCATGCAAAGAAGCTGAAGAAACAGTGGACCATCCAGTTAGTTGTAAACAAATTGACTATAAACAATGGCCTGTCAAAGTCCGATAGCAATAATCGTGTCCTTGAATATCTGTAAGAAATATCATTTTTCTGCCAGCAAAGAACTGGTGGGATCATAAACTAGAGAAAGAAAAAGAAAATGAAGAAGCTAATGTGTTCCAGGTTTTAGAGTTCAAACAAACAAGTACTTGCCACATAACATCTCAGACTTAACCATTAGTGATAAGAAAGGCAAACAAAAATCTGGATAGTAGACATGGAAATATCAGGAGATAGCAGAATAAACAACAAAAAATTGAAGAAAATCACAAAATCAATATGAGTAGAATGACTATGGCAGAAAAAAGCAAAGAAAGTGCTAATAAGAACCTTGTGTGAAATCCCAAAACGATTGGAGTACCCCTTGAACACCATCAGCCTTGCCAAAATCACTACCAGTTGGAGATGCTGTTATATGGGCAAGCAGTACAACACAGAAAAACTTCCAAAGTCCCACTAATTCAGGGGTCTCCAACCTTGGCAACTTTAAGACTTGTGGACTTCAATAAAGCTGTCTGAGGAATTCTGGGGGTTGAAGTCCACAAGTCTTAAAGTTGCCAAGGTTGGAGACCCTGCACTAGATTATATTGTTTAATTGAGGGGAGCTAGAATGCCCCCACTCATTGGATGGGCAGAAACCAATGAAGAAATTTCACTGACAATTGTTTTTATTTTGTTAGAAGTTGTCTCAAAGGTGCTTCTTCAAGAGGCAATTGAACTTTCTAGTTTTTCTTTGAAAACGTTTTGTTTCTTATCCAAGAAGCTTCTTCAAGCTCTGACTAGATAGTGGGGAATGAAATGATTTATACTCCTTGTAGACAGATGGTCATTTGCATTTGGAGATTTATCTGTGTCTGTGTAAGTGACCTTCATGACTTGCTAAAAGTTTTCAAAGAAAAACCAGAAAATCCAGTTGACTCTTGAAAAAGCACACCTGGGACATAACCTGGATCACTGACAAGCTCCACAGACATTTGTTACAAGTTGCCTTGAATTATACACTCTATTTAATGGATGTGTAAATATAATTAATATTTTTTCTCATAATCAAAATGCATATTTTATTAATGCTGACTTGTTCAACATAAAAGCAGAAATAAAAGAATAAACTACATTTCTGATTGTAAGTGAAGTGTGTTCTTTATAGAGCAGTTCCTCTTAAACTATCTAAAATCATATCTGCCAATAACAATTTTTAGACAATTTTCTAGTTAGTAGCTAAAATTAATGCTTTAATAATGATAAATTAAAATGTAATATTAGTCAGCAAGATATACCTCACATAAAATCAACACTTGCCTCTTTTAAATTAGGTAAGATATACATGAATGAATGAGCAACATAGGCAACAAAGACAAATTAGCTATGAACATTTTAGAAAAACAAGTAATAACTTTGAAAATAATTTAACAATGAATTTATTCAAAGTAAGGTTGAATAGGGATAATTACATTTTACGCATTATTTATAGATTTCATTTCTGCAAAGAAAATCAATTAGTTGCAGCTGTTAAGCATATCTAATTATTCTATCTATCTACTTTCCTTCTTGCCTATTACCGAACTACAAACATCTGTATACCACCCACTCCAGAGTCTCCGAGCTGTTTACCTATTAAACCAACACATTAAAATCTTAACCTAAGCCTAAGGAAAAAAATAATAAAGCAATCTGAATCAGCTCATTGTCTTCAGAGGGCCCCACGGCAGAGACCCCCCCCAACAGCTGCATTCCCCATGCCGGCAGACTTGGAGGATCCCGTGGGGGATGACGCCCTGCTGTCACAAATGGAGGAAGAAGCAGCAGCCACCAGAGGCCAACCACCCCCAACCCCAGCTCCAGAGGATGCAGGCAGAGAGGCAGACTGGAGGGCCAGAACCACAGTGTGCTGTTGGAGATCAGGGACACAATGAAGACCAGCACAGAACTTCTCTCTCAGCTGGTTCACTTGGACAGAGCATCCTCAGGCTGGAACACCTTCATCACCTACATGAGCCAGACCCTGAGGGACCTGCCCGAGGGCCAGTACCAGGTGATGAAGCAGAAGATCACAGCACTTCTGTGCAACCCTCAAGGCCCAGCTGAAGCTGCTCCTACCCAGTCCAGGTCTGCTCCTCCACCCCAGGCAATGTCACAGCCCTTCCACGGCTTTCAACAGCCCCTCACCTACCAAGGCTACGACTGCCAGGACTTCCCACAGCAGAAGCAGACCTTCCCAGTCCAGGCCCAGGTTCATCGGATGCCACACTCCTCACCCAGCTGCAGACCAGACAGCCCCACTACACTCCTCCTTCCTTCCAACCCTTCCTCCACCTCACAGCCAAGTCCGTCAATGGACAATCTGTCCTCAGTATTGGGCCTGACATCTCAAGTCCTTGATGAAGGGCCTCTCAACCTCATGGGACTGAGTCAGCTCTCGGATAGCTTCCTGAACACACCACCACCTGTTGTACCCTCAGGGCCAAGCACTCCAATGGTGCCTCACAGCAGCACTCACGCCAGACCACCTCCACAGTCCCTGCCCGCTTAATAGCTGAGACCATGGACATGACTCAGAGTGACTGAGAATAGTGTCAGAGACTGAGTTGTTTACTTGTTAAGTTTATCTTTGCTTAAGACACTTTACTTGGTCCATTTTGCTTATTTAATACAGTCATAAAGTTTACCTAAGAAAATTTATCTTTGCTTAAGACACTTAATGGTTCATTTTGCTTTTTTAATAAAGTCATAAAGTTTACCTAAGAAAGTTAATAAAGGTTATCTTTGCTTAAGACACTTAGTTTACTTGGTTCATTTTGTTTACTTAAGAAAGTGTTGGTGAAAACTTTGAAAAAATGGTTAAGCCTTTGCATGTTTGTGGGATAGATAAGGATAGTTGTGGGATAGATAAACATCCAGTGCAACCATAGTGAGACTGTGTGGTCAACCATCCCAGGGATCCAGATGATTTTCTCCCCCTTTTTATAGAAAATATCGGTTGTCCGCTACATACTCTAGACATACTGCAGACATCCTAAATATATGAGATACATCCCAGATACAAACGTTTTGTCCGTTTTGAATACTTTATATACGAGTTGCATATGCTTACATCCTTTCTATTTCCATGCTACTAACGCTGTGTAGACGTTCCGTGTACCTTTTGTTTCTTCCCTCTTTCCGTTTTCAGCTGCAGTGGATGTGAGTTGAGGAGATGGCCAGAGGATGCAGAGAGGATACAGCGGACGTTTAACGGATAACGGACATAGAACATTTGTTGCTCGTATATGTAGCGGATGTACATTGTACACGGTGGAAAGTTCATCCGTTCACAAAGTATTGTGCAGCTCAAAACTTCTTGCGTGGATGAAATCACAGTGGACGGATGCTCGAGAGATAGAGTATATGAAACACGTATGCAGTGAGTACACAACGGATGCATAGCGTTTTCCAATGGATGGCAAGCTTTTTTTACGTTTTACATCCTCTTTGCATCCATAAGTGCAGTGGGACCGGGCCTTTAGGTGTTGTAATTTGAGACACAGTATTTCTTTCGCTAAAGAGAAAAGGGTGGGGGGTGAATTTTCCCCTTCCTGCCAACATGATGATAGGTTTGAGGAACAGAGGAATAGCATGCACATTTTACTCCTGGCTTCAAAATATCATTGTCTTTGTCTTTTTACTTTATCTTTATCCATGAATCAAGATTAAATTATCTTTCTACTTTATCTTTTACTGCTTCCATGAATCAAGATTAAATTATCTTTCTACTGTTCTGCTTATTAATATTTGGATGGTATAAAGCAGACAGATCAACTCCACAAAGCATCCATACAAAGTCTTTTTTATTGGTTCATCAGGAATCCTGTCAACTCACATTTATGACGAGGTTCTTCTTAATGTCTAATCCTTTGCATATTTGAATTGTGGTGTCGAAAGATAATGAAGTCTCAACCACCATGATTGCATCGTATGGTGGTTTTAGGCAAGAGTGAGGGAGTTCACAGGCAAGAGTGAGGGAATTCAAGCAAGAGTGAGTTGAGTCCATACCCAATCCAACAAGGATCAATTTAATGACCAATCTGGATTACAGATGTGACCACATGACATGAACTACATTTCCCAGGATGCCTTAACTAGATATTAAATATCACTGTAAATAGAGAAAAACTGTTTGTGTGACTGGAATCTTTTCAGGAAGGAAAAATGAAAACCTTGTAAAGCCTTGTAAAGAGATAAGTTTCATAAATCAGTTGCACATGCACGTTTGAAGAAAAGCATTCTTATTGGAAATAAGTCATCATATTCTGTATGTATAAACTATATTGAATATTTTCTTTTTTATTTTAATGTAAAAATTGCTCATTTATGAACATATTTAGCTCAACAAAATATATTTGGGTTTGGTATGAAGGTTGTTTATTAGGTGAAACTGTTTGCACATATTTATCTCAAAAATGTGAATGCTTTTTTGTTTCTTTGTTTTCAGAGTGAACATTGTGCAGTTAACCTAAAACAGGTTAACTATACAATGCTCATTTCTTTCCCTTTTAATCTATCTATGGTTGACATCATGATTAATTTTTCTGCCCAGCATTTATAGACAGTAAGGTGAGATTTGTTGCAAGGACAAATTGGTAAGAAATTCTAAAGCATTGCAAGGTAACTTGCATCTTGGAAAAATTTTTTTGTCTGATCATAGAAGCAATAGAACCTATTCAGGCACAACAACAAAGCAAGGTTCCCTCAGAATAAGTGTTTTAAGCAGCAAGGAAGTTAAAGATTGTCACTCTTTAAAAAAAAAAAAAAAAGCAAATAGAGCTAATGAATTACTTATTTTTTATTTCCCTTTACAGGATGGAAAAGTCAAAATCAATACAAGAAAACTATTCTTGTATTGTAAAAGTAGAATCATTGAGGTGGCTCCACTTTTAATAAAAATAATCTTTCTAACATTGGTTTCCAGGAGTGAGAGAAGATGGCTTTTGATTTATGACAGATATTGGATTAAATCAGCAACTTTATTGCTTATTGTATACTGAGAGCTTATACACCTGAGACAAATTCCTTGTGTGTCTAATCAGACTTAGCCAATAAATAATTTTAATTCTAATTTTTAGATCATCTAATATATGAATGATTCTATCATGCCCCTGTTGGAGCCTGAATCTGAGGAAGATGAACAGCTGACAGGGAGTAGAAGTGTGGCTCTGTTGGCTGTGGAGGAAACTGGGGAAGGGGGAAGTCCAGATGGGCAGAGCAGCAGAGATAGAACAAGGGAGAGGGAGTTCAGAGGAAGACCCAGGCCCACCCCTCTTCATCCTAGGGCATACAGGGAGGAACGGAAAAGATAACTACGTGGGTTGCATGGCTTATGGGGGGAGGAAAAGGCCCCAATTTCCTTCATTAGCCACACCTGGGAATGAGAGTTTAAAAGAAATGCACGCTGAGTGTGGCAGCTGCTGGGAGAAAACGTGAGTTTATCTTGTGTTGACTTTGCTCATCTGTGTTCCTGGCGTCTTCCCAACTGTATAGAGTTATTGCCATGCCTTCACATCTGGAATTCTTGCTCCTGCCCTGTTAGACCAATTACCTCATTTTACCTTGAGTAAACTTATAGTTACAGTTTTTGTTGACTGATTTTCTGCAGCCAAAGGCTGTTCCTAGAAGAATTTTTATCCAGCCTTTCTCCAGTTTTTCTCCAGCCAGAAGATAACCAGGACATTGGGGGCAAAGTTGGAGCTAATAAAGAGACTCCTACTGATTTTCAACATTGACTGTGTTGCCTTTGTGCCATGCCCCAAGTCATCACAGATTTTTTCTAGGCTGCTAATTCCTTATAACCTTCTTCCAGTACTCATAATAAAATCTCCATGCCATGGAGGTGCATAGAGGAAACAAGAGGTCTACAGGGAAACAATTTCAAAAGCCATAGTAATAATTTGGGGCTATCCTTCCCCCCTCCAAAAAAAATCTTTAGACTCAGCCAAGATCCTTGCAGAGCTCTGCCATTTATATTGAGAATATGAATTTGGTTGATAAGATTTTCTGACATTAACAATTTTGTTCAATACCATTTATCTACCACACTACAGAAATTAAAATTTAATTCCTTGCAGAATGTTTCAAACTTATATGGTCAAATAATGCATCATATTTTGGAAGTATAGTGGTTTTATTCCTGTAATTCTTTGTAATTGACACTGAATTATTTACTTGTAATTTTAATGATCCTGGTTATCCAGTAATACAATGTTAATTAGAAAAGCTAATTCTAACAGCCATCAGACTGGTTTATTTTTGGCATCATGTTACATAGTTAATTTATATAAACATTTAATTGAGTTCCTTATTAAAATTCAAGAGAGGGCATAAGCAATTGTGAAGATAATTATAGTTAAGAAAAAGCTGTTTTTACATATGTTCTGGCTCTGTGGTTTTTGCTTTAGGACCCTGTTAATATAGAATAAAAAATGTTTTAATGGTGGCAATATTATGACTTGACTAGAAGATACTTCTTAGACTCCATGCTATGAGCTTCCTTGAAGAAACCAAGCAAGTACTTAAGAATAGTACACACTTCCAATATAGTAAATATAAATGCAAAACTCTTATGCTAATACTTATATTTTACTGATTTTCTTTCATTAAGATGAAAATTTGCATTTAACACAGAAACTAATTCTAATTACAGCTGCATTCATCAAAACAGAGATCTTAAGAAATAATTGTTTTTCTATTAACATAGCTGACATCAACTAACATTATTTTGCATAAACTCTGAGTAGCTTTTACCTTTGCAAAAAAAGAAAGAAAGAAAAAGAAACATCTTAGTAGTTTGCTTGTTTACTCTCTCTTTGTCACTTAATAGGATAGGATAGGATAGGATCTCCTTCCTAAAACAACATCAGGTGGCACCTCTAAAGTGTCAACATTTCTCACAGTCTAATATTAGATTTAGCATCTGGCCTACATTTCTCCGTGTCTCTTTATAGTGGCTAGATTTGAGCAATTCCACCAAATTATAATTTACAAAGACTGTCATTGAAGTGCCACAGCATTGTTTCATTTTCCTTTTAAAATGAACATAGGGACACTTTGAAGCTTGTCTTACAGCAACTGACTGGCTTGTTTTTAAGTTTATAAGAAAAAAATTAAGACACAAAGCACAGAGCCCCAAAACAGAGCATGGGGTAATTATGTCTGGATATTGATTTCTTTTCAAACATGGATAAATTTGTCAGAAGTTTTTCTTGTTTGGAAGAGGCTGCAGTTGGCACAATAATGCTCTGAAAAAAAAACAAACTTAAGGGCTTTGGTGGGAAAACCAATAATTGCGTAACTATTGGAAAAAAATTAGACAGACAGACTGATGATTTTACAAAGAGATGCTTAAAAAGAAAATCATAACAGCATATCATTGATAGTAATGATAGTTTAATACAGGGGTCCCCAACCCCCAGTCTGTGGACCTGCACCGGACTGCAGCATGCCAGCAACTGGGCCACGCAAACAAGCGAAACTCCATTTGTGGGATGCAGACTCACAATCACTCCCTCTCTGGTCCGCAGAAAAAACTTCCCCCACGGAACTGGTCCCTGGTGCCCAAAAGGTTGGGGGCTGCTGGTTTAGTACTTAATCTCAAAGCAACATGATAATCAAAAAGTAAAAGCAATATGCTATTTGAATGCATCTTGGACATATTTTTGTAATTTATGACTAAATAAAGCTGATCTCTATACACCTAAAAGAAGGAATTAGTTTTGCAGGATCACAATATCTACCTTTTCCAATACTGCAAAAGAAGAGACAAATGATACAACAGCCATGGTACGAATATGGTGATTATTTCTCATGCTTTTTATTGCAAAAGTAGAGGACTACAGTCAGACATTGTAAGTTTTGGAAAATGAAAGTACTGACCCACTCTATTGCAAGTCCAATTTTAAAAAAAAACCTTTTCCATTTACTTGCATATCAAGGAAAAACTCAATTTGTGCTACAAAAAACTTTCTTATAATGCAGACTTTGAAGATTTATTTTTTTCTACACACAATGTCATGGGAAGAAAGAATTAAACCTTTCCATGTCTCAAAACTACTTATGTCTCAGAAAAGCCACTGTATGCTGTAATAACATTCACAAAATTGATCTGTTTGCTCTGGCAAAAATGTGTTGTTTCTAAGCTATCCCTCATTTTGTGTATTTCATGAACATCTTACATTATGTTACCCTGAGAGGGGTGACAAATGATTGAATTGTAGTCCCTCTTCAATGCATATATCCACGTAATTGTGCAAACTCTGACAAAAACTTTCATCTTCATCTTCTGGTGGATAGAACAGTTCCAACTCCACTGCATTCCACAGGAATTCTGATTGTGAACATGACAAAAGCACTAAACTGTATAGCTTCTTTATGCAAATTTGATTAAAATAAAACAAATGCCAAGAGGTTTACTTGCCCTATTAACTGAAGCAGAACAAATATTCATCTGTTATGAATATTTAGGATAGACTGGAGTACTTCATGGAGTGAAAATATCGAGGTGCAATATTTCAAGTATTCCCTTACTTGTGTTCAAACGAGAATGACTATGATTTGTTTCCCTGCAAAGACTAGGCCATTTAATTTCTTTATGGTGTACAAATTTAAACATTCACTGGAAATTGGTTGTACTGGGAAATAATATGAACAAAGTTTCTCAATTCTCAAATATGTTTGAAATTAATCTCTTTGCCTTGATATGGTGGTAATTTCTCCAGATTATTTTCACAGTCTATTTTTAAAATTATTTATTGTCCCAATAACTGTATGAAACCACTTCAAATCAGGCTGGCTAAAACTATGCTGTAGGTGTAGTATTACTTGAGTTTCTTCCAAAAAAGTATTGTTTGTTTGTTATTGTATGGTAATATTTTATTAGACAATGCATAGCGGTGCTTGAAAGTCTGAAAACCCTTTTGAATTTTCAATATTTATGCATAAATACAACTTACAAAAAAGAGAATCCAATGAAACAAATCAGTAAATAATTCATTTATTAAGGAAAATAATCCAAAAGTATGTTTTTTATAATATCTATGCCCTTGATACCAATCCAATGAAAAATTATTACTTTACTATCCCAAAGGTGCTTTTTCAAAAGGCAACTGGACTTTCTCTATATTTGCTTGAAGAGTATTTGCTTCTCAACTTAAAGCTAGGTCCCACTGGCCGACGGACACAAAACGTATGCATAAAGGACAGAGCGGATGAGCAAAATTTTGAGGGTGGCTCCATCCGTTGGCATCCGCACCAAAAAATGGTGAAAATTTGCATAAACAGAATGGAAAAGAACAGAAAAGAACGGACGTGGGTAGTATGTAGCGGGGGATGGTAAGGGAATGTTCATCGGAAGCCTAGTGGAAGACAGTGGATGGAAGTGGATGACACCTCCGAAGGGGTTCTGAGGGAGAATTTTGAAGCGGAAGCATAGCGGAAGGGGCGGATGCATAGCGGATGAAGCGGATGCATCATGGACGCCTATAGGAAACATAGTGGATGCCGTGCGGATGTATATCGGATGCAAAGCGTTCACTGCGCATGCGGGAAGTATGAATTGCCTCACCTCCGTGGATATAAAAGGAGGCAGCACGCATGCAGTCAGCATACAGGGGAAAGACGTGCTGCCACATACATCTAGCAGGAACACCATGGTTTGTCAGTCAGGCAAGAAGAGGAAGCCGGTGCCTACTCGTTCCAGCCCTGGCAAGAAGGACAGAACCAGCATCCCACCCCTTGGCACTGACTCTGAAACTGCTGCTGCTGCTGTGGTGGACCAGCCCCAAGGCCCTCAAAGCCCTGCTGCTAAAGGCCCTGCTGCTCAAGCCCCTGAAGGCCCTGCTGAAGCCCCTGCCAGAGGGAGGAAGAGGCAAGGGAAGGAGAAGGGAGAGAGGAAACAGTACACTGTTTCCGAGGAACATGAGGATTAGGTGCTGGAATGGCTGAGGGAGAACGAGTACCTCTGGAGAAAGGGCCACAGACTCTATCATGACACCAAGAAGAAGCAGGCAGCTTGGAGACACAAGGCAGAGAGCCTGGGGTACACTGCAGAAGTACTCCTGGGATGGTGGAAGCACATGCACACCTGGTATGGCAAGCTACACCTCAAGAAATCCGGGCAGGCCGCTGTCAAGCTCACTGACTGGGAGATGTATGTCATGGCCAAGTGCAGTTTCCTGGAGGGTGAGATGCACCACGAAGTAGCAGCCCCTTTGACACCCCTCTCCCTCAGACAGCCCACAGACAGCCAGTCCTCTTCCAGCCAGGACCCAGCTACCCTGTCCAGGCAGTTGTCTTCAGAGGGCCCGACGGCAGAAACCGCCCCCCAACAGCTGCATTCCCCATGCCGGCAGACTTGGAGGATCCCATGGGGGATGACGCCCTGCTGTCACAAATGGAGGAAGAAGCAGCAGCCACCAGAGGCCAACCACCCCCAACCCCAGCTCCAGAGGATGCAGGCAGAGAGGCAGACTGGAGGGCCAGAACTACAGTGTGCTGTTGGTGATCAGGGACACAATAAAGACCAGCACAGAACTTCTCTCTCAGTTGGTTCACTTGGACAGAACATCCTCGGGCCGGAACACTTTCATCACCTACGTGAGCCAGACCCTGAGGGACCTGCCCGAGGGCCAGTACCAGGTGATGAAGCAGAAGATCACACACTTCTGCACAACCCTCAAGGCCCAGCTGAAGCTGCTCCTACCCAGTCCAGGTCTGCTCCTCTACCCCAGGCAATGTCACAGCCCTTCCACGGCTTTCAACAGCCCCTCACCTACCAAAGCTACGACTGCCAGGACTTCCCACAGCAGAAGCAGACCTTCCCAGTCAAGGCCCAGGTTCATCGGATGCCACAGACGCCACTCCTCACCCAGCTGCAGACCAGACAGCCCCACTACACTCCTCCTTCCTTCCAACCCTTCCTCCACCTCACAGCCAAGTCCGTCAATGGACAATCTGTCATCAGTATTGGGCCTGAAATCTCAAGTCCTTGATGAAGGGCCTCCCAACCTTACGGGACTGAGTCAGCTCTCGGATAGCTTCCTGAACACACCACCACCTGTTGTACCTTCAGGGCCAAGCACCCCAATGGTGCCTCAGAGCAGCACTCTGAGCCACAGCCACCTCCACAGTCCCTACCTGCTTAACACCTGAGACCATGGACATGACTCAGAGTGACTGAGAATAGTGTCAGAGACTGAGTTGTTTACTTGTTAAGTTTATCTTTGCTAAAGACATTTTACTTGGTTCATTTTGCTTATTTAATAAAGTCATAAAGGTTACCTAAGAAAGTTAATAAAGGTTATCTTTGATTAAGACACCTGGTTCATTTTTTTTACTTAATAAAGTGTTGGTGAAAACTTTGAAAAAATGGTTAAGCCTTTGCATGCTTGTGGGATAGATAAGGATAGTTGTGGGATAGATAAACCTCCAGTGCAAGCATAGTGGGATTGTATGGTCCACCATCCCAGGTTCCACACATATGAACCTTTTTTATCATTAACAATTTATTCATTGATCAACACATTTCAAAATAAACAAAGCTCTTTATTAATGCCCTATTCATTGTAGGACCACTCAACATACATGGCACAATCTCATCAGTGTTATGCGACAGGCTCAAGGAAGCATCCATTAATCATCTATCATCCTGTCTTGCCACTCCACTGCTCCAGCTGGGGAGTTGCACCAGTGTCTCAGGAGGTTGCGCTGCTTCTTCCCTTCACGTGAAGCTCTGTTGGGGCCTTGAACATCCACAGTGTCTATCAGGTTACATCCTTGCCTCCATTTACCAGGCTCCATGTCCCCATTCCCTTGTTGATGGTCGACAAGTCTGTTCTGCAACACTGGGTAGCGGATGCGCATGAGATTGTGCAGGATGCAGCAAGCTTCCACGATGCTCCTCACAGTCTCTGGGTCATGCTGCATGGTGGTGAGAAGTATCTGGAACCTGTTGGCCAGGATGCCAAAGGCGTTCTCCACCACCCATCTTGCCCTGGACAGCCTGTAGTTGAAGATCCTCTCTTCACAGATGAGGTATCTTGAAGTACACGGCTTCATGAGGTAGGTTCTGAGGGAAAAGGCATCATCACCAATGATGAAGTTGGGCACATCTTGTGTGTCATTGGGTAGGGGGTCTGGATCTGGAAAACCCATGATGAGGTTACATTCTAGCCCATCCTTGAGGTCACTGGCGTTGTATACCTGGCCATCTGAAGCTGACCCGTTGCCTGAAGCATCGATGTAGATGAACTTGTAGTCAGCATCAACCATGGCAAAGAGGATGATACTGAAGAAGCCATTGTAGTTGTAATAAATGGACCCTGACTTAGCTGGAGTTTTGCAGACCACGTGCTTCCCATCTATGGCTCCAGCGGTGTGGGGAAAATTCCACCTCTGATACCACTCTTCTGCAAGTTTTTTCCAGCCTTGTTCAGTGGTGGGGCACTTGAGGAGCTCCTCCACGTATTCTTTGATGATGGCCTGCACCACTTCTCTGATCACTTTACTGATGCTGTTGTATGGCACCCTCCACGCATACTGCATGTTTCTGTATGTGGTTCCAGAGGCCAGGTGCCACAGAGTCAGTGCCACCTTCAGTCCAGGGTCCAGGTTTGGACGGAAGTTGGTGCTAGGCTTGGTCAACCTGGGTCTCAGACGCTCTACAAGTTCGTCAAACATGGCTGGTGGCATTCTCATGAAGTGATGGAATGCACGAGGGTCTTCATTTGTCAGCTCCACCATCAACTGATCATACAGTCCAAACCCCATTCTTCTCACAATCCATCCTCGGACCCACACAGCTCTTGGATGTCTTCTTCTTCTCCTTCTGTATAAAAGGTGAAACAGTCTGAACAGGTTTTGGTTCTGGTGATGAATGAGCTCAGCTATCATACGGACTATGTCATGATTCATGGTGGAGAACAACTGATGATGTGGAAGACCAAGACCAAGGGTGAAGAGGTCTGTACACCACGGCTGCTGGATTCATACTGAGATCCAGATGATTTTCTTCCCCTTTTTATAGGAAATATCGGAAGTCCGCTATGGGCCTTCTACATACTCTAGATATACTGCAAACATCCTAAATATACGAGATACATCCCAGATACAAACGTTTTGTCCGTTTTAATACTTTATATATGAGATGCATACGCTTACATCCTTTCTATTTCTGTGCTACTAATGCTGTGTAGACGTTCCATGTACCTTTCGTTTCCTCCCTCTTTCCGTTTTCAGCTGCAGCGGATGTGAGTTGAGGGGAAGGCCAGAGGATGCAGAGAGGATACAGCAGATGTTGAACGGATGATAACGGACATAGAATGTTTGTTGCCCGTATATGTCGCGGATGTACATTGTACACGGTGAAAAGTTAATCCACTCACAAAGTTTTGTGCAGCTCAAAACTTCTTGCGCGGATGAAATCTCAGTGGACGGATGCTCAAGGATAGAGTGCATGAAACACTTATGCAGTGAGTACACAACGGATGCATAGCGTTTTCCAACGGATCGCAACTTTTTTTTAACATTTTATATCCTCTTTGCATCTGTAAGTGCAGTGGGATTAAGATGCTCAAGGAGCTTCTTGCATGAGAAGCAAAACATTCCAAGCAAAAACAAAGACCAACTGCCCTTTCAAAAAGCACCTTTGGGACAACCATGACCTGAATGACCGAGAATCTCTATATACATATTATTTTACTACTTATTTTGGAAAGATTGGTAGGTTCTGCTGCTTTATTTTAAGCCCATGTCACACTGCCCAACGGATGCAAAAAGGACACAGCGGATGAGCAAAATGTTCCATCCGTTGTTATCCGCTCTCAAAAGGGGCAAAAATTTGCATAACCAGAGCGGATAACATGGACGCGGGGAGGACGGAGGGCGGATGCGGAATGGAAGCCCAGCGGATGGAAGCGGATGAGAGCGGATGGCACGTCCACTAGGATTCCGGGGGACCTCAGCAAAGTGGACGCGGAACAGATACAGTGGATGCAGAGCGGACGCCAAACGGATGAAGTGGATGCACAACGGATGCACAGCGGAAGCCTAATGGATGCCTGGCATTAATTGCGCATGCGGGGAGGATGCATTGCGTCAGCCCCACGGATATAATGGAAGCAGCTTGGAAGCAGGTCGCCATTCAGAGGAAAGACCTGCTTCCAGACACATCGACTGCCTTGCCTGCCCTGCCTGCATGTCTGCCTGCCAGCCTTGCTGCCAGCCTTGCTGCCAGCCAGCCTGCCTGCCAGCCTTGCTGCCTGCCTTCCTGCCAGCCTTGGTTCATGTCTGCCTGCCAGCCTTGGTGCCTGCCTGCCTGCCAGCCTTCCTGCCAGCCTTGGTGCCTGCCTCCCTGCCAGCCTTGGTGCCTGCCTCCCTGACAGCCTTGGTGCCTGCCTGGGTGCCAGCCTTCTTGCCAGCCTTAGTGCCTGCCTCCCTGCCAGCCTTCCTGCCAGCCTTGGTGCCTGCCTGCCAGCCTCCCTGCCAGCCTTCCTGCCAGCCAGCAACCCCACAACCATGCGGAAGCACAGCAAGCCTCAGCCATCTGCTGCCAGCCCTGGCAAGAGGGACAGGGCAACCATCCCGCCCCCTGGCCCTCACTCTGGTTCTGCTGGGGCTTCTGCAGCACGGGCTCGCTCTTCTGGGGCTGGCGCTTCTGCTGCTTCTGCTGCTTCTGCTTCTGGAGGAGCTGATGACAAGCACTCCAGCACCAGCCACCTCCACAGCACCTGCACCCTTCACCCCTGGGACTGAGCGACCAAGAGGAGTACCAGAGATTCATTTTTGTCTTATAGCTTGTAATTAATGAAGTCTATTTATGATTCACACACTTGTTTCATTTCTTTTTTTTAATAAAGTCTTGCTGGAAACTTTTAGAAATAGTTTAAGCCTTTGCATGCTTGTGGGATGGGTAAGGATAGATTTGGGGTGGGTTAGGATACCTGTGGGATGGGTAATAGTTGTGGGATGGGTTGGGATAGCAGTGGGATAGATAAACCTCCAGTGCAAGCATAGTGGAACTGTATGGTCCACCCTCCCAGGTGTCACACCTACGGCCCTTTATTATCAATAATAATGTAATAATTATCCACACATGTCAACATAACCACAACTTTTTTTTTAAACGCCCTGTTCATTGTAGGCCAACCAAACATACATGGCCCAATCTCATCCATGTGATGAGACAGGCTGAAGGAAGCATCCATTAAGCATCTATCATCCTGTCTTGCCACTCCACTGCTCCAGCTAGGGAGTTGCACCAGTGTCTCAGGAGGTTGCGCTGCTTCTTCGCTTCATGTGAGGCTCTGTTGGGGCCTTGCACATCCTCAGTGTCGATCAGGTTACGCCCTTGCCTCCATTCCCCAGGCTCCATGTCCCCATTGCCTTGCTGGAGGTCCACGAGCCTGTTCTGCAAGACTGGGTAGCGGGTGCGCATGAGATTGTGCAGGATGCAGCAAGCTTCCATGATCCTCCTCATGGTCTCTGGGCAATGCTGCATGGTGGTGAGAAGTACCTGGAACTGTTGGCCAGGATGCCAAAGGCGTTCTCCACCACTCGGCTTGCCTTGGACAGCCTGTAGTTGAAGATCCTCTCTTCATGGGTGAGGAGTCTGGAAGTGTAGGGCTTCATGAGGTAGGTTGTGAGGGAGAAGGCGTCATCCCCCACGATGAAGTAGGGCACATCTTGTGTGTCGTTGGGCAGGGGTTCTGGATCTGGGAAGCCCACGATGAGGTTGCGTTCCAGCTCCTCCTTGAGGTGACTGGTGTTGTATACCTGGGCATCTGAAGATGAGCCGTTGCCTGAAGCATCGATGTACATTAACTTGTAGTCAGCATCGACCATGGCAAAGAGGATTGAATCGATGCTGAAGAAGCCCTTGGAGTTGAAAAGTGGACCCCGACTTGGCTGGAGATTTGCAGCCCACGTGCTTGCCATCTATGGCTCCAACGGTGTATGGTAAGTTCCACTTCTGATACCACTGTTCTGCAACTTTCTTCCATCCTTCTTCAGTGGAGGAGTACTGGAGGAGCTCCTCCTTGTATTCTTCGATGATGGCCTGTACCACTTCTCTGACCACAATGCTGATGGTGTTGGATGGCACCCTCCAGCCGTACTGCATGCTTCTGTAGGAGGTCCCTGAGGCCAGGTGGCGCAGAGTGAGTGCCGGAAGCTTGGCCGAAAGCTAGTGTTTGCCTTGGTCAACCTGGGTGTCAGCCGCTGCACAACTTCGTCAAACATGGCTGGAGGCATCTTCATGAAGTTCTGGAACGCCTGAGTTTCTTCGCTCCTGAGCTCCACCATCAGCTTGTTGTACAATCCGTCCTCTGCTCTTCTGGCGAACCATCTTCGGATCCAGACACTTTTTGGGTGGCTCCTTTTCTTCTCGCAGTAGAGTTCACAGAGCCTGCAGATGGCTTCGCACTGTTGCAGAACAATGGTGGCTGCCGAAAGGACTTTGTTACAATCCACGGTGGACATGACTGGATGCTGTGGAAGAGGAAGAGGCAGATGAAGGCTGCAGAGGTCTGCACCGCTGGGCTGCTGTTCTGAAAGTGAGATGCAGGCGAGTTGCTCCCCCTTTTTATAGGCAGTATAGGTTTTCCACTAGGCATCCTCTAGGTATCCTCTAGGCATCCTCTAGGCATCCTTAATATCCGAGATAGGTCCCCTCTGCGAACGTTTTTTCCGTTTTAAACGCTTTGTTTCCATGCTGCATCCGTTCTGCATCCGTTCTGCATCCGTTCTGTGTCCATTCGGCTTCCTCCCTGTGTCCGGGCGGATGCGAGTTGCGCGGATGCGTAGCGGATGCCTAGCGGATATAACGGATGCGTAATGGATGCCTAGCGGATGTGTAGCGGATGCAGAACGGACGAACTGGATACATTTTCCGTGCAAAAGTTTTGGGCAGCCCAAAACTTTTGGAGCGGATGAAACGTCCATAAACGGATGCTGGACGGATAGAGAGGAAGCCAAATGGAGGCAATGAGTACATCGCGTTTTCGAACGGATGGCAAGGTTTTTTGTCCGTTTTACATACTCTTTGCATCCGTTGGTTCAGTGTGACATGGGCTTTATTTTTCATGGATTTCCAGCAGTGGGGATTCAAAATTGTTTCCTGTCAGATCTGTGGACCTGGCTTGGTGGGCATAGTAGGGGAAGGATACTGTAAAATCTCCATTCCTCCCCACTTCTGGGGAAGGATACTGCAAAATCCCCATTCCCTCCCCACCCCACTAACCTGCCTTCCATCTCCGTTCTCCTGTGCAGGGCAACAAAAGAAGAGCCAGCTGATCAGCTGGGACGTGGGAGGCAGAGAACAGATGGGGGCAGGGCCCATCAGAGATGGTATTTGCCAGTTCTCCGAACTACTCAAAATTTTCACTTCTGTTTCTCCAGAACTGGTCAGAACCTGTTGAATACTACCTTTGATCTCCAGGAATCCTGAGTATTGTTGGAATTACCTCTTAGCTGATCTCTGTTCTGATATTACCTGAAGAATTGCTAAATTTGTGCCTCTGTGTTAATCACCATTTTAATGAATTCAATAAATTCCATCTTTATACATTCAAATCATTACTTTGATCCATAGGTACAATTTTATGAAATATTTCATGGTATAATTTAATTGGAATACTACTGCCTTCCTTGAATATCTTTTAGGGCAAAAGCTACCAAGAAAATAAAGATCACTTACTCCTGTCTTCTCATCGAAGATTTTTATTCCTCCAAAGGAGATGGTTAGAAATATTTTCTGTTTATGTTCACCTTTTGAACGAGATGCAGCAACAATTCCCTGTTGGGAAAAAAATAAGTATTTCACATTGAAAATAATTTTATTTTGTTTCTTCTGACTGTTCTCATATTAAAAAAGGTCAACTTCCCATTGCCTTCAAGTTTGAAATTTGGGGAAATTTATTTCATTTATCTGAAAAAAAAAACTGTACTTCCATCTAATATGCATAATATTTATGTTTATTTTAGACTGGGCTGAACACTGGTTTCAATGTATTTGTTTGTTTTCAAACTCTTCCAGTCTATGGAAGTGGAATGAAGCTGCAAAAAGGGCTGAGTGAATGCATACCATACAAATCCAGGATTTTCTGATTATTTTGACATGTCAAAATGATGTAATTAATGGTCTAAGTTAGGAAATTGTGATTAATTTCTATTGCTTCCTTTTTTGGCAATGAAGATTATGACACTATTCACTAAATTACAAGGGTAACACTGATTCTGAGCAGATTATCCTATCTACTCATAGAAGAAATCCTTTACACACTTATACAAATCTGTGAAATTCAGGGGATAGTTGTTTGACAATTCTGATAACAAAAATATCCTGTTAAAAGAAAGGAAGACTGGAGACATATTTGCTGAAAACAAAGATGTTTCTGAAGATTAGCCATCCCTTGATAGAGTTTCCTAACACATTTTGTAATGCTTAAGAAGCTTCTCAACTTCACCCTTTCTATTGCTAATCTTTTGCCCTCCCCTAATCTTCATCCACTTCTTTCTCTCCATATCTTTTTCCTTCTCTTACAGTAGTTGCCTCTCCAATCCCCAACCCGCACACATTCTCTACCCACCCACCCACCCATCCTTTTTGGTTATCTATTTTGAAAAGAAATAACAACAATAACCATAAGATCCTGCTTTATGCATCTCAAGGTGCCTACACAAATGATGCCACTTTTTCCCCACAAAAACAATCATGTAACATAATTGAGGCTGAGAAAGAGTGACTGGTCCAATGTCACCCAGCTTTCATGCCTAAGAGATGATGAGAATGCATGATAAACCTTTTCTAATAGAGCTCCTTAATCTCTATAACATACCTAATTAGCTCTATGGAACATGTCTATTTTTACCAGCAGCAGAAACTGTTTAGAAGAATCTCATTGTGTCTTTCTTGATTTTGGAGCCTGACAGTATCCATGCCCATCTATTTTCTCTTCTGGTAAATACATCCCATATCCTGAAAGTAATTTATCACACAGTGATAAAAATACTATGTCAGCCAGTTCCAAACCTTGTCAACCTAAACTTCAGTGTTTTTGTGTGTGTCTGTGTGTGTGTCTGTGTGTGTGTCTGTGTGTGCACGCAGACATTTGTTTAGGGAAGGGAATGGTTAGTATATGTAAACAAACCATGATTTTTTATTATTTTGGGAAAGGCATTTTCAGTTTCAAAATACATTTTTTGTATATACTATACTGTTGAGCATAATTTTTACAATGACCTAATTTTTACATAACCCTAGCATATGTTTGATATAGTATCTAATATATTATAGAGACGTGTTTGTTTGTATAGTTGATTTATATGGCTGCCCATTTTGTAACAGTGAGTCTGTATAATAACTTTCACTTTAGTTAAAGTTGGCCAGTCTAAGTTGACTAGTTTGGAACTGGCTAATACATAGTACATTTATCAGTGTGGTTAACATTCCTTTTAGGATATGAGATATGTTTACAAGAAGAGAAAATAGATGGGAATGGATAGTGTCAGGCTCCAAAACCAAGAAAGACACACTGAGATTCTTCTGAGCAGTTTCTTTTATTGTTTCTCAACAATAGACTATAGCCTTGCCAAAATAAAACAGACTACTTATACCATAAAACACAAACTCTGGGGAGACTATTAAAGGAGAAGCTATCTTGATCATTTTCTTCCATACAGTGCTATCTATTGCTACTATTGCACTCTCCTGGGAACCGGACAATATTCTATTCTATTCCACTTCATCAATATGTAATGAGTTATGATGCACAACCAGAAGTCAAATCAAGGATAATGGTGTTATGATTAATTAGGATTAGAAGGCCAAGAAGAAGAAAGTAGTACAGAAAAAGCTGGAATCAATTCTGGAAAAAAGACATGCCAGTGACCAGACTGATTATGCCTATGAAACACTTGAATGTACTAGGAATCCCTTTATACAGTATTCTTTTCTCATGAAATTCCCATATGTAACACAGATGGATTGAATCAACCTTAATAGCAATTCATTCTGCAATTTATATATTACTACAACTTTTGTTGTCATTACTTTAACTTGTTAAGATAGTGCATCATAGGACAACAATATTTGAACCAAGGTATCTCAAATGGGATAACATAAAAAATGTGTCCAAAATCTTGGACTCACAATTCCTAATAGAATGACACTGTGGCTGTTTCAATGCTACTACCTGCTGCTGTGGTCAGAAGATAGTGCCACAGAAGATCTTGATGGAAGGAAGCAACAAAGAGAAGAGAGAGGAATTCCCATTGCCAGCTTCTCACAAGGGAGAAAGGAAAGATTTGTCATCTCTATGTCAGATTCCCAAAAAGAAACTCAGTGGGAAAGCCAGCAGGAAGTCAAAGGTTGCTCTAGCTCCCACCACCTTTTTGGTCCCCTTTGGTCTGTTTCTCTGTTTAAGTAAGATAATATCTCTTGAAATGATAATGCAATGGGATACTGGTTGTCTAGTTTACCATGCAGGTCGTGATCCTGACAATTTGTTGAGGGCAATAATTCTTAACAAAATATTTGTAGCTTATAATGCTTGGCAAATTGTCACAAACTGAACAAGCTTATAGAAGAATAGGTGTAGGAAAGAATGATAAATAGAAAGTAATTATGGAAAGTAGACAAATCTAGGTGGAAAGCAAAACTGAAGTAGAAAAGTAAATAGCTATGAAATGTGACAGGAGTAGAATAGGCAGGAATAAGAACAGGCTTGGAAAGGGCTAGACAACTGTAGGTTTCTACTTTAAAATCTAGGGTTATATACTGGACTGTTAGCATATCTTCCTTCTAATTAGGTTCCCATTATTTATGCTTCTCAAATTAGATTCAATACTTCAAGTCTTTGTGTGGGTATTTCTTATTATATTGGTACCATGGAAACAGATTATTGGAGTATTTTTTCCTTGCTATAATTCTTTGTAATATGAATATGAAAGTTACAGGGTCCAAATCTGGTATACTTTATTTGAACCCATCAACATTTCATTTTATGTACTGAGGTAAGCAATGTTGTCAGACTATGGTGTATGTGCTTTCCAATTATTAATCTCAACCTTACATTTAAAGTAAACTCTTTAATTGCCTAGTATATTCATATGATTTATAACATTTCTATTTACATTTATATGGAGGCATATAAAAATAAAGCAAAGATAAGGGAGTTGTCCTGCTCTTGCAGGGTTTCAAGTCAAGGTCATTTCACATTCACATTCCCTAGTTTCACACATTGAAACTAGGGAATTCACAGCCAGCTGTTGAGGTAATAGCAGCCAATTTGAATGCTTTTGAAAAAAGTATTGGGGAATTAGGATTCAATAGCTACTAATATTGATGCCTGTTCATTGCTTCCTGAATGATCAGCAGCATGCCATAAATGCTGATTGCTTCAGAAGCAACAATGGAAGGAACTGTTGACTTCTAATTCAAACCTGAGAACTTCTCAAATCAATCCAGTTGGCCAAAAAGTGACACCAAATGCTGGTGTAGGGCCTACAGAACTACAGAGTTGGAAGGGACCTTGGAGGTCTTCTAGTCTAACCTCACTGCTCAAACAGGAGACTCTATACCATTCTAGACAAATAGCTTTCCAGTGACAAAACCTGGATGCAGTATTCTAAGTGTGGTCTTACCAAGGCTTCTTAGGTAAAGGTAAAGGTTCCCTCGCACATACGTGCTAGTCGTTTCCGGTTCATCTCTGTTACAAAGCCAAAGAGCCAGCACTGTACAAAGATGCATCTGTGGTCATGTGGCTGGCATGACTAAATGCCAAAGGTGCACAGAACTCTGTTCCTATAGGAACACTGTGGTTCCTATTTTTCTACTTGCATTTTTACATGATTTCAAACTGCTGGGACTGCTTGGCAGAAGCTGGGACAAGTAACGGGAGCTTACTTTGTTATGCGATGTTAGGGATTCGAACTGCCAAAATGCCAACTTTTCTGGTCAACAAATCAGCATCTTAGCCACTAAGCCACCACGTTCCCATACAAAGCAGTATTAATACTTCATGTGATCTTGAATTTGTCTCTCTTAATGCAAACTAAGTATGTATTGGCCTTTTTCGCTGCTGATCCATATTACTGGCTCCTATTTAAGTGATTGTCCACTAAGACTCCAAGATCTTTCTCACATTTAAAGCTATTGAACCAGATTTCACCTAATCTGTATCTGTACATTTGGGTTTTTTCCTTAAGTGTAAAACCCTACTTTTTTCTACATTGAATTTCATTTTGTTAGATGGATCCCAATGTTCAAGTCCGTCGAGATCCATCTGGATCTTGAGCCTATCTTCTGGGATGTTGGCTATTCCTGCCAGGTGAGTATAGTTTGAAATTTGATTAATTCCTTCATGTAAGTCATTTATGAAGATGTGGAAGAGTACTGGGACTAAAATGGAACCTTGGTGTATCCCACTGGCTCCTTCCATGTAGGTGTACTTCCATGAAGGACTACAAATTGAGCGCAACATTATCTAGTTACAAATCCATTTAGTGGTGATGCTGTCTATCCCATATATTTTTTAGCTTATCAAGAAGCAGGTTGTGAACTATTTTGTGAAATGCCTTACTAAAATCCAAGCATATTGTCTATTGCATTTCAATGCTTCACTAATTTAGTCATTTTGTCAAAAAATGAAATATGAGTTGTTTGGCATGATCTGTTTGTGACCTCTGGCCTGATCCAACATAATTCTTCTTATATAAATATATGTTCATATAGGAATATCCATCCACTACTCAGTGATATTCCTGATCTAGTCTGTTTATATAAATTAATATTCACAGAATCTGATTTTTTTAAAAAACATTGTTTAAAACAAGAATAGTTCATGATATATCTATTTAAATAAAATTCACCAATTAGGTATTTTACATATTTATATCATCTCTCTCTCTGTGTATGTCCCTCTGTCTCTGTCTCTCTGTCTCTCTCTTTCTAGCAGCCAGCTAGAAAGGCTCATGAACCTGATGCATCTTGGCACTTTGGCCACCAGCAGCCTAGGCCTAGCAGGCAAAAAAAGGCCACAGTGAGTGGGGGAAAGCCAGATCCCCATTGGAGCCCTGGTTACCCAGGCCCAGCAGAGATGGGGGGAAGGCTGGGTTTGGGCAGCCATAGTGCCAATGCAGATCAAACTTTCCCCACTTGTGGTGGACACCTTTTGTCTTTCTAGCTGGCCGCTTTGCCTCCTTTGGGTTGGGTGGGTCTGCCGAGTGGTGGCAGAGTTGCCACTCAGGAACTGCCAGGAGTAGAGACCCTTCTTGATGCGTCTTCTTCATTGGGGCTGTGAGCAGCAGAGTGCTTTTGGGGCTCTGCCCAACTGACACAGCTCCTTCAGATGGAGCCCCTGAGGAAGTGGTTCCTTCCCTGGACTGAAAGCAGCCTTCTATTATGCACACCCCAACGCATCTCCATTCTGATCTGAGGATTGCAGCCAAATTCCCGGCTCGGATGGCATTCCCAGAAGATGCAACTCGGGGATAGTAGGGCTTCCTTCCATGCGAGCAGGCAAATTGGCAGGGCACTACCCGAACCAGTACCTGGGGCTCAAAGTCCCTGTTCCTCAACTTTGAGATGGGTGCCACTTCCTACCCCACCCCACACCATGCTTCGGGGAAGCCTGGTTGGGAGCATTTGTTGGGTCTGGTAGCAGATGGAGAAATGCCACGCCCTCTCTTGCTTCCTGCAGGGACTGCTGGTGGAACACCCCTCTTGCATACACACCGCTGCAGTCAGGTGCATGAGGGGAACACAATCCATGCACAGGCCAAGGGCAAAACCTGAAGGAGCCTGAAGAGAAGATGATCAGTGACGACCTGCTCTCCAACTACAAGCCAAAACAGTGGGACAAATTAAGTGTGTCCAACGGTCTACATCACATTCCTTCCCACGTCCTCCGCTTGCTGCCTGGACAGCCAACCTGGTGTTGGCAGTGGGCTCTGAAGCAACAGTATATGCCAGCTGAGAGGCTGGTAGGCTGCATCTACAGCTAGAAACTATTCCCCCAGACCCGCACAAAGGGCGGCAAGCAATGGTTTTTTGGCTATAGCTGCCCCATTCCCTGCCTCACCTCACACCTCATCCTGCGAGATGAGCCCATCCACCATCCCACCCATCAGAGACCCCTGGATTCCCTTCCCAATTCCACCCCAACCCACAGGCAACTCCCACACATCCTACATCAAGTGGGCCATGCTCCCTGGCCATACCCAGTCAGTAATGACCACTCTGGTCATGCCCATTCCGCTGGCCACGCCTCCCATCTCACAGATGACAACCAAAATGTTGATGTGGCCCTCAATAAAATTAAGTTTGACACCCCTGTTCTAGACAAATACCTTCCATGACACTTTGCTTGGGTATAATTGAAGAACATCCAGAAGCTGCAACTGGTGCAGGATGTGATGAGAGGAGAATATGATTGCTTCTAAATATGCCCATGTTGCATCTACATTGGGTCCCAATGTGTTTTTTGGTGTATGTTATGGGGGGGAAGCCTTTCTCCCATTGTCTCCACTCATCCTGTTAGATTTGGCAGGAAGGGCATGTTCTGGATATCACAAATTAAAGAATGTCTATTTTGTATAACCCAGGAATTTTCTGTCATAGTGCTTGCCTTCTGGAATGGGACATCACCCAACATTAGATTAGCTTGGAG
Organism: Laticauda colubrina; assembly: GCA_015471245.1. Taxonomy (NCBI): domain Eukaryota; kingdom Metazoa; phylum Chordata; class Lepidosauria; order Squamata; family Elapidae; genus Laticauda; species Laticauda colubrina. The sequence goes on along the minus strand of BLBF01000020.1, from coordinate 37,031,344 downwards.
CCTTTCAGAAAGCTATGAAGACCTGACTATTTTCCTTATCATAGGAGTTGGGAGGTTAGATGAGGCTAGATAGGTTGGTTTCTGGTGTTCTTAATTGCCAGAGTATATTATTTGTATTTGCTTTTGTTATTTTGCTTCCAAATAATTTTTAAATGTTATAGCCCTCCAGAATTGTGTCTGCAACATGAAAGCCATGTAAATAGATTAAGTAAATACATTTTTTTTTCAAATCCATGCTTTCATTGCAATATACAATGTATCTATCATTGCTTAACCTTATTCTTGGTCATGAATGTAAACATTCATATTCCAAACCACAGCATCACCACAAACATTCCTCATATATTTTCCCATAAATATGTTAAAAAATAAAAATATCACATTTTCTTATTATACTTCTTGCTTGATGTTGAAGTTTTTACTAAGCATTCTATCAAACTTCATTTCCACCATTTGCTGCTATTATTATATTTACTGAACAATGAATAATTCTGCATTTGCACACATCATTCCACAATTCAAAACCACTGACCTTATCATATTAATTCTGTAAATCAACAAATTCATAATAACATTTTGACCCAGATTTATGCATTTCTCAATGATGTGCTGAAAGAACAATAAGCTGGTCTATATACTGCCTAGGATAAAGCTACATGGCACTTCCCATATTTATTCATTGCCTCCTCACCTCTCCTTCTAATCAGATTTCTGCCAAATCTTGTCGCTTGGGCATTTACTCCTGCTACTTTTCTGTTTGTATACAAGAATAATAATAGCATTCCTCTACTTTTCAGACAAAGATGCAGCTTTCACACACATGCTACAAAACCAAGCCATAAGAATGCTATCATATTTAATAATACTCCAGTGACACCATCTACACACAATACAATAGAGGTAGTCATCACTGAATGATCTTAACTGGGACTAGAATTTATACTGTCAAGTGAAATGGTCATTAGACAAAACATTTCAGGACCACATAGCAATGGCAGGGAGGTTGCAGGACTACAGTATTGTTAATCAATGATCTCACAATTCTACTGCTGTGCTTTCCTTGTCTCTGCTTCAATTCCCATCTATTTACACCCATTTCTGTTCTCTGTCACTGCCACTTATTGTACCACCCCACTGGCCCTAAGTGACTAGTGCTTCTGTTGACAAAGTGTGTCCAGCTGAAGCAGTTGCTAGTCCTTTGTGAGGGAATAGAAGGGGAACTCACCAGATCTGCAGATGATACTAAGCTGTCAGGAATAGCTAACACCCAAGAAGATAGGCTCAAAATCCAGATGGATCTTGACAGACTAGAACACTGGGAAGTGTCTAACAAAATGAAATTCAATGTACAGAAAAGTAAAGTCCTACACTTAGGCAAGAAAAACCAAAAGTACACATATAGACTGGGTGAAATCAGGCTTAATAGCAATAACTATGAGAAGGATCTGGAGTCTTAGTGGACAACAGCTAAACATGAGCCAGCAATGTGCAGCTGCTGCCAAAAAAGCTAATGCAATCCTAAATTGCATAAACAGAGGGATACAATTAAGATCAAGTGAGGTACTAATACCACTCTATAAAGCATTAGCAAGACCACACTTAGAGTACTGCATCCAATTTTGGTCACCATACTAAAAAAGGGATGTAGAGACTCTAGAAAAAGTACAGAGAAGAGCAATCAGGATGATTAGGGGACTGGAGACTAAAATATATGAAGAACAGTTACAGGAACTGGGCATGGCTAATCTAGTGAAGAGAAGACCAGGGGAGACATGATAGCAATGTTCCAATATTTGAGGGGCTGCCACAGAGAGGAAGAGATCAAACTATTTTCTAAAGCACCTGAAGGCCAGACAAGATATAATGGATGGAAACTGGACAAGGACAGATTTAATCTGGAAATAAGGAGAAACTTTGTGACAGTGAGAACAATCAACCAATGGAACAGTTTGCCCTCGGAAGTTGTGGGAGCGCCATCACTTTAGATTTTCAAGAAGAGATTGGACTGCCATTTGTCAGAAATGATAAGTCTCCTGCTTGGGCAGGGGTTGGACTAGATGATTTACAAGGTCCCTTCCAACTCTGTTATCTGTTAAGAAGCCTCACACCTGAATTTTGATCAAGGGGCCATGGAGGTGCTGCAACTGTCATAACTTTTGAGGAGTGGCTATAATTACAATGCTCGGTATCCTCAAAACTTCAAAGGATTGCTAAACAAATAATTTTAATGAGAATTACCTGTATATTATTCATATTGGGAGCATTGTGTACTATTGTCTATAAGGAATGATTATAGGCAATGAACTGGGGAAGATATTAGATGAAATTCCTAGCTACATGGGTTTGAATTTCAAGAGACAGAAATAGGTTAAAGAGCACTTCAAGTTCTTTGAGGAGATTGCAAAATCTCAATTCAGGCTAAACTTCTGTTTATTATTAACATTAATCAGGAAGGATTAGCTATAATAAGTATACACATATCATTTTATGATGTTAAGAATTAAATGATGTTAAGAATTTATGAGATTAAGAATTATCTGCTCAGGAATACATTTCCATTTAGGAAATTCCATCTGTGATTATATCAAGATATGAGTATGATAGCTGTATGGTGTTACCTGACTGAGAAGGATGTCACCTACAGCTTCAAAGAGACACTATAAAATACACATTGGGCTAATACAAGATTGTACACTCCAAAACACAAATTTCATAGAATCAAGGAGAAATGTCTAAATTATATAATGTAACTTAATTCCTACAGCTAAATTGTAAAATTTTAGATGTCAAGCAAGGTGCCATTTTTGATGGTATCAAACCTGCCAAATCAAATATCAAATCCAAAGGGTGGAACTTCTCCTATGTCCAAAAAGAGATAATTTACTAAACATACAACCATTCCAATGCTATTTCAAGATTTGAAGTTGGATTATAAAGAAACTGTTCCACCTCAAAAAGTTAAAAATTCTATCATTCTCTTCAAGATATTGTCCAAAAAAATTTACATCCTTATTTCAGTGTTTAGGTTGCTTCAAAGTTAACTCATATAAATTAGAATTATACATACATGAACATGCATGCACACAAGCAATTACATACATAATCTTATGTAAACATTATAATTAGTATTAAAAATAAGTATTTTAAGTATTTTCACAGCACCTTTAATTTCATCATGGAATCTTGACATAACTTATCACCTCGTGCTGCAGAGACTTCGTCTATCCCAATGAGTTTTGCTTTGTATCGTACACCGTCGCCTTTAAACCTCTTTATTAAAGTTGCTTCACTGCGATCCTGACCTGAAAAGAGAGATATAAGCTTGTAACCTGCACAGCTGTATAAAAATATCAAAAGTTATATACTTATAATCAAGTTAAAATTTATTATACAGATATATTGCATCCACAAGCTTCACTTCCATCTGTTATTCTTCAGCTTGATTTTGTTTTGGTCACAAAAAATGGAAGGAAGAGAATAGTAAAAAAATTAATAGGGTGTCATATTTCTCAATAAAACCATAAAGGCACTTTTAAACTAATTACTAGTTTAATTACTAGGCACTTGCACTTTTAAACTAATTACTAGTTTCTGAATTAATACATATGGAAAAAGACAGAATATCAAAGGATGAATCTTTCCTCTTTTTATTATATAAGAAGTGTTAATGATGCCAGAACTGTATTACTTACTGGCCAAAAGTTACATCTAAAACAAACTAGTCATAAGTTTATCAAATCAAGCAAAGTATTTTTTTCTTGTAGACTAAATTATTATATATAACCCTTGTTTGATAACAACAGTCTACATGAGAATTAAAATCTGTGATTTGACATTGTTAGATCTTTGTGGCACTTAAAATTACCAATATTGTTATTCAAATCACATACTGTTATTTCTTGGTTTTCAGCCAGGCTTCTTCATTGACATGCTAAAATAATTTGTCTTCAAGACCACAGACTATGTCTTAACTGCTCCTTAGTTGGGTCCTATACATGTAGGTTTTTAAAGCAACAACTGAATGAATATGTCTGGATAAAATCCTTTTCATATTTATATCAGATCTGATGAAACTTGCATTTGAATATAATTTCTTGTTTTACTATTATAGTATCCTTTTCTGTTTTGGAAAAGTAATGAAAAACCTTGTTAATCTTTGAATTGGGAGAAAACTACAAACACAGGGTAATAGATAAGGCTGTGGAAGTCTAAAACATTCCAGAAGGCAGGGACACACCACTTTCTTGCTATTATCAACAATAACAGCCCTGCATAGATATTAACACATACATAGTCAAAAGAAGCTGAGCTCTCTAGATGTTTATATTTTTACACAACTTTTTTGTTTCTTCTCAACAAAATTTGTTGGATATGGGGCGGGGAAGAAATACACTTCAAATTATTTATGTAGCCATGTGAAAGTACCATGTTTTGAGTGAATATCTAAACAATAGAAATGTAGAAATTGACCTCTACATTGAGACTGGTTCCAAAACTGTTATGCCATGCCAAGTAGGGGGAAAAAAGGGCACAGGAATTTATACTTGATTTCACTCTAGATAGGAGTTACATTTCAGTTGGTGGAATTAGAAAGTTAGTTTGGTCTTGTGGTTAAGACACAAGGCTAATGAATGTCTAGTCCCACCTTAGCCATGAAAACCAGTTGGGTGACTTTAGACCAGTAACTCTGTTTCAGTTCAACTCAACTCACAGGGCTGTTGTGGGGAAAATAAGAAGGTGTGTTGAGTGTTTTCTGTCTTGATTTATTTGTAAAAATAATAAAGGCAAGGAATCTAAATAATAAATAAATAAAATAAAAACCTTTTCATTTTTTCACTTTTTTACAATAAATCTCATTTAGAGCTTGTGTGTCCTTCCTTATATACTTATTGTGTTATTTCCAGTTTATCAAAATTTGAACAAGAGATTAAACTTGAAAAAAATGTATGTATTTACTCATTTAGTTATTCAGAAATAAGAAGAAACACTGATGTGAGCAGAATTTAGCCTAATGAACCCTGGTGCATTAAGGTATCCCAGGTATTCCAATGTTGTCACTTGTTACAGTTGAAAAATGAGGGTCCTCACAACTGTAATTGTAGACTTTACCACAAGGATGTGCCCCAGCTGTACTTTCTGAAGTGACTGAATATGAGGAGTTTGAACATTTATCTATTTGTTAAATGAGCTAAAATGGAATGCAGAAGATAAAGACATATTTAAGCTATTAATATTTCACAGAGAAGATGTGATCATTATATATTTTAACATATATTAATTTTAAAAAATCTTTAGTTCACATATCTTTGCCCTTATACATGGATATATCTAAAGCTATCTAATATATCGAAGCTTAACTTTTATGAACATTAATCTCTCCTCAAAATGCAAGAAATCTACTCACTAAGGAGAACATACTCTATTCTGAATCCACACTCAGCTAGCAATTGTAATAGTTTTCCACAATTTTGAAATCCATAAGTATTAGATTCTCTTTTAAAGTTTCAATATTTCCTTTCTCATCCTCATGTTTTTTCTTTAGCTATACATGGGTACATCGTCAATTTTTTTCTATTTTCATTGTGGGAAAGAATATGGTAGCTTAAAATATGGGTAGTTATTTACAAATTTAAAAGCAATTAAACACCACCAAGAAGTTATCACCTATCTTGATCCTTGAAAGGACTGGGTTTACCCCTGAATTTATCAAATGATTGTGCCCACCTGCTCCTGAACAATATCATCTAAAAGACTAATGGCACATTGACTACTAGTCAGAAACTGTAAGTAATGTTTAAATTATGCGGGAGGCAAATGCTGAGGCAGATGTTACTAGCGAGAGATAAGAACAATAAAGGAACATTAGCAACCCTATATTCTGAGGAGAAAAAAAATCACATCTGGATGCACAACAATGCTTGACTTAACCATAAGGCTATTATACATGTAGTTTATATGTCACCATTCATGTTTCAATTTGTTTATATGATAATAAATAAAACTTAATTGGTAAATCCTTGTTTTAACAATTTTCAGTTTTCCAATGCCATTATACAGTATATGCTATTCTCCAAATATATAATTTTATACGCTTCTTCAGTTTCACAGTAACTGCTCCTCATTTGTTAATGGAACAAGACTACTTTGGAGAGAGAATAAAATATAATCCCATTTTACAGAAGTGATTAAAATGTTGGACTAAATCTAGAAAGACAAAGAATACTTTCAGCCACAGAAGCTCACAAGTTGAATTGGGACCAGTCATTCTCTCTCTACCAAATAACCTTACAAAGTTGCTGAGAGGAAAATTGGAAGAAGGAAGAAGTATATATGCCAACTGCAGATTTTAAAAAGGAAAACAAATATAACACTATTAAATCCATTCATAACCAGAGTCCAAAAATTTGCAAGTCTTTTCTAGTTGCAACCTCCTTACTTGGTGAAAAGGAGAAATGAAACTAAATTGGCTTAAATTTTGGAATATAAATGGAAACACATTTGTCTACATCTTTTTAGGATATATGCAGCTGATCAGCAGCTGATCAGCAATGATCTAAGAATAACACTGAGCTCATGATGATTGGAAATGTAAGTGATATGACAATACCAGGAGATAATAGAAGACAAAATATTGGAGATCAAGAACTGCAAAATGAAATTGAAATACTATGGCATAAACCCGTCATGATGGTCCCAGTGGTTTTCAGCACACTGGGTGCCATACCAAAAATGTGTGGCATTTAGAAAATATAAGTATTGACACCTGTCAATTACAAAAGGTCACACTGCATAGAGCCACACATATACTACACCAATGCATTTATCCAAAATGGTATAGGATCTCTGCTTGTTCAGAGTTGACTAGAAAATTTCCAACGTCCCTTCCATCTCTGTTATTCTGCATTCTGTATTTATGGTTCTTACAAAGAACTCAATGTGTATGAAGGTCAATAGTAGCTAAAAAACTGGCAGCTATGATTTCACATTATTATGAATATAATCATAATATGACATTGTATGTGAGACAGGAAATTCTAAAAAGTTCAAGTATGTTTGCTACAAGTTTGTACTAGATTCCTCAAACAAAATGTGAAGCCTGTATTCAGATTTTACTCACTTTTTAAAATCCAACTATTACCTTCTTTATTGATGGCAAATTTCTTGAATGTTTTTGAAAAAGCAAAACATATTTTAGATCCCAAGTGATTATCTATTTGTACTGTAAAAGCACAGAATTAAATTTATATCTAAATCAAGTTAATTGTTCTGGAATTCAGAAGTCCTGTTTCTTGACTTAACCAAAACTATCAGAATTATGAAACATAGTATTCACCAAACTTCATGTTGAAGACATCCTCCTCCTCCTCCTCCTCCTCCTCCTCCTCCTCCTCCTCCTCCTCATGCTTCTTCTGCTTCTTCTTGTTGTTATTAGATTACATGTGTACAATGAGATTGGCTGAGCCTTCCTTTGTGCACTTCCCCCTAACACAACTCACAGTGAGGACAGGAGTCCCTTACCCAGTCCCAATCTTATTATGCTATGTGACCTTGTTGCACAGCGCGCCAGTCCTGCAAGTCTGTCATACTATGTTGACATGAAGTTATTTTCCGTTCAGAAGACTGATAGCCGACGGGTAGAAACTGTTCTTCAGCCTGTTGGTATGGCTGGTATGCTTCTATATCTCCTACCTGATGGTAGAAGAGTGAAGAAGTGCTGACCGGGATGTGAGTCATCCCTGAGAATTTTCCTCACTCTTCTAAGCCAGCAAGCCCTAGTGATGTCATATAGTAGTATCAAGGAACAGGCAACAATGTTTTGTGCTGTGCTCATCACCCTCTGTAATGTCTTTCTATCCACGGCTGTCAAGCCAGCATACCACACTGTAATGCATTATGTGAGGATGCTTTCTATTGTGGACCGGTAAAAGGAGGTCATCAGTCATTGTTCATTTTATTCTTTCACAAGATCCTAAGGAAATTGAGTCTCTGTTGGGCCTTTCTGGCCACCTGGGTTGTGCTAATTTTCCAGGTGAGATCTTCACTGAGGTAGATTCTCAGGAATTTAAAGGAGGAAACTCTCTCCACACAGCCCCTGCTGTGTAATGTGGGGCAGGTTCTTCTCTCTTCTTCTGGAAGTCTAACACAATCTCCTTTGTCTTGCTGATGTTTAGGTGCAGGTTGTTTTCTAGGCAACATGAAGACAATTCTTGAACCTCCCCCCGTACACTGTTTTGTAATGAGATCCAATATGGAAGTATCATCTGCAAACTTAATGATCACAGTGGATGGGTCAGATGATATACAATCATGTGTGTACAGTGAGTACAGGTAGGGACTGAGCACACAGCCTTGTGGGGAGCTTCAGGCAGGTGGATGTGACAGACCTAGCCCTCACTGTTTGTGGTCGGTTCCTCGGAAAGTCTTTGATCCAGTCGCAGATGGAAGAGGGAAAATCCAAGTCAGTTAGCTTTTTGACAAGAATGCTCAGCAGGACAGTACTGAAGGCCGAGCTGTTGTCGATGAAAAGATCCTGACCTAGTTTCTTGGTTTCTCCAGATGGCTCGCTACAGAATGTAAGGCAGTAGCTATGGTGTCGTCTTTCGACCTGTTTCCCCTGTAGGCAAACTGATGTTTGTCAAAGTCTGTGGGAGGCATGTCCTAAGGTGTTAGAGAATCAGTCTTTCAAAGCATTTCATCACTACTGATATTAATGCAATAGGTCTGTAGTCAGACAGTGAATTGCTGTTTTCTTGGGGACTGGGACAACAGTGGTTGTTTTCAAGCATGATAGAACACAGGCTGTTTGCAGGAAGATGTTAAAAGATCTTAGTCAGAATCCCTGCAAATTCAGTCTTTACCACTATCCCCAGCACCCCATCTGGACCTGCAGCTTCACTGGGATTCACAGCCTTCAGTGCAGCTCTCACTTGATGTTTGTATAGGGTGAGTGGCTGGGAATCAGAAGGCTGGAAGGCAGAGGCTACGGGATCTGGTCTTTTCATCTTGTGGTGGGTGAAGAAGATGTTCAACTCCTCTACCAACAAGGCATCAGCATTGACCGTATTCCTCGGGTTGCCTTTATAGTTAGTTAGGTGCTTCAGTCCCTGCCACACTTGATTCAGGTTGTTATCTGCTAGGTTATTCTCCACCTTATATTTTTATTGTTGTTTTGCCATCTTAATGCCTCCTCTATGGTTTGCATTGGCCTCTCTCTCTATATCCCTGTCCCCTGCCTTAAAGGCAGAATCCTGGGCTCTCAGAAGTGTCTGCACCTCAGCAATCATCCAGGGTTTACAATTCCCATAGACTCTGATGCACTTGTCCATTGTTACACTGTCAGTGCACGCTTTGATGGAAGAGAGTGCAGCAAGGGTGGGATTCAATCAGTGTTACTACCGGTTCATTGATTACGTTTTGCTAAAATGTGCAACTATACATATAAAACATATAAACATTTACATATGAAACACTATTAATTAATGCCATTAATTAATCATGTAGATAAGTATTGTTCTCCTTTAATACATTTATGTGTCACATGGAAACATCTCTCCTCTGAGACAAGAAGTGATGTAGCTTTCTGCTGAATCACACATGGTTGCTTAATCCCGACAAGCAACTACTGTAAAAGAAAAGAACTCCATCCTTGAATATTATTTCCATTTTTTAAATTGGCAAACTTAACCGAGGCAACCCGTTTTTTTCCTTTGGCTATGTTGTTTAAGCAAAAATGTTAATTTACTCATTTAATATAGCATGAAAATTACATTTATAGGGAGAAATTCTACATAAATATCTTAAAAAGTAAGTGTTACTTACTTCCCTGGTTTTTTTTTTTTTTGGTTTTTTTTTGAGGTATATGCACACAGGATTGAAACCTTGGTAATGAAAATTAAATTAACATATGGATTAATAAACAACCCCAGTGCATAACTCTGATTAAATTTAGCACTCATAATACTTTTTACTGAGACAATTTGCAATAATCAGATTGGGCAGAGCAGGAAACTCTGATTTTACTGTATTTTTCTCTAACATCAGGAAGGAAGGAAGGAAGGAAGGAAGGAAGGAAGGAAGGAAGGAAGGAAGTTGGTTGGTTTTATAATTTATGTGAAATGATACAATGGGAAACTGATTAAAGGTTTAAAAATAATTAATTCAATGAATTGCTAAAACCAGAGTGATTCTTCATTGTTCGTGATTCTTCTAATCACAACATTTGTTGACAGGTAGAAAGATCTTTGAATTTGATAAAGTGCTTAGTTTTATCATTGTTTCACTTCACAGTCAGTTTCTCACTCTGCAGCATTTTGTGATTTGAGGAAGCTGGCCTGGCCTAGCAAATTATTTTATACAAACCAGTGAATTAATATCTGAGTACTAATGCATAGCCTAGGAAATGTTTAATGAACATTAGGGAAGTCTGCCAAATTTGGGTACCAAGGTACAGTAAGATAAAGTTATCACAATAAATTCAGATTCTGAGTCTCCACACATTCTCTCCAAGGGTTCCCCTCCTTTTTTTTTTCTTTTTGAGTGACAAGGATTGGTGTGGACAAGGCATTGGTTAGGTAATTCCCTGTGGCTATAGAGAATTTGTTTTTAAGAGCACGGTGGCAGGGGGATACTTAACAATGTTGTTCAAATTTGGAAATTAAAGATGTGTGGATTTCAAGTTTCAGAATTCTCTAGTTAGATATTGCCAAATGTTTTTACATTTTTTAAAATAAGTACCGTATATACTCGCATATAAGCCAACTTTAGAATGCTTTTTTTTTCCCCAAAATTTGGGGGTCGGCTTATACGCGCATAAATCTGATTTGCTGGAGCACCGACTTAGCGTGGCGGCTTTGCGCGATGAGCGCCAAGACTCTCATCACACGAAGCCGCTGCCCGACTTCGCGCGATGAGTGCCAAGACTCTTATCACCTTCGCGCAATGAGAGCCAAGACTCTCATCGCGCGAAGCCGCCACGCTAAGTCGCTGCTGCAGCCCTCGCCTGGCCCTTTGCAGCCCTTGCCTGGCCCTTTGCAGCCCTTGCCTGGCCCTTTGCAGCCTTTCTCCCTGGATGGACCATGAGCCGCAACTTTTGCCCTGCCGACTTTTCCCTCTGTATTATTTCCTCTACATGCGAGTTTTTGCAAAATGCCTCATTTTGGGGCAGTTTTTAAGCGAGATCGGCTTATATGCGAGTATATACGGTATGTGTGCATCTGTGGTTGTGTATTAACATATACAAGCAAACATATTTATGCACAAGTATGTACTCTTCTATTGGATGTACACACATGAATACACTATATTGGAACTGTGGAACTGTGTAAATGGATATCATGGTCATTATACACACTACAATATAATTCAGCTGGCTGCCTGGGGGCCACAAACTGACAGCTTTAAGATTAGAAGCTGATCTGCCAACTAGTCTAGTCTTCTTACTACTTCTGCCAATCTCATGCATTTTCCAAAATCACTTTTAATACATACGTAGTTTTCTTTTTCTGAAGGTCTCCAAGGAAGAAGATGCCTGAAGGAAGTAGCTGAACTTCCTATAACAATGGCAATCCAGAATAGAAGAGACATTTATACTTATGGATGTATTCTCTTTGTTGGATGCTAGCTGAGCAAAATAAAATGGGCTGGTTTTGGTTGAAGACTTAGAAACTGGTCTAGTTGGCAGCCAAATCAAACATTTCACAAGGAACCTACAATCAAAGTTTCAAGTGATGCATTTTAAAAGGATTTATATAGGATTTTACAACTGAATATTGATTTTTGTGTTATGCATCAAAACAGAATTGAGAAAATATAGCTGTGTGCAACATATCAGTCATGTGAACATGATTTATTAAGTTTTTGCCATTTTTTATTTCCAGTTTCTGGCAAAAAAAATGCCCCTTAGGGAATGAAGGGTTTTTGCTTAACAACCACAAAGTTTGCCTAATGACAGCAACATTCGTTTAACAATCACTGCAAAAAAGAACTTCAGTGAAATTGGACACCTGTTTTATGAACATTACAACGTATGACCAAAATTGTGTGCTTAATTATGGTTGTAAGTTGAGAACTACCTGTACCTGTTTGGTCTTTAAAAAGGCATTTATCTAAGTGCTTACTTTCTCCTGAAAGAGTAGGAAGCATCATAATGGGTTTCTGTACTTAAAAATACTGTATATTAATCTAGGAAAGTATTGTCTGGCTATTAGTGAAAAGCCTGCTTCTAAGGAGGCATCACTTTAATTTAGCATACAAACAGATTTAAAACAAGGCTTCTGATTATGCTTTTAGGATTGATACAAGAAGATTATATTATATGGGAAGATCTTTGAATACCATTGCCACAGTATCATAGGTTTTATACAGTTTTATAGGTCAATTTCTTCCAAAACATGGAACTGAATATATATTATAGATCCAGCATGTAAGAGTAATTCTTACCAATTGGAAATATCTAATTAAAATGCAATGAACTGTACATAAATTAAGTCCCAGGGCAGAAATAGGAATGTTAAAAAAAATCTATAGTGGCTGCAGTAAAAATTAATATTAATTAAAACATTTTCACATAGGCTTATATTCATCACTATTTCCCGATACAAATACAATTACATTCTTGATATGCATGAAGTCTAATTTTGTCTACCATAAACAGCAGAAATGTATAATCAAAAATTTTCATAATGTGCTGGAATTATCTTTTGAGGTTAATTTTGTTATCAGAAGATTTGTTGGTCAGGTAGGGAAGGGAAAAACTGATCAAAATGAAGAAGCAGAAAATACAAGCAATATTTCATCTATTTTTTCGAGCATATTAAGGAAGGATGACACAGGAATATCACTAATGCAGAATTCAAGTTAGAAGAAAATCTGAAATCTAAGCTATTGTCAAACGGAAAAAGTCCTATTTATGGTGGGATTGAAAACAGCATTTACAACTGGACTCTTAAAATATCAAGGTCAAGTGAATTTTAGACTATGCACAATTTAGATTATATGAATGCTTGGATAATACAGCAGATAATTTCTCAACTGTGAAAACACTTAATCGTATACTTTTGTGTATTTACTACTTAATTAATGCCTGCAATTATTTAAGACAGTGCAGGGATTATAATATATAGGTTTAAATATTTCCTAAGCATTATTTCACACTTTACAAGGCTTCCCCTTAGGACTTGTCCAGTAATATAATCTAGGTTTTTATTTTCTTTAGAAAGTAGTTGACACTTGCTTCAAACTCAAGGTGCATAACTAAGCAATTCTTCCTGTTTCCACATATTGATTGGTATCAACTCATCGCTCTCAGTAGATCTCTAAAACTTCCTTTTGAAGTAAGCAATGAGAAACTTATTATTTATAAAACATCGACATGGGTGTACACTGCACATGTTGAAAGTGCATATTTATTTGTTTTTAAAGAAGAAAACCCAATTGAATTTGCTCCTGGTTTGTTTTAAAACATTTCCAAATTCTCAATGAATTGAAAAAGATGACAATTTGTGATAAATAAATGTATACATAAACACTTATTTCAGAGATTTATTGAAATTCTATTACAGTTGGGGGTTTTTTAAAGTGGGTATATTTATTTATGTGTAAGTGATACCTGAGCTGTAACAAGTTATAAGATTATCATCTCAGCAGTGCTTCCATTTCATTTAGCACTGTCACTCATAGTAAATTCTATTCAAGATCTTTTTATAGCCTTTTGTACGATTAGCATTTAAAATAATGGCACTGTAGTCAAACAATACATTTTTCTATGTTTATTTGTGATCAGTTGTTTTATTGAAACAGCTCCATCACAGCAGACCTCAGTTTCATATATAAATCAGCTTAATTCTTCACAGTGCATATATCTGTTGTTGCTTTTTATTTATTATTCTGTAATTTTACATCTTCTATTTTTCTCCAAGAAAGCCACCATGTACATTTCATCATTTTTTAAGTTAGACTAATAGCTGATTAAATTATTTCTTAATAGCAGAAAAATGAATCATAATTAACACAAGAGGGCAAATCTATTCTGATGACCTCTTTGTGAATTGCATTTGATTGAACTTTAAAGTAAATTTCAGTGGGAAACTATATTTAGTAGAAGTCTACAGGAAGAGTCACTCACATATTTCTCAGATTAATGAAAGAAAGGATAATTCCACATCCACATTCCACATCCATATTCAAGACTTCACTAAATATTTTTAATGTTCAACTTCCAAATTAAAGATACATAAGTATTCATAGAAATATCACCCCAGCTAAAAGCTATTATGCTTCAGTTTAGCCTTTTCTTCAACTGTTTGTTTACTGTTGGGAGCACTTGATTTAAACACATCATTTATCTTCCTGTGACACAGAAGAACATTTGAAATATAGAGACACACCTTATTTCAAGCTATTTATGTGAAAAACAAAAGATCATGCAGCCTGCTTTCATGGAAATTTAGAGGAAATGCTATGATGTTTAGAAGTATATATTTCTATATAATCATACATAATATTGCAGTATCAGGGAAAGTTTGAGCAGCTAATGCAGCCCATAAAGTCAAGATGCATTTAAAAAGAAACACAGGCTACATCTGATGAAGATTAATTGTCCCCTACTGCAATGCAGAAAACAAAAAGATAAATCAATTTAAGTAGGCTGAATGTAATGACAATACAATGCAACGAATGTTGTGAAAGCAAGTCTTATTAAGAAGCTTAATAATACTTAACATCTAGCTTAACTGTAGTTACCCAATAGTGATATCAAGGCAACAAATCTATGCATATTTGTAAACATATGCATTTCCTTCACCACTTAAACAAAGTACAAAGGGAAATTGTTTTTACCTTTCAGAGATGCAAAGGAGAAAAGAAAATAGCAGGAGCTCTTTTAAAATCTTAGTTTCTGCCATGTTAAACTTCTGGTGTATATTTAGAAGTTAAATATGAAAGCTTGCTCAGACTGAGAAATTGCTCAGACTCTTGCTCAGACTGAGGTAGGTAGAGTCACCAGAAAAAGAATGAAAATGAAGACAGTACATTCTTCTCCTAGTTGGGGAAGGAGATGTAAAATAAGGAAAGAAAAAGATATCTCAAGATTCAACAAACATCACACAAATATATGATAATAGGTGTTCTGTATAACTTGGAAGGTTCCAAGTAGTCAATTCTGATTGGCCAAAAAGGCCAGTAGTGGATTGGTTAATTAGGAACCAATCCAAGAAGCCACTCAAAGGCGGCAAGATTAAATTGATGTCATTGGCTACAAGCCGGCAGGCAAGCCTCTATATAAAGGGCTGCCGCGGCTTGAGCCAATGTTCCGTTACTGTTGCTGTTAACCGAATAAAGAGTTGTTAGTTGGAACCCGGTCTCATGCGCTCCTTTTCCGGACGGAACAATAGGCAAAAGATATATTGTGAAAGAAATGAATTAGGGATATCGTTCAACTTCTCCTTTTTAACCATGCATCATTAAAAAAAAGAACCTTATTCAGTTTAGAGGAAGTTTAATGTTCCTGAAGTTATAAAATTTGCTGTGAAAGTTTTTCAGAAGTTGCATAAATAACTTACACACTGCATCTGACTTTGTTGAGTCCCAATCTTTGGGGAAATCATTCAGTGTCTTGAATGAAGAAAGAAACTATTCAGATGAGAATCAGAAGAATTTTGCCTCAGTAATTCAGTGGGCCTGCCTTAGGGCACAACCAGGTAGTATGACGGAAACAGGGAGGAACTTTTGACAGCTGAGAAAGAAAATAAAACTTTATACAGAATAAAGTCATAATATAAAATCTTCTTAGCCAGTTAGGCGGCCTCAGAGATTATATATGCTTTCATTTTAGCAGTTTAGCTTTAATATTCATGAACGTGAAGTATGAAACATATTTAGACTCCTATTGTGGCCATTTTTAATCACCTAGTACTGAAAAGCTGGTAGTGTGTAAAGAAAGTAGTTTGCCAAATAGAGGATTATTTATCACAGGCAAGATACAAATTGCAATGTTGGATTGTACAAAAGTACAAAAGTGTGTTAATGCATTCAGCATTTTTCCATCTAGACCTACTTCTTTCACTCAAAAGCAACTATTTACAAGAATACTGTTCCATCTGGAAAAACGCGAGGTAGACCAGGTTCCAACAGTAAAAGTCTTTATTTCAACAGTTTAAAGTAAAACAGAACAGTTTGGCTCTAGCCGCGGCAGCCTTTATATACGGCTTGCCTGCCAGCTTGTAGCCAATGACGGTTGTTTGATTCAGCCGCCTTTTGGTGGCTCTTTTGGATTGGTTCCTAGTAAACCAATCCCTATGCCGGCTTTTCTAGCCAATCATATTAGAGGATTTGGAGTAAACTATTTTATACAGAATAGCCCTCCCCCCTTGGTTTATTCCTACGTGGTGACGTAGTCGCGCAGGTAGGTGGGGCTTTTTCTGATTCTACTGGACTTGCGCGGTTCATTTTCGCTGGAGACTTCAAACGGTTCGGATGGGGTTGCTGTCTCTCCGGCTCTTCTCCATGGAACCGCCTGGAAGGGTGAGTCGGCCATTTTGCTACCGCTTGAGTTTCTCAGGCCGGTGGTTTTGCCGCTCCCTCCTGGCTTCTCCGGGCAGGTCGAGCTGGCTCGGCTGGCCCCTTCGTCTGGATTTTTTCCGCAAGTCTTATCTAACCGTAAGTTTCCTTTTTGCTCTTTTTGATTGTTTAGATGTTCTGGGTTTATTTTAAAAAGTTCTTTATTATTTTCTTGTATTTCCCCCCCCCTTTGGTTTGGTTTTCGTCGTTTTTTATTATTTGTGGTTGTGAGTTTGTATTTCTTTCAATGTTTCAGGAACGAAGCTGGTCTATGTGCCGCTTCCATTCCCTGCCATCGTCTACGGTTAGTCGGTCGGACTGGGGGCCTGTGAGTTGTGTGATTGTGCCTGTAAGCCATAGGGGGTCCCCGGTGAAATTTTTTGCGTGGACTAGGTCGCCAATTTCAAATGTTCGGAAATGACTGGAGGAGTCGGGGGGTCTTTCCAAAGTGTAATTTGGGTGCAACCTGTTGAATTGCGACCTAAGTTTTCTTCCCATTAATAATTCCGCTGGGCTTTTGTTGGTTACAGTGCTGGGTGTGATATGTTGGAGGGTGAGTAGGTGGTTAATTTTATCCTGGACATCCCAAGGTCCATTTTCTCTAAACCCTCTTTAGTAAACCTGACCATTCTCTCCGCCCTACCATTTGCAGCCGGGTGGGCCGGCGCGGTTAGTGCATGACGTATACCTAGGGAGGCTAGGTATTGTTCAAATTGGATGGCTGTTAATTGTGGCTCGTTGTCGGACACTAGGACATCCAGCAATCCATGGGTTGTGAAGAGTTTGTTAAGTTGTTTAATGACCGCCTCGGTTGTCGTAGATGACATTACTACAACTTCCAGCCAATTTGAGTATGCATCTACGACAATTAAAAAGGTATGTCCCCTAGTAGGACCCACGAAATCAATGTGGATCCGAGACCAGGGGCCTCGTGGGGTCTCCCAGTCCCTTATGGGTGCTTGTGGTGGGGAAGGCCTGGTTTTCTGACATTTAGTACAAGTAGCAACCCAGTATTCGATGTCTTTATCCATACCAGGCCACGAGACATAGCTTCTAGCGAGGCTTTTCATTTTTACAATACCAGGGTAGCCTTCGTGAAGCATACCCAACACTCTAGTCTATAATTTAGGAGGGATTACTACCTGATCACCCCACAATAAACAATCTTTTTGAATTGAAAGTTCGGTTTGTCTGGTCCTGAAAGGTTTAAAGTTTTCAGTTTTTGGCTTTTCCGGCCAGCCTTTACCTACCCAGTTTAATATGCGGGCAGTCACTGGGTCCTTTGCGGTGTCTCTGGCAACATCGTTTGCAGATATTGGTAGTTCGGGGCATGTTTCTATTTGCAGGGTGGTCATTGTTGGTGCTGGGTCTTCCTCCGTCGTCGGCAACAGTGCTCTGCTTAATGCGTCTGCATGGGAGATTTGCTTCCCGGGTCGATGTGTCAATGTGTAAGAGTATGCTGCTAGGAATTCTGACCATCGCGGGGATAAAATGTTCGGTGTAGGCTTGTTTCCTGCCAGAATTCCTAGTAACGGTTTATGGTCCGTTACAATCAAAAATGTTCTTCCATAAAGATATTCGTGAAAACATTTCACTCCAGCGACGATTGCCAGGGCTTCTCTGTCTAGTTGACTACAGTTACGTTCTGTTTTAGACAGAGTCTTTGAGTAATAAGCGACAGGTGCCTCTCTCCCATCTGGTAATTGGTGGTTCAGGATGGCACCGACTCCAAATGGTGAGGCGTCGCAGGTTACCGTTAATGGGAGTGTGTTACTAAACTGGATAAGAACGGTGTTTGATGTTAATATTTTTTTTATTTTCTGGAATGCCTTTTGTTCTCTATGACCCCAAGTCCAATTAGTATTCTTATCCAGCAAATGGTGTAATGGTTCTGCTATTGTTGCTTTTTGAGGGAGGAATACGTTATAGAAATTTATTAGACCCAAAAATGCCTGCAATTCTGTTTTGTTTTTTGGCTGTGGTGAGTCTTTAATGGCTTTGACTATTTTTTCAGTAGGGTGTATACCCTCTCCGTCAACTAAGTAGCCCAGAAATTTGACGCGATCAGTCATTAAAGCCCATGTCACACTGCCCAACGGATGCAAAAAGGACACAGCGGACGAGCAAAATGTTCCATCCGTTGTTATCCTCTCTCAAAAGGGGCAAAAATTTGCATAAATGGAGCGGATAACACAGACGCATGGAGGACGCAGGGCGAATGCAAAGCGGATGCGGAACGGAAGCCTAGCAGATGGAAGCAGATGGGAGCGGATGGCACATCCACAGGGCTTCCGGGGGGTCTCAGCAAAGCGGACACGGAACGGAAAGAGCGGATGCAGAGCGGATGCCGAGCGGATGAAGCGGATGCACAGCGGATGCACAGCGGAAGCCTAATGGATGCCGGGCGTTAATTGCACATGTGGGGAGGATGCATTGCGTCAGCCCCGCGGATATAACGGAAGCAGCTCGGAAGCAGGTCGCCATTGAGAGGAAAGACCTGCTGCCGGACTGATTGGCTGCCTTGCCTGCCCTGCCTGCATGTCTGCCTGCAAGCCTTGCTGCCAGCCTTGCTTCCAGCCTTGCTGCCAGCCTGCCTGCAAGCCTTGCTGCCAGCTTGCCTGCAAGCCTTGCTGCCAGCTTGCCTGCAAGCCTTGGTGCCAGCCTTGGTGCCAGCCTTGGTGCCAGCCTTGGTGCCAGCCAGCAACCCCACAACCATGCGGAAGCACAGCAAGCCTCAGCCATCTGCTGCCAGCCCTTGCAAGAGGGACAGGGCTACCATCCCGCCCCCTGGCCCTCACTCTGGTTCTGCTGGGGCTTCTGCAGCACGGGCTCGCTCTTCTGGGGCTGGCGCTTCTGCTGCTTCTGCTTCTGGAGGAGCTGATGACAAGCACTCCAGCACCAGCACCTCCACAGCACCTGCACCCTTCACCCCTGAGACTGAGTGACCAAGAGGAGTGCCAGAGACTCGTTTTTGTCTTATAGCTTGTTGTTAATAAAGTCTATTTATGATTCACACACTTGTTTCATTTCTTTTTTTTAATAAAGTCTTGGTGGAAACTTTTAGAAATGGTTTAAGCCTTTGCTTGCTTGTGGGATGGGTAAGGATAGCTTTGAGATGGATTAGGATACCTGTGGAATGGGTAATAGCTGTGGGATGGGTTAGGATAGCAGTGGGATAGATAAACCTCCAGTGCAAGCATAGTGGGATTGTATGGTCCACCCTCCCAGGTGCCACACCTATGGCCCTTTATTATCAATAACTATATAATCAATCATCCACACATGTCAACATAAACACAACTCCTTATTAAATGCCCTGTTCATTGTAGGCCAACCAAACATACATGGTACAATCTCATCCGTGTGATGAGACAGGCTGAAGGAAGCATCCATTAAGCATTTACCATCCTGTCTTGCCACTCCACTGCTCCAGCTGGGGAGTTGCACCAGTGTTTCAGGAGGTTGCGCTGCTTCTTCGCCTCACGTGAGGCTCTGTTGGGACCTTGCACATCCTGACTGTCGATCAGGTTTTGCCCTTGCCTCCATTCCCGAGGTTCCATGTCCCCATTGCCTTGTTGACGGTCCACAAGCCTGTTCTGCAAGACTGGGTAGTGGGTGCGCATGAGATTGTGAGATTGTGCAGGATGCAGCAAGCTTCCACGATCCTCCTCATGGTCTCTGGGCTATGCTGCATGTTGGTAAGAAGTACCTGGAACCTGTTGGCCAGGATGCCAAAGGCGTTCTCCACCACCCGCCTTGCCCTGAACAGCCTGTAGTCTCTTCTTCACGGGTGAGGTATTTGGAGATGTAGGGCTCTCTTCATGGGTGAGGTATTTGGAGGTGTAGGGCTTCATGAGGTAGGTTGTGAGGGAGAAGGTGTCATCCCCCACGATAAAGTAGGGCACATCTTGCTTGTCGTTGGGCAGCGGGTCTGGATCTGGGAAGCCCACCATGACGTTGCCTTCCAGCCCCTCCTTGAGGTGACTGGCGTTGTATACCTGGGCATCTGAAGATGAGCCGTTGCCTGAAGCATTGATGTACATGAACTTGTAGTCAGCATCGACCATGGCGAAGAGGATGATGCTGAAGAAGCCCTTGTAGTTGTGATAAGTGGACCCTGACTTGGCTGGAGCTTTGCAGGCCACGTGCTTGCCATCTATGGCTCCAATGGTGTATGGGAAGTTCCACCTCTGATACCACTGCAACTTTCTTCCATCCTTCTTCAGTGGAGGGGTACTGAAGGAGCTCCTCCTTGTGTTCTTCAATGATGGCTTGCACCACTTCTCTGACCACAATGCTGATGGTGTTGGGTGGCACGCTCCAGCCGTACTGCATGGTCCTGTCGGTGGTCCCTGAGGCCAGGTGGCGCAGAGTGAGTGCCACCTTGAGCCTAGGTTCCAGGCTGGGCGGGAAGTTGGCGTTTGTCTTGGTCATCCTGGGTGTCAGCCGCTGCACAACTTCGTCAAACATGGCTGGAGGCATCCTCATGAAGTTCTGGAATGCCCGAGTGTCTTCGCTCCTGAGCTCCACCATCAGCTTGTTTTACAGTCCGTCCTCTGCTCTTCTGGTGAACCATCGTTGGACCCAGACTTTTTTTGGGTGCCTCCTTTTCTTTCCGTAGTAGAGTTCACAGAGCCTGTAGATGGTTACGCACTGTTGCAGAAGGATGGTGGCTGCAGAAAGGACTTTGTTACAATACACGGTGGACATGACTGGATGCTGTGGAAGAGGAAGAGTCAGATGAAGGCTGCAGAGGTCTGCACAGCTTGGCTGCTGTTCTGAAAGTGAGATGCAGGCGAGTTGCTCCCCCTTTTTATAGGCAGTATAGGTGTCCCTTTGCATCCTCTAAGCATCCTCTAGGTATCCTCTAGACATCCTTAATATCCGAGATAGGTCCCCTCTGCGAACATTTTTTCCGCTTTAAACACTTTGTTTCCATGCTGCATCCGTTCTGCATCCGTTCTGCATCCGTTCCGCTTCCTCACTGCATCCGAGCGGATGCGAGTTGCGCGGATGCGGAACGGATGCCTAGCGGATATAGCGGATGCGTAACGGATGCAGAACGGATGCATAGCGGATGCAGAACAGACGAATTGGATACATTTTCCGCGCAAAAGTTTTGGGCAGCCCAAAACTTTCAGAGCGGATGAAACGTCAATAAACGGATGCTGGACAGATAGAGAGGAAGCAAAACGGAGGCAGTGAGTACATCGTGTTTTCGAAAGGATGGCAAGGTTTTTTGTCCATTTTACATCCTCTTTGCATCTGTTGGTTGAGTGTGACATGGGCTTAAACAGCATTTTTCTTTTTTAACTTTCAGACCGGATTCTCTTAATTTTGTTAGTACATCTCTTAGTATTTTTTCTAGTTGGGTCGTATCTTTAGCCGAAATCAGGACGTCGTCAAAATATGTTACGACCACTTTTATTCCATTTAATAGGCGTTCCATGAGGCTTTGGAAAATGCCTGGGGCAACGTTCACTCCAAATTGAAGTCTGTTACACTTGAATGCCCCTTTGTGAGTCACTATTGTCTGTGCCTCGGCCGTTAAGGGGTCTACTGGAAGCTGTTGGTAAGCTTGTGCTAGATCTAGTTTAGCAAAAAAATTTCCTCCCCCGAGTGAGTGTAGCAAATGTTGTACGACTGGCACCGGGTATGCGCTTTGTTGCAGCGCATGGTTCCGGGTAGCGTTGTAGTCTCCGCAGTTGCGTACCAACCTGTCAGGTTTAACTGGTGTTACTATTGGCGCTCCCATTTAGCATGGTCAACATGTTCCAAAACCGTTTGGTCAATTAATTTATTCAATTGTTCCTCTATTTTTGCTTTTAAAGCAAAGGGGACTCGTCTGGCCTTTAATATTCTTGGGGCCACCTGGGGGTCTAAGCTAAAGGAAATTGGGGTCCCCCGATACCTGCCTAGGGTGCCATCGAAAACGTCCTGGAACTCGTGGATCAGGTTTTCTTCCCAGTCAGTTTCTGCCACCCGGTCCACTCCGGTCATTCCGATGCCCAATGGTGCAAACCATTCGATGCCCAGGAGGCTGGGTCGGTCTTGGTCGACTATTGTCAGAGGGAGGACTTCGACATGCTGCTTGTAAGCGACTCAGAAATGTCCTAGACCTACCACAGGGATTTGATTCCCCTGATAGTCCTTCAGAGTTAATTTTTGTTTCTGGAGCTCTTTTAGTTTGATATTTGGGACCAGTTGTCTGATTTTGTCCCATGACACCATTGACAGGAAAGACCCTGAATCGACTTCCATCTCACAGGGGCTGCCTTCAATTTTTACGATGACTTTAACTTTTTTCCCGCTTTCCGTCTGAGCGCTTCCGATAGTGACCGTTTGATGGGTCTTTTCTCGGTTACTGTCTCAATTGTTGCGCTCCCACTTTCTCTCAGCTTGTTTTGTTTCAGCTTGTGTGGGAGAGTTGCTACGTCTGTTAGGGCTGTTATTTTTTTGATTCCTACAGACTTTCTCGATTTGTCCCCTTTTCTTGCAAGCTCGGCAGATGGCATCAAGGAATCTGCAATCAGCTTGAGGGTGGTTTCCTCCGCACCCGGCGCATTCCCGCCAGTTTCTTTTTTCGTGCCTTTTTTTGTTGGCGTACAGGCGGTGGACCTCATCATCATCCTCTCCGGATTCTAATGTCTCGTCAAAATCTTCATGGTGTGTAGTGGCGGGAAATTGCTTCTTCCCTCTGGTTAGGCTCGTGTTCATTTGTTTCATGGTGGCCGCTGACTTTTTCGCGGCTTCTGCAGCTGTGGCTTCTGCAATTGCTTCAGCCACGGTTATGTTGGGTTTATTTAGCAATTTACTTTGTAAATTAGAGTCTTTTAAACCCAATACCACTCGATCTCTCATGGCTTCATCTAAGTTCAGGAATCCGCATGCTCCCCCCAGTTGTCGGAGGGCTGCCACAAAATCAGTGATGGTCTCACCTTCTTTTTGGTCCCTTCGGTAGAATTCATGCCGTTTGATGAGATTTGACACCACTGGTGCGTAGTGAGCCTTTAACATTCGCTGGAGTTCGGGCCAGGTCATTTGTTTTACGTCTCTGGGCTTTGCCAATGTTTTGGTCATCTTGAACACAGTTGGTCCGCAATGCGTTAAGAAGACAGCCCTCTTACGCTGGTCTGAGATCTCTTCCATCTCATTACTTTCTAAGTACATTTGGAAACGGTCTACGTAGGATTCCCAATCCTCTTCATTGGGATTGAAGGGTGCGGGCGGTGCATTATTTCCGGCCATCGCTTCAAGCCTGGATTTCAATTTGCCGCGTGCACAGTCTCACGTTTTAGGATGATCCCATCCTCATCGCCAGTGTTCCGTCCGGAAAAACGCGAGGTAGACCGGGTTCCAACAGTAAAAGTCTTTATTTCAACAGTTTAAAGTAAAACGGAACAGTTTGGCTCTAGCCGCGGCAGCCTTTATATACGGCTTGCCTGCCGGCTTGTAGCCAATGACGGTTGTTTGATTTAGGTGCCTTTTGGCGGCTCTTTTGGACTGGTTCCTAGTGAACCAATCCCTATGCCGGCTTTTCTAGCCAATCATATTAGAGGATTTGGAGTAAACTATTTTATACAGAACAAATACTTTTTGCTGCATAATTGTAACAACACTGTGCTCAAGAACTGCATGAATCGAAGAATATTTAAAGAAATACAGAACTGAATTAATAAATTGATCCATAAGAAAGGCTTTAAAATTATAGAATTTTTTATTCGCCAATGAGCTCTTCTAGTCAAGTACCCTGAGAACATGTTTCAGAGGCAAGTAAAATCACTATTTTACTTTTGTGCAATCTAATGTTTCAGACAAGAAATTATTTTCATTTTGGCATCCAGCTGTCTTTTCAACATTACAGAATGTCTTTCTCTGCTGGAGAAGCAACAGGAGTTCAACAGAAGAACTGCGTTTTCTCTGAGACCTTGGGCTACAAATGCTCTTAAATCCAAAATTACAACAGTGGCAAAGTGCTTTTTTCAATAGGTTCCTTTAGTTTTCATTTCCTACTGTCATTCCTATTATCAAAGGGGCAGCAGGAGACATTTAAACAAAGACACACACACACA
>BLBF01000020.1:36937871-37006318 GCA_015471245.1 Laticauda colubrina | reverse complement strand
GTAGCAACGTTTCAGCAGAATCTCATCTGCCATCATCAGGCTTCTGGCAGATGAGATTCTGCTGAAACGTTGCTACAACTTTAACAGAACTACAATGACGTGGGATAATACCCGAAGGAAGCTAAACAGCACACATGTAAGTACCCGCGAAAACCTAAGAAAACATATATATACACACACACACACACTTATACCCACATCTGTGTACAAGCATAGAAGGACACATCTATCCCTCCCAATGCCCAAAAATGTAGAGTGTATATTCTCTACAGTCTGAATAGTCTAGGAGTTATTTGGATTAGAAATGTTTCTGTATTTGTGAACCTGAGTACTTAGTTTTACCCAGACTCTTCAGAAGCAAAGACTAGAATACTGTTTATCAGTAACTTATAATTTATCTTAATGTAATTATTGCCTTTTAACTATTAATATGACCATCCAACTAAAACAATATGACTCTAAGCAGGATAAAACAGAAATAGACAACTGGTCAGAACTGATAAAAAAAATCAAAACCACACATCATTAGAGTAACCCAGATATGCAAAATTCTTACGGGATAGAATGTATAGGATTATTATCTAATTGTACAATGAGACTTCCTGCTATAAGTTATTAAATGCAGGTACTTTAATTCATACAGAGAAACATAATTTGGGACTCAGGGAATTATCACACTTCTTATTCATATATTTAAAATGCAAGTATTTTTTTCTTCATTTCTAAACTACTAATATAATATTGGGCCCTTTATGCATAAGATTCTTAAAGTCTAAAAGCTAATTAAGGAGTCATAAAAGAGTGGAAAAAAAGCAACAAAAATTTGAACATATATAATAAATGTTAAAATAATAAAAAAACCTTTTAACTATGGCATGAAAACTTAATTTGTGAGTCAAGTATTTGCTAAAAAGTTTATGAATAAGGATAGCACCTGAGAAATGGGAAGTGCTGGAAAGTCCTCATATTGCAGGTTAACTATTACTTGAATTGATGGCACAATATTTGTATTAAGAGAAAATGCAAAACACAGAAAGCTCTGGAAACAACTGCAGCTGTATGCTCATAACCAAAACCTAATGATATTTTTTTTACCACAATATAAACACCACAACAAGAAATGTCACTTCATTTCTTCTAAGCAACAGTATTCCTCTCTCTGTATCAAATATGGCTGATACGCTGGTTGAACGCTAGTTAATTTTAATTTATTTTATTAATCAAATTTGCATCCCACAGCAATCACAAAACTCTAAATAGCTCACAAAGTAGTAGTATACAATAGAATATATCAACATAAATGAAAGAGAAGCTTCTAGGTAGGACTTCATGAATGTCTCTGGCATGGCCTAGAATGTGATTATACTTAGGTATAGGGACCATTATCTTATATATGATGTCAGACTCTAAACCCCTGGATAATCTCTTCTCTATTCATATAGATCTTATATAAGAAGAGGGAAAGATATGAATCATATGGTACCCTACAAGGGAGCAAGCACTGTGATCTTCTCCCATCCAAACCCGTCACAATAACTACCACTAACTGGAACTAAGTTCTAAGGAAGGAGATGAAATATTGCCAAACAAGCTTCCAAAGGTCAAACTCTACAGCCAGCCCAGAAGGACAGTAGTTTTGAAGGGCTTTGAAAAATGCAAAAGCACTATCCATGTCTAGGGCCCATCATAGTTTATCAACCAAAACAACCAAGTCCATTTCTTTCCCATTCCTAAATGAATCGGATGGATATGGATCCAAACAATCCAGTTCTGTAGAGGTTCCGTGATTAGCCCTGAACTACAGTGTCATCTCAACACCCTTCACCAAAAACAGTTAAACCAACTGAGTAAAAAAAACCAACATGGACATTGTAATTATTCAAAAGATATAATTTCCATCCTTTTATTTCTAATTCCAAATAGCCTACGTTTATGAGATACACACTTTTTTGTTGACTTAAATACATTCAGAGGTGGGAAGAGGGATATAGAATGTGTTATATATGCACATAGATATCATTCTAAAATAAGGAGTACATGCAAAGAAATGAGTTTTAATTGTCTCTGAGAGGGGGGAAAATAATGTTATTTAAAGAGTGATTTATGGTCCCCAGCTAGATTTTTCACATGGAAGCATCAGAGATGATTTTCTGCCTTAGGGTGAAGTTCTATATAATAACTATATAGCCATGCATTGAAGAAGTTTGGTTTAAATAGGAAATGTCACTAACATTTAAGAACAGAGTTGAAGATACAATCCATCCTCAATAGATACTATAGATAAATAAATCTGAAGATAAATCAGAAAACCTCTGTTCTAAGTAATTCAAATCAGATGGAATGCTATAGGTATTGCTAAATTTAAACTTCTCCTCATTAAAACAATATTTTCTAAACATTTTTCTAAGCTTCCTTTCTTTTTAGTCAGGAATAATTAAAACACAATACTGAAACCTTTGATCTAAAAACAAGATGAGGGCATGATTTTCTTTCTGTAAATCCCACCTGAGCCATTAACATCAGATTTTTTTTAAAATTATTGACTTTTCCCATATATTTACCTCTCCAGATATTTGTCTTTTTTTTTTTTTGCAACAAAACTGACTGCATCTACTCTTTTGTGAAAAAACAGCCTAATAATTCAAAATTTACATATAGATTAATGGATGTAAGGTAGAAAGAATATCACTGATTGGGTTACTCTGTTATTAGCTAGAGAATTCACATAATGTGTATTAAGTAGGTCAATTTCTAGTGATATTATTCTAATTACAATTTATTCATTCATTTCAAAATTTAACCTATTACGGATTTGTATTGTATACTTGCACTTTATATTATAGTGCCTATTTAAATTTATCTTCTACACATCAAGGTTAAGGTTGAGCTACTGAACTCATCTGTGAAATTTAAATCTCTATAGTGACTGACAGTAAAGGTGAAAAATGATTCTTCAGTAATTTTATAATTTCATCAAATATTTTAGACATTGAAGTAGCAGAAACAGTGCATATTTTTAATGACACTGTCAAACTGAATGCATACAAATTATAATGATTGCATTACTTGGAATCATATATAATGATTATATAATGGATTATATAATGATATAATCATATCAATAATAATATAATTATTATGAGAAAATTAATAAAATGTATTAATAATTTTGGTTATCCCATCAATAAAGCTACTGAATAAAGCAGAACATGACTATTTCCAAAACAAAACATTAAAAAAAACCTCCTTTTTAAAACATATATTACTTAAAATTAAGTGTTGTATCAAAACTTAAGTAGAATCGTTAGTAAATACTGTTCATGTATAATATTGTAGTGCAATTTGGACTTGATAAATGTGTTATCATTTAAATAAAGAGAAAATCACTAACTCGGAAAAAGGTATTGAATTAATAAATGAAGCAACTATCAAAGATCTATCATCTGAGCAAGCTTACAGATAACTGAGAATCTTGGAAACATCAGATATTATGCATATAATAACATAATTCAGATATTGTCATTGAAAAAGGGTGTTGGTACTTACCTGATACGCTCGTTCTCTTTGAGCTGTGAGGAGCATACAGTAGTGGGAGATGCTACAGTCTCTGCATGTCTAGGCTGGGCTTAATTTCTGGAACGCTGCTCCTCCTTCTCCATGGGACTCATCCCCAGCGTTCCCCAGTGTTGGCGAAGATGAGAGAATAAACACCACTCGCCCTGAATGCCTTAACAATTCGTTTGCCGAAACGGGATCCCACCAGATGGAAAAAAGGGGTGGGGCTGGATGCTCTTCACAGCTCAAAGAGAACGGGCGTATCAAGTAAGCCTTCAGCATTCAAGATTTTTCCTTCAAGATATTTCTCCCTTTGCTTTGCATTTTTCGGCTGTCATAAGTAACAGGGAGAGGAGGGGGGAATGGTTATGGGAAATTAGCTGGAGGTGTTACAAGCCAGAACTGTATAAGCTGGGGGGGGTACATTCTTGCTTAGGTTTCTATCCTATGCTATGCGCAGCTGCAACCCTTTATCAAACTATGTCAA
Organism: Laticauda colubrina; assembly: GCA_015471245.1. Taxonomy (NCBI): domain Eukaryota; kingdom Metazoa; phylum Chordata; class Lepidosauria; order Squamata; family Elapidae; genus Laticauda; species Laticauda colubrina. The sequence continues at coordinate 37,002,276 of BLBF01000020.1, read as the reverse complement.
GGTCAATGGACAGAAGCCTCATCACCACCTGGAGATCCCACATGATGATATACACAATTTTTAACTGGATGAGCCAATTGAACTATTGGGGGTGGGAACGTTGTCATTACTTTGTATATCTGATTTATGCGCCAATCTTCTCAGATTCAGAATTCTTTTGTTGCTACCACTTGATTTCCAGTCAAAAGATATCTTTTCTCCGATTAAAAGAGTCTAATTATTTCTTTCTTGGATTTTGAATGGAGCACCAGCTGACAGTAAGTCCCAACGCCTGTTCTCCTATGAGCTGTTCAGAGCATCCAGTAGTGGGACATACCAAAGTTTGGCCTTTCCTATGGGAGGGACTCCATCTGGCTTGGAATTCCCTGCTGGTCCCTGTGGACCTGTTGCAGAACCTGTCTGTCAAAGGAGGCCTCAGTGGATGCAAACACATTTATTTTATAATGCCTAATGAAGGGTGATGGAGAGGCCCAGGTTGCAGCTCGACAGATATCAGTTATTGGTGCCTGCATGGCCTATGCTGCCGATGTTGCTGCACTCCTTGTTGAATGAGCTGTTATGCCCCTGGGCACCTATAGTGATTGAGTCTGATATTTAGGGCTACAGGCTATCGCAGCCTGTAGCTAACAGCCTACTGTGGAAGAAGAGACCTTGCATTCCTGAGTGTTTGGCTGAAACGACACAAATAAAGCTTCCGTTTTCCAGAAAGTCGCTGTGTGGTGAATATATATTCGCAATGCTCACCTCACATCAAGCCGATGTCATAGTAGTTCCATCCTTTGAGATGGCCTGGGACAAAAGTTAGGAAGTATCAGCTCTTGTGCACTGTGCAATGTCGAATTAATTTTGGGTATAAACGTAGGATCAGGACAAAGGATCACCCAGTCAGAATGGAAGACACAAAGGTCTTTTCTGATCAACAAAGCTGCCAGTTCTAAAATACAACGAGCAGAAGTGATCACCAAAAGGAAAACTACTTTAGACGTCAGAAATTGGAGACTTGATGATTTCAAGGGTTCAAAAGGGTACTTAGTGAGTGCAATGAGGACCTTCTCAAGGTCCCAAGTGGGATAACGGTGAACTGCTGGCGGTGTAAATTTGTGGCTCCTTGAAGGAAACTCTGTATGCGTGGGTGATGGGAAAGAGACAGTAGACCCTCAGAAGTGACAACTGATGCCAAAGATGCCACCTGCCTTTTTTTTTTTTTTGAAAATTTTATTTGGGTTTTCACAAAAGCAAAATACAAATAAAACATTTTTTTTAAAAAATAGCATGGTCCTAGGTTATCACTTCTTCATACAATTTCATGTATGAAATTGTACATACATACAAAACTCAATTTCATGTTCATTATTATATTCTATTCCATATCTTATTACCATTTTATATTTTCTAGATAGTTTTCTCTCTTTTAATTTTCTCAACTTTGTCTTAATTATCTCATCTCAATTCAAATTATTATATTTATACTTTTGTCTGTCCTGCTACAATTTCATATTATCTTTTCTTATTAAGCAATTTTTTCCTGTAGTTACCAATTAGAGTATAATACCTTTATGTCCTTTAATTTTATCCATTCAAACTCTTATTTAAGCTTCAATGTATAACTTTAAGATTATAACATTCAATATAATACATAACATCCAATCAGATTCTGCTTGGTACATTCTTAAAATAGGCACTATATTCTTAAAAAGAATGCAGTTCAGCTTCCTTCAGGTATTATCCCACATCATTGTAATACCTGAAGGAAGCTGAACTGCATTCATGTAAGTACCCGCGAAAACTTAAAAAAACACATATATATATACATATATACATGTATATATACATATATACACATACATACATACATACATATATATATATATATATATATATATACACACACACACACACACACACACACACACACACATACACACATATCATCAGGCTTCTGTATTGAGTTTGTATGTGGGTCAAGGTCTCACAGCCATTGGTTTTAAATTTGAGGCAAGCCTATTATTGTGGCAGGATGTTTTTTTCTACATCCTGATTGGTTGGGAGTCTTGGTCTGTGTTTATTGGACTTGGAGTTTGTTTGATTGGTGTTTCTGGTTTCTTCTGTCTGTTTTGTGGCTTTGATTGGCTGGCAACACTCTGTTCCTGTATTGGAGGCTTTCAGTGCAGCTTGGCTTCGTGTGAAAGGACGGCTATTATCTATTAGGAAGCTAGGTTTCATCTGGGTGCCTGGTGGGGGGGTGTTTGAGCTGGAGGCATCAGAGGGAGTCTGTTTGTGCCCAGGTGTTTGCCTGGCTTGTGGTGTGGAGATCTTTCTATTTGAGAGTGCAGGCTTCCAAATGATTGACAGTCTGGTGGAATCATCTCTTCTATTCATGCTTTCAGGTCTTTTTTCAATCTCTATGGCTTCTCTGATGATTCTGTAGCTGGGGTTTTCTATAGTGGCTAGGGTTTTGGTGCCATTGAAGTTGATGCTATGACCTGTGGCTTTCATGTGTTGGACTAGTGAGGAGGTGTGTTCCAGCTTTTTTACTGCATTTTTGTGTTCATCCAGGCGGGTACTTATTCTTCTATTGGTCTGTCCAATGTATGTGGCCGGACATGATGCACAGGGAACTTCGTATATGCCTTGGTTTTCCAGGTCAATTTTGTCTTTGGGGTTTTTAAGGATGGCTGCTATTTTTTTGTCTGTTTTGAAGGCAGTCTTGATGTGATGCCTGTGTAGTATCTTACTGATTTTGTCTGTAGTACCTCTTATGTAGGGCAGGACAGCTGTTCCATAGGTCTGTTGATCTTCTAGGTCTCTGTTATGTCTTGGTATGTTTTTGTGGATCAAGCTGGTGATTTTGTTTTTGTGGAAGCCGTTGGCTGTCAATACTTTAGTCAGGGTGCATAGTTCAGTCTTTATATGTGTCTTCTCTGCCAGGCGTTTGGTTCTGGTGATTAGTGTTTTGGCCACGGAATTTATCTGTGCTGGGTGGTGGTGGGATTGGGCGTTGAGGTAGCGGTTGGTGTGTGTTTTCTTCTGGTATACGGTGTGTCCTAGTGTGCCATCTGTTTTTTTGTAGATTAGTACATCTAGGAATGGTAGTTGTTTGTTTGTTTCTGTTTTCATGGTGAACTTGATTTTGGGGTGTGTGCTGTTTAGGTGTGTTAGGAAATCGTTTAGGATTTCTTTTCCATGGGGCCAAATCACAAATGTGTCATCGATGTATCTTAGCCTTAGTTTGGGTTTGTGGGTGGCATTAGCCAGGGCTCTGGATTCAAATTCTTCCATGAACAGGTTTGCAATGACGGGTGACAGTGGTGATCCCATAGGGGCTCCTTCGATTTGCTTGTATCTTTGTCCTTTGTACATGAAATATGTGTTGGTTAAGCAGTGTTCTGTTAGTTCCATGAGGTCTTTGGCTGGTTGGTATTTATTTTTGATGATTTCGAGTGTTTCTTTTATCGGGACTTGAGTGAATAGTGAAACCACGTCAAAACGTACAAACAGATCTTCTTGTTCCACGTGTAGATCTTTGATCATTTCTTAGAAGTGGTATGAGTTTTGTACATATGAAGCTGCGGTTTCAGCATGGGGCTGTAGTTGTTTTGCTAAGTGTTTAGCTAGGTTTTGTAGTGGTGCTCCTTTGGAGCTGACTATGGGTCTATGAGGTATGCCTTTTTTGTGTATTTTGGGGAGGCCGTATAGTTTGGGGAATCTGGAAGATTTTTCTCTTGGGATGATCGTCTGTTGGATTTCTTTGCTTATTTGGCTGGTTATAATTTTCTTCTTGGTTAATTTTTCCAGATATGTGGTTGGGTCTGTGTTTATAGGTTTGTATGTGGAGTCTTGGAGTAGGTCTGTCAATTTTGTTTCGTAGTCTTTTCTGTCCATTACTACTGTGGCATTCCCTTTATCTGCTGGGGGTATGATTTTGCTGTTATCATTTTTCAGGGTTTGTAGCGCTTTGAATTCATCTTTGTTCAAGTTGCTTTTCGATGGTTTGCTTGTGCATAAGATGTTTGTAACCTGGTGTCTTATTCTGTCAGCTTCATCTGTATTTAATTTGGTTAGGCTGGATTTTACTGCACATATGATGGATTCTGTGGGGATTTTTTTTGAGTGCTATGGCATAATTGAATCCTTTGGTTAGCACATCTGTTTCTGTTTTGGTGAGTTCTCTGTTGGAAACGTTATATACTAATTGTTTCAAGTGTTGTTGTGAGTTGTGGGGGGGTTTGTTGTCATGTTCTAATTTCATTCGTTTCTTCAAGAGTTTTTCATTTTTGTAAGTGGTTTCAGTTTCAGCTCTCCAAGTTGTAAGTTGTTTTATCTTATCCAAAAGTAGAGGGTGGATTTTGCTGCTCAATTCTAGGTGTAGTGCTAGCAAATCTTTGTTTAACTGATCCAATTGGAAGCTCTTACTGTGTAGAGCCATCTCAGTTCTTTTCAGGATATGTTTGGTAGCTGCTGTGCTGTGATGAAATGTTAATTTGAAGCAGGTTGGTGTTGCACTGTTGTCTCTGCAGCTGCATAGGAATTTCAGGTCACATAATATTCCTGCTCTTTTAACTTCCAGCTTCTCATAGCTTTTGATCTGGCTATTTATTTCCTCCCCATAGAGGTCTGATATTTGGTTTTTTTAGTTTTCGCAGGTACTTACATGTGTGCTGTTCAGCTTCCTTCGGGTATTATCCCATGTCATTGCAGTGCTTTTAAAGTTGTAGCAACGTTTCAGCAGAATCTCATCTGCCATGATCAGGCTTCTGTATTGAGTTAGTTCCTGGTTTCAAATTTGAGGCTGGTCCATTCTGATTGGCTGGGAGCCTGGATCTGTGTTCATTGGACTTGGAGTTTGATTGATTGGTGTTTCTGGTTTCTTCTGTCTGTTTTGTGGCTTTTTTTGGCTGGCAACACTCTGTTCCTGTATTGGAGGCTTTCAGTGCAGCTGGGCTTCGCGTGAAAGGACGGTTATTATCTATTAGGAAGCTAGGTTTCATCTGGGTGTCTGGTGGGGGGGTGTTTGAGCTGGAGGCATCAGAGGGAGTCTGTTTGTGCCCAGGTGTTTGCCTGGCTTGTGGTGTGGAGATCTTTCTATTTGAGAGTGCAGGCTTCCAAATGATTGACAGTCTGCTGGAATCATCTCTTCTATTCATGCTTTCAGGTCTTTTTTCAATCTCTATGGCTTCTCTGATGATTCTGTGGCTGGGGTTTTCTATAGTGGCTAGGGTTTTAGTGCCATTGAAGTTGATGTTGTGACCTGCGGTTTCATGTTTTGGACTAGTGAGGAGGTGTGTTCCAGCTTTTTTACTGCATTTTTGTGTTCATCTAGGCGGGTACTTATTCTTCTATTGGTCTGTCCAATGTATGTGGCCGGGCATATGCACATGTATGCACAGGGAATTTCGTATATGCCTTGGTTTTCCAGGTCAATTTTGTCTTTGGGGTTTTTGAATTGACCTGGAAAACCAAGGCATATACGAAGTTCCCTGTGCATCATGCCCGGCCACATACATTGGACAGACCAATAGAAGAATAAGTACCCACCTGGATGAACACAAAAATGCAGTAAAAAAGCTGGAACACACCTTGGACACATTATTGAAGATAAGGAATTGGAAATGATTACAAAGTACTAAGGTTTACGAAAGGAGATTGCAGATACTTGGAGGAAGTTGACATTGATATAAACTATTCTTAGGGTCGTAAATACACACCATAAGGGTGTAGGAAAAATTTAATTGTCTAAAATTGGAACAATTTTTAATAGCCTAACTACAAACAAGCACAAGTAGATGATTCATAAGCCTAGAAAAGGCTCAAATCATTTTGAAGAAAACCAAGCAACGTCAACTGTGAAAGATGGGTATTTGAATTTCATGGTTAAATTTAAAGAAACAAAAATTAATTTAAATTTAGATAATAAAAATTTAACTGGCTAAATTAGATTAATCCTGAAAAAAAAATATAGGATGTTCACATATATTTGGATAAGCAGAGTTTAAACTGAATGTATAAGTAAACAATATTTTTTTCTAATTGGGAAGATCATTCAGATCTTTATTGAACCATTGAAGTATAAGTGAAATATGGAGAACAAGGAGCAAATCACTCAGCTTTTATTTCAGACGCACTTGAAATTAGTTATAGCCATGTCCTGTGCTGGATTCAACCACTAAACTGGGCAAAAGGAATACATGTGTTCCCATGTTTCAGATGCATGCTGAACTCTGAACCAAGGAAAGACATACCTGTAAATATAAGTAAAATATATGTAAAATGTCCATACCGTAAAGGCTTATATCAGTTGTGAAGTTTATGCCAAGGGACTCAAACCATGAACTATACAATAGCAGTTGTAAGGAAAAACAAATTAGGGAAAGCATGGCTTTTTTTAAAAAAAATTCAACCTCTCTATCAGCAGTGGACATAAAAGAAAATCTTATTTCCTTCTATGAACTAAACAACATGTTGTGTCTTTGTATGTTTCTAATTTCTTTCTAATTTCTAAGTTGCATTGTTGGACACTGAGAAAGTTGGATGTGCCACACATGTAGTCAAATGACCAGAAAGGAGGGGCTTAAGCATGAAGCAGTCATCACCATCTCAAACCATCATCCAACTGCTTATTGTACAGGGATATGTATATTTGGAAGTCCCCTTTATCCATTCAGAATGTTTTACTTCACCATACCATTTTTTTTATTTCCAAACTTGTGCAAGCCTCTCCCATCATATATAATGTAGTCTCCTTCAGTTCAGTGTTCAGAGCATTATCTTGCTAGTGGACAGACAGGCAAACAAATGAGAATTCTGAGTCAATTTAACCCATTATTTTTTTTCCAATTAAGTTGTAAAGAATAAAACAAATATTCTTTACAAAATATCCATTCCCTACAACCTGTACAGAAGCTTTTAACAGGACAAAGCAGCCTACAAAAATATAAACAACTAAGTATAAATACAAAATTTTTCTTCATTTGAGAAAACTGAACTGTAACATAGTGCCCTTAAAATTACAATTTGACTCTGTTTCACAAAAGAGATCACTCAAAATAAATGGGTGAACTTACTTAGATCATCTCTATGTATTTGCTACAAAGTGGGTTTGGATAGAAAACGAATGCTAGCATTTTAGTTTGCCAGTGACCTTTTTAATCAATGAAAAACAGAGGTTGTGTTTATTTTTAAATACTTTCAATTATCAGGGTCCTAATGTGAATTTCCTTAGTGTTCTTTCTGCCATAGTAATCAACTGCAATCATTATCCTTTTTTGTCTAGTTAGTCCTCCTGCTATGATTTCAATTGTATGTTTTGCTTCCTCTTTAATCATTTTTTTCAGACCTTTATGCTAGTGTCTGTAGGCATTCAGTGGAATCTAATTGTTGATTATATATATAGTTATTATTTAACTACCTAATGTAACAATTAATAAACCATTTATAGCATTCACAGTGATGCATAATAAGAGCAGCATGAGAATAATTTAATTCTTTCTTAGAAAACAAGCCAATATTTTCCTTTATTTTTTCTTCTTCACATCTACATGCTACTAAAATGTTTATGTGTGATACTTTATAACACTGAATTGAGAAAAATGCTGCATCAAATGGCAAAACTTTGTCAACAAAGGTACCTCAAAAGGGTGAACCTAGAGAATGCTGGGATCTATGATTCCTGGGGGACTATAATTTGAGAATGTTGTGACTTCTTCAGTGCCACAACACCTTCCAATTACACTTCACAGAAACACAAAGATTGTATGGCATGAGGAAAGATGGGAGGTGAGTATCCTTATCCTCTTTTCCACCTCCCACTGATCCCTGTGCCCAATTGGCTGATGGCAAGGCCTGACAGGCAAGTAGCCTTTGGCTGCTTTTGGCTGAGGCTAATATATGAAATCTCTTAATGGTGGTGATCATGAGAGAAGAATGAGGGAGTGTCTTGGATCCTTGATGGTGAGCTAAGGCTGATTGAAGATGCTGACAGGAAACATCTCTTCCCCCTTTCTGGGAGGGGACTGCACATATACTGTATATTATAACAGCATTATATTTTGCATGGAAAGTAGACAGATCCAATCGGATACAGGTGTCTAAAAAGAAATATTAACACTGTAACTGCATAAAATATTACTGTAAAATAGTAAACAGTAAACAATACTGTAAAGTATTACTGTACATTAGAATTAAAAAAATTAACTTTGGATATGCAATTAGTCTCCAGTCACAATACAACTGCACAGATATAAACTTTGTCTTCCTTTGACACCCATAATTAAAGTGATAAAATTTCTGTAAGTTTCTGAGAATGTTCTCCATTTTAGGCACCAATTTAAAATTGTGCATAAGTTGGGGAACTGTAGGTGACAAAAAGATCAGGAAGGATGTAAGAGGCAGCAATAAAAGGAAGCCCTCAAGATTACAGACTAAAATAGGTGCATGGTATTGGTGACAGGCTAACAATACTAAGTCATAGAGTCAGGAACGCTCTCCTGATTCTCTATTAATCTATTTCAAATTGATTGGGTAGGCAGTAGACTTCTTCCCCCTTCATCATTTTCCTTCATTCTCTGCCCCATTCTGAAGAAATGCACAAACCTAAGAGGTTACTGTGAACATTTTTAAAAAACTCTTGGGAGATGACATAAAGAAACTTCAATTTATAAAGATAGTGATGTCTTTTGCATTTCATTTTCTTCAAGTAATGGACTGTGAGCATCTAAAAGGGGCAAACCAGCAAGTCATGGGAACCTCTGGGGATGTTTCTTATGTCACAAACAGAATAGAATCACAAATAGAATAACAGAGTTGGAAGGGCCTTGGAGGTATTCAAGTCCAACCCCCCACTTAGGCAGGAAACCTTATACCATTTCAGAAAAATGGTTGTCCAACCTCTTCTTAAAAACTTCCAGTGTTGGACCATTCACAACATCTTGTCATGCCCTCATTGGAGCTTGAATTTGTGGAGGGGGACAAGCCAGACCTGGAGTCAATGAAGATTGAGGGGGTGGCTTCATTGGCTTCAGAAGAATGTGGGGAGGACCAGGCCAAGGCAGCCCAGGGCCCCTCAGGATTGGGATGGCTTGTTAGCAGGGTGGAACAGGGGCAGGATGACTGAGAGAGAGAGCAAGCAGTGGAAACAAGGAGTGCAGAGCTCAGGCAATGACCGTCCTCTCCTGATCCATGAGCACAGAGAGTGGAGAGAAGGTGGGAACAGCGCAGGCTAACCCAACAATTCAGGAGACAACCCCGAATTGCTCTTCACAAGGCACGCTGTGGGGAGGGACATTTGTCAGGAACAAATGCTGAATTTGTAAGAGTTTTGTGTGCCATTGAAAACATTTGCAGTTTGCAGGACTGCTTGCTTCTTCCTTGCTTTGTGGATTCATTGTTTGTTCTTAGCTTCATGGACTCATTTCTCTGTTCTTTTGTTTTGCTGGACTTCGTGCAGCCAAAGGCTGCCATGTGTGTGTGCTTGGCTCTGGGACTTACAAAGAACATGGGGGCATTTGGGGAAATTTGGAACATTAAAGGGGATTTTGAACTCTCAGCTGTCTTCATGCCTTGTCACAGGTCATCAGGTTTCTGGAGGCAAGTTCTGTCATTGCTTTCCTAATTTTTCATCAGATTCAAGAATCTCACTCTGCTGTCCTTCTTATGGCCCTGTTGTCTTTGAGTTTTCTATTCCTTAGCTTATTCCCACATTCCAGATATATATTTTCCCTCTTCAGTTTTATGATTTCTTAACTTTAAAATTTAAGCTACCTAGAGTATCTGGGTTTCAGGCTGCTTAAACTCCAATAAAATGAACAAATACTTTTTATTCATATAGTATCATTATTTTGTCCACTGAATTCTTATCTCTGTCAATAAACTTTTAAACCCAAAACATCTGCTAATTTTCTACACTATAAACTACATTTTCAGCTCTTTTGAATATAAGGTATCAAATCAATTCATAATTGGTGCTGTCATATTTTGATTTGGGAGAGTGCAAATGTGCAAGCTCACAAACATAGCAGTATTGGGACTCATTAAAGCAGCTACATCTTTTATAGATTACAAAACTACTGTAAAAGGTGTTCCCATTAAGCAAATCACTGTGGTTAAGCGAATCATGCATAAGATGAGGCTGTATGATTTTCTAACTTGATTTGCCTGCTGAATGCGTAGTTACATAAATTAAAGAATACATTTGACTGTTTCATTGTTTTAATGTTATTACTGAAAGATGCATTAACATTTCTAAGGAGAGACCTACAAATTTCAGCTTCAGGAAGCAAGATATGACAATCATAAATGAACTGAAATTGTTTAATAATTTAATGTGATTTAATTTAATAATTTTAACTCACATTAAAATTCTATGAAGACTTGGGCAAGTCCTGCCTGTTTCAATTTCACAGGCAGATAAAATTTAAGAATAACCATAATTGTTCACCAAATTGTGAATTTGAAAAAAATTTAAAAATACTTCAAATAATATTTTGTCAGAAACTGAAAGCGTATCTTTGGAATCTGCTTCTGAATTCAAGGAGATCATATCAAAAGAAGAAACACCACACAAAAAAAAAGGATGAAAGAAGCCAGAATTAGTTTAAGTATATGTATTTAAAAGGGCTCATTTAGAAAGTGTATATAATCATTCTTAATTTAGTGGGGAAGTGTAATAACTTGGTGGGTCATGTGATAAAATAACTGCCCAATTTCCTATTCTGAAGTTAATTATTGACACGTTATTTCAAGATTCTCATTCTTTCTTAGAATGCTTTAAATAAGACTCCAGCTGAGCTTGGCTTAAATACAGGAGTTTCTTCTTTTAAAAAGAATTTTGTTCTGTAAATCAGGATGTCATTTTATTCAAAATGGAATTGATAATAATTATGATAATATAAAATTAAATGGATGGTATGCATTCATGTCCATATATTTGTTAACATATAACAATATCCTAAAAGAATGAGAATTGTTTTATATTTTTCAGGTTTTGTATTACATGTATCTGTTCTAACCTAAGCCTTGTTCAAATAAAACAAACACAAAGTAGGTATAAAGCCAAACCTTTTTAAATGCGGCGCTGTGAATTCTGTTCATTCACAGGCAAGAGTCATTCAAAACTTATTGTCCCAGATAAGAGCAAGCCATTTCAAGGTTCCAAAAGCTGCCAAGAACAAAAGACTAATTGCAGATAAATATCCAAAGCCAGAAGTTTCAAAAAAAAACCTGGAGTAAGCTGGGCTTTAACGAGGACTCTGAGTAGAAAGAACTTATTTGCTTCCTGCAAAGAAAACAACCCCGAAGGTTGGCTTTTATCCCTTATGGGAGGGACCATCACCTTCCAGCCTTACGCCCGAGTCACCTGTGTTACTTCAGTTACTCTTTTCTTCAAGCAGCCCTGCGCACACATGCATTGAGCACAGGCTCCCCAGGTCCCTCTTTGTCACTGCTGTCAGACTCCATAACCTCCAAAAGCAGCACCCGACTCTCCGATAGTCCTGTCCCCATCCCTGCATTACACACAAGGCCTCGCTGTTACAAGGCCTCGCTGTTACAGCTGTCCACACCTGCTGCTGGCGAATCACAACAGTATCTTAAAAGTTGAAAAAACTGATGCCAATCTCTAATGGATAAATACCAAATATTTATTCATTCAACTGTTTGTTAGTTATTTGCAGTGATAGTAGTTTTCTTACAATATATCCTTCTAGCTTTAAAAAAAATAAGGATACTGAAAGGGGGACTTTTAAACTAACATTTAATTCTGTTCTCTTCTCTTTCATATAAGTATTACTGACCTAGAAAAAAAAAACCCACAAACCATCTACAGAAATAAATCAAAAAACCCTCTACACTAATTTAATTGCAACAGCGGCAGCTAAGTAGTCCCTTAAGTAATTTAAACCTCGTTCTTTAGGCGGGTGAAAGCCTACAACAGCATCCCCTTGGGAATAGAAGTTGGAGAACAAGTCAGTCATGATCTATTTCTCTTTAAAGAGCTTTCCTCCTTCACATAAAGAACAGTCATCAGTTTCCTATGACGTTAAGCATTATGCTTTCAAACAAGAATACAATGCCAAATACAGCTAAGTGTTCTTGAAAATGTCTATTTTTCACCATATTTAATAACAATTCAAGAAACCATAATGCTAGAAAAACAACAGAATTCTGGCAATGTTAATAATAGTACAGTTTAAATGATCAAATTATTGCCCCAACACTATATATAATACTGTATTTATTGAATAAATAATTGTAATGATAAACTGACAAAATAAAAAAGAGGGAGGCTTATAAAAAAGTTCCAAAAACTACCCTGTGAAATCAACATAATAATCTGGCAAGCAGCACAGGAATAAAATATCTAGGATACCGCTTCCCCCCCCCCAAAAAAAAACATACAACCTTCAGTTGCAAAAGCAACTTTTTTCCACTGTACTGTTGTCAGTATCACAACATTATTAATACAGCTCTACAAGTAACATGTATGTACAAGTAACATACCCTTTTTAAGGGTATTGACGATATAAAGTCTTCAGTGTACTTCACTGGTCATTAATTTACACATTTTTTGTAATCTGTCCCAATCCATAAACTCAGGATGGTGTAGAACAGAGTAAACATATAAACACAGTACTGTATAAAATTATAAGTTAACCCATGCTGAATGCCACAAAACAACCATCCATAATTTCAGTCCTGGTAGAATATACATTTGGTATATATAAGGTCAAACATTCAATCAAGGAAAGGCTGGAAAACTTGAATCTAGAATTTAGGGACCTGTCCATTAATCTTCTTGAATAATGCATTTTCTTACACAAGAGTCTGAGTTACAATTATTCTACTTGTACAGGTAGGAAGTCCTCAATTGAGCCCAAAATTTCTGTCGTTGAGACATTTGTTATGTGAGTTTTGGCCCATATGACCTTTCTTGCCACTGTTGTTAAGTGAATCACTGCAGTTGATAAATTAGTAACTCGGATATTAAGTGAATCTAGTTTCTCCATTGACTTTGCTTGTTAAAAGGTCACAAAAGGGGACCACCTGATCCTGGGACACAGCAATAGTCATAACCATTAACCAGTTGCCAATCATCTGAATTTTGATCACAAGATCATGGGGACAAAGGTGGTAAGTGTGTAAAAGGGTCATAAGTCACAATTTTCAATGCCGAAAATTGAACAGTCACTAAATGAACTATTGTAAGTCGATGACTACCTGTACCTTTAGAATTTTGTTCAAGCTAAACAATGTTTATTGAACAACTACTGCAATCATTTGCCAGTGGATAATCCAATAACTGTGTTGCTTACTTATTCCACATTCCTTATGAATGACAGTATGACATAAAAAAGTTGCCTTATACTAAATTGAAAAACTGCTTTTTCTGTTCTTGCATACTCCACTCTGAATAGCAATGGCAGTCCAAGATCTCAACTCTTGGCATCCAAGATCACATTTTAAAAGAACTACAGACTAAATCAGACTAAATTTACATCTGTCACATGTAAACCATGTACTCTGTCAGCAGACACTAGACCTATCTTTCTCAATATCTAGTCTACCAAGTAGATTAGCACATATAACATGAAGGTCATCCTGCAAAAAATAATACATAACAGCACTGAAGAATTTAATAGGATTCTTTTTCCTTTGACACGATTGTCTCAACAAATAGTTCTTATATTGAATAATTATTTGGGGATTAGGAAAAGCTAATAAAAACTTTCTTGAAAGAGAATTTGAGATAATAAGATAAAAATGTTCCTGGGGGAGCAGATGCATCTGGAAGCAGTTTAATGAAACTTGATTAAGGGAAACATTCATGCAACCTATACTTTGACATATATATATTATGATTTTAAAAGATCCACATTATATAGCATTTCATCGAACACAACTAATGGTAAAAATTATTTTGTATCCCATTTGCCACCAGTGTCACCTGAAATGGCATTCATCTCCAAGAGCTGTCTCTGATAATTTACTACTTCTATTACCAAGCATTTATAATCAATATTAAGGCACCTGCACCTGCTAGTTTTGTTCCAGTTCAGAAACACCTTTATTCTTAGGTATATTACATCAGCTTATTTGTGGGAGCCCAGTTGTTAACCCCTGAGTCTCTAGATTTTCAGCATTGTCCCCTTGATATAGTTTGTAGGCAACATTTGGAATGTATCCATCCTTTTCTTCCATTCAGAGAGTAAAGCACTGGTTAAAAGTCAAGTCTGTAGAGATTCTTAGTCATCCAGGTCATCCAACTGGACTTTCTTGCTTTTTTCTTTTGAACTTGTTTTGTTTCTCATCCAAGAAGCTTCTTCAGCTCTGACAGTTCTTCCATTCCCCACTATCCAATCAGAGCTGAAGAAGCTTCTTGGAAGAGAAGCGAAAAGTCTTCAAAAGAAAAAACAAGAAAATCCAGTTGCCTCCTGAAAAAGCACCTTGGGATAATGTTGTTTTTACAGTCTGCTATTGGTACCTGTAGAAATCAGAGATTTCTTCTTAGTGTTCCTATGTATCCTCAGCATTCTGACACTAACAGAAGTGAAGATGACCACAGCTCATGATTTTAACAGCTTTGGAAAGTGGAGGCAGTGATGATATGGAAATACAGTGACACTAATACATTGCAGAAAGCTGTCAAATGCCAGCTCTAGGGGCAGATAATACATCTCCACCTGGCATAGAAGTGCAATGGAATATTTAACAGCAGACATTGCAAGCAGAAATCATCCCACAAATATTTCAAGCAACATAAGCACCATAATGTGAAGGCCAGCCTTTCAGTCAAAATAATGTAAAACATTCCTGAAAGTTGCAAAATATCTGGGCAGTTAATGGACCAATTGTAGAAATAAGCTCCTGGATTCTTATGGGATTCTGCTCCTGTCACTCAAAAAAAGGGAAGGGTGGAGGGAAAAGGTGGTTATTTTTCTCAATTTCTTCTTCCCCAGATATCCTTCAAGGGATAAATATTCTGAACCAAACCTGAAATGCAAAGATTGAAAGAGCTATCTATTCTTTTTCCAGACAATGTATCTCATAATAGTTATCATTTGCTTCTAATGTTGATGGTAATGGAACACTACTCTATCATTTCCTCAAATGTACTTTTCTTCAGGACATGATAATTGGTAAATATTATGTTTCAGATATAGTTTTAAATCTAGGTATCTATGTTTGTATAGATTTTTTGACCATGATATAGCTTCCAAAATCTCCTCTGCCCCCATCTGTTTCAAAAAGATTACAATAAAAAAAAATCAGTTTTATGTTTTTATTTCTCACAAATAGCCTGTGTATGTATGTTTGAAGCTGAGATTGCCCTGCCAATGTTTTTTTTTTTTAAATAATGTTATTAACTTATTGGTGGGAAAGTGAATGGGAGCTTCTAAAGGCAAACATTTCATATTTCAAACACCTCTGAAAAACCCCAAACCAGTAAATAATGATATTTTGGGAGATGAAATTTAACTATTTTGGAGTTGTTTTTTAGGATGAAAAAAAGGAGTACATCAGGTAAATTTCAAGCCATTTTCAATTTGGGGAAGGTTTTAAGGGTAAGAATAAGAGCATTTTGCTTCTCAGCCATACCCTTCTCCAAAGGAAAGGAAAAAAAAAAAAAGACCTCAAAACATCTTCCTTTTACCTTTCCTGCTATGAATGAGATTCAACCAAATATGTATGCTGAAAAAATGACTTGGACCTTAAAGAGAAAAATGACTTGGATCCAAACAGAAAAAGGTTATGTTTATAACACTTCCTGTCTTGCTATTTATTTCCCTTATTGTGAGGCACAGGAATTGCTATCTGAAATCCAGGACTTCAAAAATGAACAAGGAACAAGGAACCCAGTTTAACAGCACAGATCTGATTTCTACAATGTCAAAAGAAACCATACATTTTATCTTCTTTAAAAAGGCAAACACTTTGGAGCTCAGCCACATTATTTTCTGGAGCATAGCCAATATTCATTTCTATTTTGTGCCTAATGCTAGTGCGCTTAATAGTCTGACAGTGAAGGCATTTTTTTATCATGAGCTCAGAAACTATCAGCACATACCTTTAGAATAAATATAGACAACAGTAAGATGGAACAATAATTCCATCATGTTGCTACATTTCAATCAGTTTGCAGTTTGATTGTTTTCAGTGGTTGATGGTAAATTGAATCTACAAGTGATTTTTTTTTCTATGCAGATGTTACTTTATTTACGGACTTTTTAGTTGTGAACTTTCACCAGTACAAAGAACTTGGAAGTTGGAAGAAGCCAGAAAAGGTTTAAGTTCCAATGTGCCACTTACCTAATGTGGTGCCACAGAAACTAATGTTTTCCAACTTTCTCCCAACTTCTGCTCACCTAGTATTCACAGATCCACACATATATTGTTCACTGTTTAATTCTATGAGGTGTGTAGCAACTCTAGACATCCATAATTAATTGTAACATAATGGGGAGAGGCTGTAAAGGGAAGAAGTGCCAATCAATCACAATGCAAACAAAGATGGAGATAGTGAAGAAAATAAAGAGGGAGAAAGTGTCAAATTCAGCATGTTCCTATGACACCATTCATTTCACGATCAGAACAATCACTAAGAACAAAGACAAAATCATGGAGCATATGAAAAGTTCAATGTCTATTCAATCTACAATAATAAGCAAGAAGAGAAGAAAAGTGATGGAAAACATGGAGACATGCTTACCCAAGAAAAGACTCTGAGCTTGTTCCATGATTTGCATCAGAATGCTGATGAAGAGCCAACTTGATCTAATGGTTAAAGCCCCATGCTAGAATTTGGGAGACTGAGTTATGGTATCTTTTAAGGCAGGGTGTCAAACTCAAGACCCACAGGCTGGATCTGGCCCATGGGCCTACCTTGGAAACAGCAAAGAACTGGCCCACGGTGTGTCTGCCAGCAAAAACGAAGCTCGGGAGGGCCGCGTGCAGGCTGCAGGACATTGAGTGGCCACACCCACACTGGCCATACCCACCCCATCCATGCCTACTCAACCCAAGATCAAACACAATCCTGATGTGGCCCTCAATGAAATAGAGTTTGACACCCCTGTTTTAAGGCATGAAATGCTGGATGAATTTGGACCAAGTCTCTCTCTCTCAGCCTAATTCACCTCATATGGTTGTTATTGTGAGAAAATAGATCTTGAATCTTTAAAAAAATAATAATAAAGGAGATGGTTTAAAATAAATTTTAAAAAGGCACTGCTAAAAACATGTTAGTTTCAAGTCACGTAATAAGCTCTAGTTCCTACATCTTAAGGCTCATAAAAACCTGCATAACATAATGAGTGGCAAAGCAGTGTAGAGTGTGAAAGTAGATGCAGAAAGGGAAATTCTCAGAAATGTCAAGAAGATAATTGAGAAAGATGGTTAGTTGCTCCATAAAATATTGAATGTGGATGAAACAGGGCTTTATTAAAAGAAAATGCCAGACAGAACCTCCATCAGCAAAGAGAAGACGATGATGCCAGGTTCAAAGGTATTAAGAATAGGCTAATTATTGCTAGATGTTAATGCTTCTGATGAACCTAAAGTCCCTGCTAGTGTACTATTCTGAGAACCTGCAAGCCCTCAATAACATCTCAAAAAGCCTGTTATGTGGAAGGCTAAAAAGAAAGTTCAATCATCCTTCTGATCTTTGAAAACTGGTTCTTGCACCATCACATTCCAGATGTGCACAGGTACTGTCATAAAAAAAAATGACTCTTTGTAATGCCTGGTCATTCCAATCCAAATGTCAAGGTTGTGTGTCTACTTCCAAATACCACCTCCCTACAACAGTTTATAGCCCAGGAAATGATAGTATTCTTCAAAACATATTATCTTTGTCAAATGTTCGGACAGGCAGTTCAGTAACTGAGGTGGACTCCTAGATGTCCTTGCATCAGTTTTGGAAGTCCTATGATGATAGTCTAGTTTCATCATTACATTTAATAGAGCCAAGAAGGAAAAAGATTAGCTACAGAAGGGGGAAAAACAAACTTTCTTTGTTTTGTTAACACAAAAGTAACACTGACTTAAATACAGTCATATAATAAAATCACTTTTTCCTTTTCTGCATGAAAACTTCCACATGGAAATTAAATTATTCCATTTCATATCAACCCGACTCATGAAATAATTTTCTGGCTCTTATCACTTAAGTTATTTCAAGTAGCCATGATCTCAGGCTGAATCTATTTTTCTTTTTCTTTGATATTTATTTTTCCTTTCACTTCTCCTCAATCAAGAAGAAAGATGAACAGCTGCCTCTACAGTCAACTTCAACTTTGCTTCATACATCAAACATTAAAAAGGCCAATACAGTAATGCAATTTATGCCTCCCTTTTGAGAGTTCAGTGCTTGTGGGGTCATGGAAGCAAGGTAGGAAAAAGATGTTTTCCCTGTTTTATCTGAACCTAACGTGAGCTTAGGCTATGGTTTACAATGAAGAAAAAAAAGGAAACCTTGTAAAACTACATTCCAAAATATGAATATGCTTTAACCAAAAATCATTTAGCTTTGCAAAAAACAATGGAAATAAGACAATTAAATTTGAAATATTTAAACAAATATTTTAACTTTATCTGAATGATTCATTTTTTAAAACAAAATAAATGATATTTAGTTGTATCACTTCTGGGGTTAAAAAAAATACACAATGTAAAAATGTGATGTGCTTTATCTATGGCTCAGATAGCGTAGCTGAAGCATGTTGAAAGATTAAAATGTGCTGCTTTTGAAGTTATAGCTACTAATAGCCTGATATGATACTGATAAAAAAGAACAAGAAGTTAAATTTTACAGCTCAATGCATTTCATTTTGTCTCTCATTCAATGACAGAATTCAATATGGTCGAGCTTAGAGTGACAGCATCATGTGGGAACTGTCACCTGAGGGAGTTTATATGTCTTGAATTTTTTTCACAAAAGTGAAATGGAATGACAGCAAAATAAAATGATGCTTTTAACTCAAGTTGGTAGATCAGAAAAGTCAATGAAAACATTCAGAGTTAGTTTAGGCCTTTTGGTGATAGATCTTTCCAGAAGAACAGCTGCAACTTCTCAAGTATTGAAATGCTTCAAAAGCCGGGAATGCAACATTTCAAACCAGAAAGCAGTATCTCCACAGAGGATAAAATAGGTTAAAAGAAAGACCAGCTTTGTTGGCATCACTTAATAAAGCTATATGACACTTTTTTCTCTTGGAATTATGGTCTGTAACAGTAGCACAGCACAAGGACTATTCTCTTACCTGCAAATAAATATATGGAAGAAGGAAGCAAATTAGCAACAGAATTCTTGCCAAGAACAAAGTCACCTGTATTGATTTCTTTTTAAGCCATAATTTGGTAGATTTTCATATGTGTCTGGTTATTCTCATAACCTTTATCAGTTTATGATAAAAAAAATAAGAAATAAAAGGAAACTGAAAGTATAATAAGCCATCCTTTTTTGTTATTTTTACCTGTCAATATAAATTTAGGTCATAATCTCCTCCCAATTCTGTCCAATCCTTATCATAACATTCCTATTAATTGTTATTAAGAAAACTACACAGATATCATAATCAAATGACCAGGAATTGTGGCTGACTCAAATGAAACGTTACATTTTTATAGCTTTATCATATCACTCCACTTCCTATTTTATGGGCTAAGAGAAAACAGATCTTGTCCAATTTTCATACAACATCTTTTCAGATCCCTGCTTGCCTGGGACTCTAAATGTGCACTCTTTCCTGGTCAGTTTAGCTTGCTCATTATTCTTCTGTGTGGTTCTACTGAAAGACAAATGAGGCAAAAATCTTGCAGACTCTGTTTTGGCTCTGTTTCGTTCCTTGTATGCTGTTATTTGCTTAACTTTGAATAAATGTCAATTTCCATAGTAACTGTGTATAGGTAGTCCTTGACTTACAATAGTTCATTTAATGGCCATTTGAAGTTACAATGTCACTGAAAAAAGTAACATAAACGTTTTTCCCATCCCTGTGATCACATGATTTACATTTGGATATGCCTGACGGCTGTTTTATATTTAAGATGGTTGCTATGTCCCAGGATCATGTTGATCCCCTTTTGTGACCATCCGATAAACAAAATCAATGGGGAAGACAGATTCACTTAACAGTGGTGTTACTAATCTAACAAATGCAGGAATTTGCTTAAACAAATCTGGACAAATAAGTCATAAAATGGGGCAAATTCATTCACTTAATGAATTTCTCACTTAGCAACGTGGATTCTGGACTCAGTTGTGGTCATCATTTGTATGTGAGTGTATAACTGAAACCAAAATCAGGAAATAACCTGAGGACTACCTATAGCCTATCTATAATACTTGTCTATGACATCAACTGTCCATATATCTATTTCTTTTATAAATATTTTTTATTTACATCCATTTTATTTGCATCCAGTCCCATTTGCATCTTCTGGTGTCTTCCATTATTTTTTCCATTACCAAAATTATTTGCAATTATCCTTTTAGTGGTTGCTGTTCTTTTTTCCATTACTTTCCTCTGCCATCCTTAAAATCCTACTTTAAGTTTATTAAATTCACCTTCTTAAAATCCAAGCAATACTTTGACTATATTCAGGTTTATTTTCCCTCCAACCAAGAATTCCAGCATAGCATCATCATTCCAGTTTCTCCCCTGTTGGTTTAGTAGCAAGTTGAAGACAACTAAATTTCTTATGCCTTCCTCTATCCTTTCTTGACAGGTTTTAAAGCTGCCCAGGGGAGAAACAGAAGTACAAAAAATGAATTCATGAAAGCATTTCCTTTCCGCAGGTAAGGAAGGATCCTGTGGTTTTCCTCCAGGTATATTTGCAAAAGAATAAAAAAGTCACCTTAGCTTTCATAAGCTTGCTTCGAAGCTCTGAGAATTACAAGCATGAGGCAAACAAATGTTCTTTCTTTCTCTCTCTATGTCGCCCCACCCTTTCTCTCTCCCTCTCTAAATAGGTATTTTGAGTTTCTCCTATAATAAAAGAAAAGCAAGAGAAGAGAATATGATCAGAGGCCATGTAAGAAACAGCTTTATATTTAATTGAATTAATTCAAGATGACCGAAAGTTGGGCAAAAGTAATTTTTTTATAATCTAATCCATATTTTAGAACATTTCATCTGTCAACAATTTGTACATATTTTAATAAACTTTCCAAGCATGTAGAAGCTAGCAGAACTGAAGTGTGAGGAAGGGTGACTCTATTAGTTCATTAGAGCTTTGTGACTAGTAATGCAGATAATCATGAATTGCTACATTTCTTTAAAAATAATAACTACAATAAATATCCTGACTGAATTATGAATGACCTTGTGTATCTTCAAGAGCAAACAGCTTGAACAGGGCAGACTGAATGATATTTTTTTTAAAAAAAGTCACACACTAAGATCTTTAGAAACTTTCTATGGATGACGTTATATTACATTTTCCTTTAAAGTAGTGGAACAGTAAAGTTATTCAAAACTAACTGAAACAGTAATTAAAGTACAACTCTCATCTGACATTATAATAAAGTAATAAATAAACTCTTTTCTTTTACTTCTATTAGACTAGTGGTTTGGACTTCAACTCCCAGAATTCCTGTTGCTGACTCGGGAATAATGGGAGTTGAAGTCCAAAACACTTAAAAGTTGCCAAGGTTGAGAAACACTGCTCTAGACAGAGATTAAGACTGAGGATGTTTGTGATTCATTTGGGCTTTACTTAGGAAGTCTTCCTTCTATTCTACTATCTCACTAAACATTTACAATTTGCAGGTTATAGTTTCTACTTAAAGGCAAAACAAATGGAAAACAAATGTCAAAAACAATTTTCTGAACAACATGTCAATGTGTCCTTTTCAATATATCTGGTATTATGTTAATTTTATTCTTCAGAGAAAGATGTATTATTCGTTGCATACGTTCAAATTATTTCTACATTTGATTTGCTTTTCCATTGGTACTATGGCAATTAGCTTAATCTGAGAATTTCTACTTTCAAAGATAACACATGCAGATAAAGTTAGTATGAAAGTAAGATCTGAACTCCTGGCACCACATTGTTTGGGGTTCTTTGCCTATTATGGGTGGTCCCCAACTTAACTTAATCACAATTAAGCCCCAAATTAATGTTGCTAAGTGAGATAGTTGTTAAGTGAGCTTTGCCCCATTTTACAACCTTTCTTGCCAGTTATTAGAGAACCACTGCAGTTATTAAGTTAGTAACATGTCTGTTAAGTGAATCTGGCTTTCTGATTGATTTTGTTTGTCAGAAAGTTACAAAAGGTAGTTAGGTACATGACCCCAAGATATTGAAGTCATCATAAATATGAGTCAGTTGCCAGTTGTCTGAGTTTTGATCACATCACTATGAGGACGCTGAAATGGTAGTAAATGTGAAGATTGCTCATAAGTCACTTTTTTCCATGTTGTTGTAACTCGGAATGGTCACTAAATGAATTATTGCAAGTCAAGACTACCTCTGAAGTTCTATATACAGTGTATATCATAATACTAAACAGTTCACACATTTTTTTTTCTCATCTATATTTTAAGATATCCTTTACATCCATCTAGCCAATTCAGTTTCTCCCAAACAAATGAAATTGTGAGACAAGAAATAAAGATTCATTCAATCTTTTATGATAAATAAAAATAGATCTTTTATTATATTAAACTGTAAGCACATAAATATTAATATAAAATATAAAAATGGTTTTAAAAAGGCAATAATAAAGCAAAATCTTATTTAAGTTTAGGAGTACTTTTTAAGTTCACATTATTATCGATGCAGGTGGCAAAGATAACACGAATAAAAAATAAATTCTATTATTAATGTCAGTTTTATAGTAAAGGAACCTCTTACAATATCCTGGAAATTTGTCAAGTTACCACTTTTCCAGATGGGCAAGGTTTATAAATTATGCAGGAAGCACTAATAATGTGAACTGTAGCAGAAAAAGCCATGATTTTTTTTTTCAAAAAAACCCTGAAAGTAGATGAAATAGGGAGACTTTTAAAATAGAATAACTAAAAATAAATAGTATAGGCCACTTAGTTGAAGGTAGATGTAATCAGATTGGCTCATTGCCATCCTGGAAAAAGAAAACCATAAATTATATTCATGTATTTCTGTCTGCCAATAAAATAACAACACATTTAGACTGACCCTCCAGTGTAATAAGCACAGATATGCATGACTATTTTCTCCAGGATTTTGATTAAAAATATGGAAAAATTGTTCTGAAAAGCAAGGATGCTTTATTCTCTGCAGACTTTGCATAGCAATCAAGGAGCAATGGAATAAAATCCAGAAACCGCTACAAGATAAAATTTTGAAGTTTTACATTTCTGTGACCTAGCTATCTTTTTCTACTTCGCTAATCTTCCTTAGAATTTGATTAATTGAAAATCTGATATCTAACTAGAGTGAGATAATGGTAGTAATTTGTTAAATCATAAAATAAATCACATCGAGGTTATCCATAGGTATTTACCGGTATGGACAACTGATTAATAGTCCTGTATCTATCAGGCACATGGAAATGAGGCAACTTTATTTCAATAACATATTTCAATATCATATTCACCATTTTGAAAACTTTCATGATTCATGTTCCTAGAATATATTTTTTAAAATATTGTTCTCTGCTCAAATTGCATTTGCTAAATTGCTTTAAATTTGCTATCTATCCCATCTTTCCATTCATTACTGGAGTCTTTTCATTCTGTTTTGAATTTAAATGAGCTGATTATTCTGCATATATTACCCTGCAAAAATCCAGAATGGAAAGATTATGGTGATACAATCTAGTCAATGAGCTGGAAACTTGGAGATAAGAGAGAGGGAGGGAGGAAAGCTGGGGGACATTGATTCCCATGATCACTTGATCAGAAATGGAATACAAATTCCAGCAGCTCAACTACCATGGACAAAAATAAAGGCCATCTAGTTATTCAAAATTTGCTTCTGTTCACAAAACATAACACAATAATTAAATAATTCAAAATAATTCAAAATCAAGAGCACAGTTACGAATTAGACAAAAGTTACACTTCTGGTTTGCAACTGAGGAGATGCAAAAATTCTATACCAGGAGTGAAGATTCAAAGAACAAAAACAATAAGGCAATCAGGTTAAACTTGATGAGAAACTGTAGCATGGATGAAATCAGATCGTCCTAAAAATTATCCCACCATCTTTCTGCTACCAGACAGAGATTGTTATATTGGAAGCATCCAGCCTTCGTTTGAGCACAGATGACACTGGTTAGGCCTGATATTGCAGCTGAGAACAGTACTTTATTCCCAGTGAAATATTATACCACACTTTGCTTTCTCTGAGCTTTTGTTCTATCCAAAACAGAGTCAAGCCTTTTCCAGGTTTGAAGAGAAAGGACCAGACTTAAAGAAGCAGTGTCAGGAGCTTGGGACTTGTTTCCGCCATGACTGACTATGGCATTACCCTTTCTGCTTGAATGGTGATCTACTTGACAGATATGAAGGCCCTATCTCTGAACTAATTCTTGAGACTAGAACTCTTCTTTTCTGAAGAGTTCAGCCATTTTTCCTCTGACCTTCATATGTCCTGCTCAATGGTAGTATTCAATTTTTTTTACGACCGGTTCTGTGGGCATGGCTTGGTGGGCGTGGTGTGACTTCATGGGCATAGCAGGGGAAGGATACTGTAAAATCTCCATTCCCTCCCACTCCAGGGGAAGGATATACTGTAAAATCTCCATTCCCAACTCATCCCATTAACCTGCTTTCTAGTTCCATCCTCCTGTGCACAGCAACAAATGAAGACCCAGCCGATCAGCAGCAACTCTGATCAGCTGGGACTCAGGAGGCAGAGAATAGATGGGAGTGGGCCCAACCAGAGGTGGTATTTACCGGTTTTCAGAACTACTCAACATTTCTGCGACTGGTTCTCCAGAACCTCTCAAAATTGGCTAAATACCATCTCTATTCCTACTATTAAAACTCACAATTTGGTCCTACAAATCAGAGATAAATACTGCACTTAAAAAAACAAAAACAAAGAAATAACCAATCAAGTACAAGCTAATGGTTTTCAGATGTAAACATCTATTAATTTAAAGAACTCCTTGATGACAAAATAAGCATAATGCAATTTTATTTATCTAAATTATAAAATGTCCCTAAATCCACTTAACACGAATATAGTCAGCCAAAATCTGACTATAACATGAAAGAAAAAGTGTTCCCCTGTTCCATACAGTTTGAAGCTACACATTTGGCAAAGTTGGCTCTGTATGATAATTATAGTGTTACTTTATAAAAGTAAAAAGGAGTATTCTTATGCAAGTATTCTTTTGACTATTTTATTGAATGTTATATTCCGGTACATTAATCTCATTAACATTAATCACCTCTAACTTAACACAATTTATCATTTGGTGAACAATTAGACTAATAAAATTGCATTTAAATATAAATCAAAAATACAAAATAAACAGTTAATATTCAAATATACTAAGAGAAATGTCAACAATATTCCTAGAAGTTATGTATTAATCTAACATTGTGATTCTGCCAGTAATTGAAGTTTAACAAATGTATTCCCAATCTATCAAATTACACGAACATTAAGAAGAAAAACTATGGATGCGCAGCTTTATACTGTCAATTAATGAGATGCATTTTGTCTATTTAATAATATTATACAAGTTGCTAGAAAGCAAAAGAAATATTGACATGTTTGAACTTTGGCATTAGAGTAGATTCCTGAGAATACTTGGATAGCCAAATATCCAGTAGATCATTGAATCAATCAACTTAAAATTTTCACAAATATCCAGACTCAAATTGCCTGATTGTACTTTGAAACCATTATGCAAAAAACAAAAAACAAAAAACCCACTAAATTTCTGGTGAGGCTTTAATGCAGGAGAAAGGTAGAAGGTAAGAAAAGAAAATGACCAAGGGCAAGATGGATGGACTTAATTAAAATAGCAGTGAATACACTGTAAGAATATTTGAAAACCCAAGTTGTGGAGAGATCATTATTGTGAAAATATATCTATGTAATCACTAAGAGTCAGCAATGACTTAATGGCACATAATCAATCAATCACAATGCCAATATTCTTATTCAATCAAGACATACAGAACTCTAAAGCAATGTCTATGCAATAGACTTATTTTATTGTTTACTATTCTTTACCATTAAAAGGTAGAGCTTTCTCGCATGCCATTCTTCCACTACTTTAACATCTTATAAACACTGGATGCAGCCAGTTACCCAAAATGAAGTATATTTTAATAATTTATGAAACAATAACAACAATATATTCAATAACAATAACAGGTGGTCCTTGAATATGATCACAATTGAGCCGAACATTTCTGTTGCTAAGTAAGACAGTTGTTAATGGAGTTTTGCCCCATTTTACAACCTTTCTTGCCACAACTGTTAAGTGAATTCTGGTACTTGTTAAATGAATAACATGGTCGTTAAGTGAATCTGGCTTCATTGACTTTTGTCAGAAGGTCACAAAAAATTATTACATGATCCCAGGACACTGCAACCATACATGCCATTGCCAAGCATCTGAATTCTGATTATGTGACCGTGGGCCTGCTGCAATGGTCATAAGTATGAAAAACAGTCATAACTCACTTTTCTCAGTGTCATTGTAACTTCAAATAGTCACTAAATGAATGGTTTTGGTTGAGGACTATCGAAAGAATGCTCCTTTCTAAGGAGTTTGAGATCTTCAGGCCTGAACCACCACCACATTCAAGCAGAGATGGGTGAATTCCCCTCATGTCTTCCTTCCCATTCTGACAACATTAGATTTCAAAACTTCACTTCAGAAAAATGGAAGCAAGACCTTCACCAGAAAAATGAAAGAAGGAAGAAGTAGGAACTGTTACTCTCTTCTTCCTTTGTGTGTTGTTAAAATACTCCTAGACATAAGCATAGAAAAGACAATACAGCAAAATATTAGAAAGCAGAAGGATGAGAAGTTTCTTCTTCCTTTCTAGCTACCACTGCTAATATAACTTTCCCTAATCTATACATTGACTAGAGAGCTGATTGCATCAAAAGAAAGTCACACAACCCACAACTCCGCATCCAACCCCACCCCATACAATCCAACGTCACTCAAAACTAGGCATGCACATCCCTAACAACCTCTATTCCAACCACTACTGGCCTAATGCAAGCTACTCAATGCAAGAAGCCTTGTAAATAAAATACCTGAATTTCTCCTCTTACGGCTAAATTTGACATTATATTTGCCTGTGAAACATGGCTCAACGCATCTCTCCCAGACTCCATTACCACAGTAAGAGACTATCATGTTTACCAATCAGATTATGAAATCTGTAGAGGAGGTGATGTTGCTATCTTCTAAAAAAAGTCCCTACATCTAAAAACATACAAGTTACCCAAGAGCTTGCTCTTCCTGAGGCCATCGTCTGTGAACTGTCCTTAAATATCACATTTCAATTCTTACTATGTTACAGAGCCCCTGATTATGACATCGAACATGCAAACAAGCTAAACACACCACTAACATGGGCAGCACCCTACCCACACGCTTTTATCTTTCTTGGTGACTTCAATTTACCTCATATTAACTGGACCCTTAATGAATGTACAACTGAACCCACACATGTAACCTTCTACAATGCAGTTACAAATCTGGGACTAGAACAACTAGTAACCAACAACACTAGACTTAACAACTGCCTCGATCTCATATTCTGCAATAGTTTGAATTCAATTCATGGAATACAAACTAAAGAACCCTTTTCCAATAGTGACCACAACATGATAGACTTTTGCCTCAATATACGTCCACACAAAAATCATCACAACGATGAAATCCCCAATTATAACTTCAAAAAAGGCAACCATGATCTTATAAAGAACGATCTCTCATTCCTTGATTGGCAATTTCTGTTCTCTGGATGCAATACTGTAAAAGACCATTACAACATATTTTTACTTGAAGTCAAAAGAGTCATCAAACTACATGTACCATTAACAACTATCAAAACCAGAAAAAACAAATTACCCATAACAATAAGGAAGCTTCAATCCAAAAAGAAATCACTTTGGTGGAAAAGCAAATCTGGTCACGTTGCCAACTTCAAAAGCCAATACAAAAATTTATGCCACCAGATAAAGACTGAATGCACCAATTATCACATTAAACAAGAGAAAAGTCTTCTACGCACCAATTCCACCCGCGCTTTCTACAATTTTGTAAACAACAAACTGAAAGACTCAAGGTCCATTCCACCCCTGAAAGGACCTCATGGTGAAGACTGCAACGGTGACACTATTAAAGCCAACATCTTTAATACATTCTTTGGCTCAGTATTTGTAAACAGCAATGGATCATGCCCAGTATTTCCTAGCTGAATCACAGAAAACTACAATGATCTAATACATATCGATTTTACAGAAGACAATGTTGGAAAAGCACTATCTAAAACCATCTCTATCTATTGGATCAGATGGAATATGTGCCTACTTCTTTAAAAAGCTATCCACTGCCATAGCTGAACTTCTAAGATCTTTGAAAAATCTTTCAGGACCAGCTCCTTACTAAAACTGTGTTCACAAGCCACGGTCATCCCCATCTTCAACAAGGGAGACCCCAGCCTAGTTGAAAATTACAGACCAATCTCTTTATGCTGAGTCACCTGTAAAGTCATAGAATCAATTATTAACCAATCCATCATCCTCCACTTAGAAACAACCTACTCTCTAATAAACAATTTGGTTTCACGAAAAAACTAACATATAATCTGCAACTCTTAACTGAAAAACATATGGACTACATAACTCTATCAAAACAAAGCAATAGACGCAATCTACATAGACTTCTGTAAAGCCTTTAATTCAGTGGTACATGACAAACTACTCCTAAAACTAAAATCTTATGATATCTCTGGACACCTGCATAATTGGATCGAAGCATTCCTGTCAAAAAGACAACAACTGGTCAAAAATGGGAGTGTCCTATCAAATTCTGTACCTGTCAACAGTGGTGTCCCCCAAGGCAGTGTTCTAGGACCAACTCTTTTCATACTCTACACAAATGACCTCTGTGATCATATCACCAGCAACTGCATTCTCTTCGCTGATGATGTAAAGCTATTCAACACCACAGACAATACTGCTACCCTTCAAAAAGATTTTGACTATGTATCAGAAAGGCAACTTCAAATCTCAACAAATAAATGCTTTGTATTACATATTGGCAAAATGAATCAGAAAATAAAATACAGGCTGAATAGTCAAAATCTTGCTGATGATCCAAACTCTGTCAAGGATCTTGGAGTACTCATCTCTAATGATCTAAGTGCTAGAGCCCACTGTAACTACATAGCCAAATAGGTGTTAAGAGTTGTCAACGTTATCTTACATAGCTTTTTTTCTGGTAATATTACACTAATAACTAGAGCATACAAAACATTTGCTAGACCAATGCTCAAAGACAGCTCATCAGTCTGGAACCCACATTACATATCTGATATTAACACAGTTGAGAAAATCCAGAAATATTTCACAAGAAGAGCCCTCCACTCCTCTACTTTTGCAGAATACCTTCTGCCACCAGACTCAAAAATCTAGACCTAGAAAACCTAGAACTACGCCACCTTTGGTCTGATCTAAGTATAGTATATAAAATAATACATTGCAATTCCTACCCATCAATGAATACTTCAGTTTCAACCATAACAACAACACAATAGCAAACAATATATACAAATTCAAGGTTAATCACACCAAACTTGATTGCAGGAAATATGACTTCAGCAGCAGAGTGGTCAGTGTCTGGAATACTCTGCCTGACTCTGTGGTTTCTTCCCCAAAGCTCAAAATCTTTAACCTTAGACTCACCCTTTCTTAAGAGGTCTGTAGAGGGCATGCAGAAGCGCACCAACGTGCCTGCTGTCCCTGTCCTATTGTTTCTTTTACTTATTTATTTTTATTTTTCTTATATGTATCCATGTATTCATAATTATGTTTTTACTTATACCTATTATCTTGTAAGCAATTGACAAAAATAAATAAATAAATAAAACTAAAACAGAGAAAGTGGAAGGGATCTATTGTACTATGTTTAGAGAAAGAAGACAGCAGGACAGGAAGATCCATTTCCTTTAATCTCAACACCTCTAATTTTAACTTCAGCACACCACTGCCTCCTTTCTCTTTAAACTGAGTGTTTCCTCCACATGAATATTTTTTTTCCTCTTATATTTATTTCAGAATAAAGAGAGATGGGAAAATTACATAGCAACAATGGGGTTACAAAAATATTTTTTACAGAAGGATTAGTTTGCTGCTTTGAGAGGTTCAATTTTTGAATATAAAGAACGGATTTTTAACGCTCAAGACTATCATTTGGTGAAATACAAAACAAAACTATGGAACAACTTCAAGAATGAACAGAATTCTATTATTAAAAAACAGGAATCAGTTTCACAGTGAAGATTACTTGCCTTTATTTCCAGAAAACTACAGATACAGCCAGTTAATGAAGGAACTGAGGAAACTCAGTTTCCAGTGGATTGAAGGAACAAAGTAAAACAATTAGGAAAATAATATAGGAAAATGAAATTCCAGATGTTATATCCTTACTTGGAATAAAAATTAAGTTATTTTAACTGTATCTAAGAAGTTATACAACACATGAATATTTTGCTTTAATTGATTAATTACAGATGTGGTTCTCCAAAATGAGCATTTCAAAATGTATAATGTTTTATTAATATCAATGTCACTTTAAATTATCTTCAACAATTGTGTGTGTGTATATATGTGTGTGTGTGTGTGTGTGTTTGTGTGTGTTTGTGTGTGCTGTTCAGCTTCCTTCGGGTATTATCCCACGTCATTGTAGTTGCTTTCAAAGTTGTAGCAACGTTTCAGCAGAATCTCATCTGCCATCATCAGGCTTCTGTATGGATGTGGGTCTCACAGCTTTTGGTTTCAAATTCGAGGCTGGCCTATTCTGATTGGCTGGGAGTTTTGGTCTGTGTTCACTGGACTTGGAGTTTAATTGATTGGTGTTTCTGGTTTCTTCTGTCTGTTTTGTGGCTTTGATTGGCTGGCAACACTCTGTTCCTGTGTTGGAGGCTTTCAGTGCAGCTTGACTTCGTGTGAAAGGACGGCTGCTATCCATTAGGAAGCCAGGTTTCACCTGGGTGCCTGGTGGGGGGGTGTTCGAGTAGGAGGCATCAGAGGGAGTCTGTTTGTGCTCAGGTGTTTGCCTGGTTTGTGGTGTGGAGATCTTTCTATTTGAGAGTGCAGGCTTCCAAATGATTGATAGTCTGCTGGAATCATCTCTTCTATTCATGCTTTCAGGTCTTTTTTCAATCTTTATGGCTTCTCTGATGATTCTGTGGCTGGGGTTTTCTATAGTGGTTAGGGTTTTAGTGCCATTGAAGTTGATGTTGTGACCTGTGGTTTTCATGTGTTGGACTAGTGAGGAGGTGTGTTCCAGCTTTTTTACTGCATTTTTGTGTTCATCTAGGCGGGTACTTATTCTTCTATTGGTCTGTCCAATGTATGTGGCAGGGCATGATGTATATGCCTTGGTTTTCCAGGTCAATTTTGTCTTTGGGCTTTTTAAGGATGGCTGCTATTTTTTTGTCTGTTTTGAAGGCAGTCTTGATGTGATGCCTGTGTAGTATCTTACTGATTTTGTCTGTAGTACCTCTTATGTAGGGCAAGACAGCTGTTCCATAGGTCTGTTGATCTTCTAGGTCTTGTTATGTCTTGGTGTGTTTTTGTGGATCAAGCTGGCGATTTTGTTTTTGTGGAAGCCATTGGCTGTCAATACTTCAGTCAGGGTGCATAGTTCAGTCTTTATATGTGTCTTATCTGCTAGGCGTTTGGTTCTGGTAATTAGTGTTTTAGCCACGGAATTTATCTGTGCTGGGTGGTGGTAGGATTGGGCGTTGAGGTCGCAGTTGGTGTGTGTTTTCTTCTGGTATATGGTGTGTCCCAGTGTGCCATCTGTTCTTTTGTAGATTAGTACGTCTAGGAATGGTAGTTGTTTGTTTATTTCCGTTTCCATGGTGAACTTGATTTTGGGGTGTGTGCTGTTTAGGTGTGTTAGGAAATTGTTTAGGTTTTCTTTTCCATGGGGCCAAATCACAAATGTGTCGTCGATGTATCTTAGCCATAGTTTGGGTTTGTGGGTGGCATTAGCCAGGGCTCTGGATTCGAATTCTTTCATGAACAGGTTTGCAATGACGGGTGACAGTGGTGATCCCATAGGGGCTCCTTCAATTTGCTTGTATCTTTGTCCTTTGTATATGAAATATGTGTTGGTTAGGCAGTGTTCTGTTAGTTCCATGAGGTCTTTAGTTGGTTGGTATTTATTTTTGATGATTTCAAGAGTTTCTTTTATTGGGACTTGAGTGAATAGTGAAACCATGTCGAAACTTACAAGCAGATCTTCTTGTTCCACATGTAGATCTTTGATCATTTCTAAGAAGTGGTATGAGTTTTGTACATATGAAGCTGCGGTTTCAGCATGGGGCTGTAGCTGTTTTGCTAAGTATTTAGCTAGGTTTTGTAATGGTGCTCCTATGGAGCTGACTATGGGTCTGAGAGGTATGCCTTATTTGTGTATTTTTGGGAGGCCGTATAGTTTGGGGCATCTAGAAGATTTTTCTCTTGGGATGATCGTCTGTTGGATTTTTTTGCTTATGTGGCTGGTTATAATTTTCTTCTTGGTTAATTTTTCTGGATATGTGGTTGGGTCTGTGTTTATAGGTTTGTATGTGGAGTCTTGGAGTAGGTCTGTCAATTTTGTTTCGTAGTCTTTTCTGTCCATTACTACTGTGGCATTCCCTTTGTCTGCCAGGAGTATTATTATGCTGTTATCATTTTGCAGTGTTTGTAGCACTCTGAATTCATCTTTTTGCAAGTTGGTTTTCGGTGATTTGCTTGTGCATAAGATGTTTGTAACACACCCCAACCAGGCACCCAGATGAAACCTATCTTCCTGATAGATAATAGCCGTGCAAGGGATTTTGTATACTCCTTGGTTTTCTAACTCAATTTTGTCTTTAGGGTTTCTTAGGATGGTG
Source organism: Laticauda colubrina (assembly GCA_015471245.1). Classification (NCBI taxonomy): domain Eukaryota; kingdom Metazoa; phylum Chordata; class Lepidosauria; order Squamata; family Elapidae; genus Laticauda; species Laticauda colubrina. Next base: position 36,969,199 of record BLBF01000020.1, on the reverse strand, counting down.
GATATTTTTCTGTTTGTGCAGAATGCTGTTTAATGTTCTGTTTTTGGAGGATCTTGCTGATTTTGTCTGTATTGCCTTTTATATATGGGAGGAGGGCTTTGCCATTCTCTTGTTCTCTGTCTTGGCTTTTGGTTGGGGTTTCTTTTTGGATTAAGTGGGTAATCTTCTTTTTTGGGAATCCATTGGCTGTAAGTACATTAGTGAGAGTGTGTAGTTTGGTTTTTAAGTATTGTTCATCAGCTAAGCATTTTGTTCTGGAGATGAGTGTCTTGGCTATGGAATTGATCTGTGCTGGGTGGTGCTGTGAGAGTGCATGCAGACAGCGGTTTGTATGTGTTTTCTTCTGGTAGATGGTGTGTCCTAGGGAGCCATTGGATTTTTTGTATACTAAGACATCTAGGAAGGGAAGTTGATTGTTGGCTTCTGTTTCCATGGTGAATTGTATTTTGGGGTGTAGGCTGTTGAGGTGTGTGAGGAAGTTGTTCAGTTTTTCTTTCCCATGTGGCCAGATTATGAAGGTGTCATCTACGTATCTGAGCCAGAGTTTGGGTTTGTGATCATATTTTTCTAGAGCTTGTGTTTCAAAGTGTTCCATGTAGAGGTTTGCGATGACAGGTGAGAGGGGTGATCCCATGGGTGCTCCTTCTATTTCTTTGTATTTTTGTCCATTGTAGGTGAAGTATGTATTGGATAGGCAGTGGTTGGTAAGATCTAGGATGTTCTTGGTGGGGTTGTATTTGTTTTGGATGGCTGTCAAAGCTTCTTTTATAGGCACTTGGGTGAAGAGGGATATGACATCGAAGCTCACTAGTAGGTCACTGGGTTGTAAGTTTTGTTTCTTTATGAAACATTTTATTTCTCATCAGCAAGATCCTCCAAAAACACAACATTAAAACAGTATTCTGCACAAACAGAAAAATATCCACCATCCTAAGAAACCCTAAAGACAAAATCGAGTTAGAAAACCAAGGAGTATACGAAATCCCTTGCACTGCCTGCCCCACCACATAAATAGGACAAACTAACAGAAGAATTAGTGCACTCATTGAAGAACACAAGAACTCAATCAAAAAAGAACTGACCTCTTCCCTGGTCCAACACCTCAAAGCTATAGGACATGAAATTGACTTTAAAAATACCAGAATTATCAAACACTTCAACAACAGAATAATCAGAGAAGCCATAGAGATAGAAAAACGCCCACACAGCATGAATAAACGAGATGATACCTCCCGCCTACCAACCATTTGGAAACCTGCCCTCATTAATAAACAAATGAAGAATGACACCAGACCCACACACGAGTGCCACACAAGATGCTACCACCACATTTCCACATAGAAAAAAGACTCACACCCACACAGAAGACACGACCACGAACCAGAAGCCGTACCGCAGCTGCACCACTACCCGCTTCAAACCCCTCTGACCCATACAAGAAGCGAACTGACACCCACCATGAAGATGTGGCACGACCACGAACACGAAGCCAAACAAGATCACAGCTCACCAGCTCAAATCCCCCAGCAACTAAGACTAACCTGAGCACAACCAAGCCCCCACCTAAGCAGAACACACACCCAGCCAATCAGAACACAGTCAACCCACCTCTCTCTCTATATATACACATACATACACACACTTTTCACAAAATTTGACTTGAAAAATATTTCAGATTGTGTATCATGAATCATTTTGCAGCTCAGGAGACATTTAAAGGTTTAATGGAGGGCAATAACTTAATTAATTTAAAGCAGACAGAAAGTTTAACAATATTTCTGTCTGGTTTAAAGAGACATAATTTGAGGGATGCTTATAGCCAGTGTTTTTCATTTTCATATTACAAGCTTTGAGAACGTATGATTTTTATCTTAAGGGGGGAAATTTTCCCTCTTTGAACAAAATTGTTTGAAATGTAAATTTCATTATTGACCTTGCTCAATTTCCCAAAGACAGAGTACTTTGAAAATGTTACCCCTTTATGTATCTAGCACAACTTGTACCAGCAGAAGTGAGAAAATATATCCCACAGTAGGAATACAGCAATTTATAAAAGACTAAAGACAGTATAAATTTTGCATCATTAAGAAAAGGGAGAACATCATTATATACATCAATAGCCATCCCAAGATAGTAATTAAGGCATCCAATGAGACATAATCCTAAAGTACTATAACGGACTGTGGATGACCTGGGAAACCAGGAGAAAAGATATTGCCTCAAAACAATCAGAAAGTTTATCCTTCTCAGGAAGATCTGAGGATCTCAGGAATTTAACCAACTATTTCTCCATAGCTGGTAGTGTTGAATCTTTCCATCTCTGTGCATGTTATAATCCCACTGAAGTAATCATACACTGTACTGAAATAATCTTTTATGGCTTTCTAACTGCTTATCCATTAGTAAAAGGAATAGTTCTGTCTTCAACTGAATATTAATCTTTAAAATCCTCTGTATCAAAGTATGCATATGAATCATTTTTTTAGCTTTTTACATGTCCACCTAGCATAAGGTGTCCCTTTTATTTATGAAATATCTGATAAAAATCAGTGTGTCATTTTGAGGGGATAAAAGGGGACATTAGAAAATTCAGAAAAGATTAAGATGGTGATTATTGATAGAAAGAAAAGTGGAAGATGTAATTATATGTTCACCCTCCCACCCCCAAAATTTCTTTCCTTTCATTTTTTCTTACTTTATATCTTTGGTTTGTTTTGTATTCTTCTACTCTTATTGGAAAAAAAAATAAAAAAATTGAATCATAGCATTTTTCAAGAATTTTTCTTCTTAAGTTACCTTTTTGCAAAATGAAGACAATACTATTGCATCCTTGAGCTAATACAATTTTAGAAAGCAATCAATGAGTACTTTCAAGCTGGTGTAAAAGTTGAAGAATACTTTCAATAGATATAGAAAAAATGTAGGTGATGACAACAAAATCATACTCTTAATATAAGGTAAACTTCGAGATGAGAATGATCAAATCATAGAGCTATGAACCCAATCGCTTTCTCAGCACAGGAATCCAAATTAAACCATTAATGCAGGTTAATGACTATATAATCTCTACCCTAAAGGAGAAAATTATTCGCAAAATAAGGATTATAGCTGGCAATTTGGCTGTGAAGAGATATCAAGGTAATTAAGGTCTCCTACCACCATGACTTCCTTCCTCTTTAAAATATTGGCAATTTACTTTTAGTGGGCAGTCCATTTTATTTCTTTGGCCCGTTGCTGAATTTGAAGATGCTTATATTTTTGGCAGTTAGATCTCCATTTTGTGTACATACTGCATAACTAAAAAGTGACTTTTCTATCCAAGTAAACTGCAGTATGTGCAAATGGATCAAAGATTCTGCAGAATCATTCTTTGGGGGGAGAACCGTAAGTGCAATTATTTTTTATTTGTTTATTTATAATAACTATTATTTATAATAACTATTTATTTACCCATTTATTCAATTTCTATCGTTACCCAACTCAACTAAATGACTCTGGGCAGCTTAAATTCTATAATTCTAAAAATATTAAAACAATTTAAAAGAGATTAAAATAACAAAAAAAAACACCACAAAATAATTAAATATAAACTGACTAAATGAATAAATGGAAGAAGTGTGTTGATGCTAACAATTGGCAGCCCTTTAGGATCAACATCTCTCAGGATGTGCTTTCTTCCTATTCATAAGACATTAGGAAGCATGTCAGTCTAAAAATCATTGCTTCTGTAGTTCTGTGTACATGTGCATGTATACACAACACACACACTCCCTCTTCTAAAACAATGGTGATGGCTTCTGCTGCTGTTGTCAGGACAATGGCAGTGTGCCAGAGATGCTCCAGCTGCATCCAGGTGGGAAATGCAGTCCTGCAGCAAGATTAGTTTGAATAGGAAGTCTTGCTCTGTTTTATAATGGAAACCACTTTCTTGCTGAATCATCTTGAAGTGCCTTTAACTTGCCTTAGCTATCTGGCTTGGAGAGGAAAGTCCTATTCTGGAGATATGTTCTCAATTAACAACAAGTAAACCATTATGAAGCCAAAGCAAGAAGTCCATGTGTGTGAGAGTCCTTGGATTTGCAGTTGAATTCATGTCCCAAATAAGCAGCCTGCTTATAAGAGATATGCTTATACTAGAAACGATGAGATCTTTAAAATGTTTATTTATGGTCAGATTTTTTTTTCTATTAAAGTGCAAATTAAATCTTAAATTACCTTTCTCCTCAGGGATTAGAAACATTCCAACCCAGTGACAGTCGACACTGATGGACGGAGAGCAATTTTTTTTGTCATTTTCTTTATCCCCTGTAGCTCTATTGGTATTTCAAATAAGCCCTTTATCCTCAAGAGTAACTTTTCAGAAAATGTAAGGAAAACTAACTTACCACTTTCATAAGAAAAAATACCACACCAAGTTCTAAACTAATGACACTATTTTCAAGATTTTATAAATTAGACTGTTAAAATATATGCAGCTCTCTAGGCATCTTTTTGTCTTATTCAACAGTCATCTATCAACAATGTATAAACAAGACTGTAGCAATTTAAGCAAGGCTTAGCATTGAGAGTATTAGTTGAGGTTTCCATTCAATATGCTGAACAGGAGAAATTGATTTAGCATAATTTAAGTGAAATAATATGTAGAAAGCCCTTGCTTAAGAACTGTAACTAGAACTGGAATTTTCACTGCTAAGCAATGCAATTGTAAGATGTGACATTATGTGACTGCGCCAAGTACGATGGCAGTGCCAAAAATTCCAGTTGGTATTATTAAGCATAGCCTGTAAGATTGCAGCATCCCACAATCCCACAGTCACCATTTGTTATCTCCTGCTGGCCTTCCAAGTGACTTTGCTCATCAGAAGTCAGTTGTGAATGTCACAAATTGCAATCACGTAATTGTGGTATGCTGCAATGTTATAATTGTGAGTCAGTTGCTGAGTGTCTGAAACACAATCACATGATCAATGGAACACAGTGATGGCTGTAACTACAACTACGACCATTGGTAAATACTCCATTGTAAATTTAAATGGTTACTGAATAAATAGATTTTAACCAAGGATTACCTGTACATGTTATCTAAACAGAAGGACTTGGCTCATTGACTGGACCATTAATTTTTGGATCCAAAATAGACAGCATTGCTTATTAAAAATCTTAGTTGTTTTTAATTAGTTTGTTTCTTTCAAACATCATATAAATGTTTTACATGTAGTTTTGAGGTGCTATAAGGATTGTTCTGTAAACCTTTTACTGAATGAAATTGCCTTCCAACTCTACTTCATCATTTTTCCTGCCAGCAATACCTTCTTTACCTGAACTCTATTTCATTTCTTGTCCTTTGATTTTATTTTTTCAATTAATCTCTACCGTGAAACCATAAAGAGAGACACCTGGTGGAAATTAAACTACAAACATAGTATTTGCTTTATCAGGAAAGCAGAAATAGATTCTGAAGCAGATCAGTGAAGCATGAGCTTTTCTTTCTGGATCCAGGTCCCCAAAGAGTAATTGTATCAGTATTTCAAAATACAGGAGTGGCAATCTAGTATTAATCAACAGACATATTTTGGGTTATAGTTTAAGAGAAGCTGCTCTTTCATCCCTTTCATTTTAATTCAAATTTTCAATCTTGTTCTGGAAAATACAAAGTACACTCATATATTTGGACTTTGCTATGACACATTCAGTGTGCAGGACCATTTTATCTACATCTCCTTTTCATGCACATTCCTTCATGCATTGAAGTATTAGTGTACATGGTTTAAAATGTTGATCAAAAAGGAATGTTGAAGTCAGGACCAAATCTTCAAGGTTCCATTTGTGCTGTCATAAAACACAGATATGTTCTACAAATACAATTCAATCATTGCACAAAATTGAATACTGACATGAAAATACAACCATTTCCTGTCTCCTTTTTAGCCATCATGAATGTAAACAAACTCATATACAATTCTAGTTATAGCTTATGTGAACTTAAAACTCAGAACTATTTATTTTCACTCCCAATCTGATTCCAATTATAGCAACTGCATCAATTAATTAAGCAACTGCATCACAAATACAACAAAGATTAATCCCATATCTAAGTTTGTCTGTCCTTCAGAAGGCAGCTAAAAATGTCTCAGGAACATTACATTATTTACACAATGGGTTTCAAAGGACTTACATCTCTGAGAAGCTGCTCTTATACAGTCATCCACCCCTGAAAAGAACCACAATACGGCATAAAATTCATCAGTCCAAACTGAAATGATTGATGGAAACAGGGACACCACTTCACTCAAAAGTGGATTACCTAGCAGTCCATTATGTAGATGGAAGGAAAATAATATATTATAAATTATAAAAGGATATGAACACTCTTTTTATGTTTGTTTCTAAATTGCAGCAGTTTTGAAAATTCTTTGGATATGGCTTCTTACTTTCATCAATAAATATTACTTTATTTTATTCTGTAAGTATTAATTATAGTCCCTGGATTTTTGTGGGCATGTCTAAAGTATTTTTTCCTGGCTACGTGCTACAAGCTAGTAACATTGCTTTGAGCACAGATAAAGTACTTCATGTTCTCCTAAGTGACACCATAACACTTGATTTATTTATAAATGTGTTTTAAAATTGCTTCCATAACAAGAGATATAATTTTGAAACAAACCTTAGAGTCCTACTTATCATTTTTATTTCTTCATCATCCTTCTGATGCATTTTAAAACAAAAAGATAGTGAGTGGCAAACTGGGATTTTTCTGTATAACACATCCATGAACAGAGGAGATGAATTATAAACCTGGACATCCAAATGAAGAAATGTATGGACAGACATGAGGAAAGGGTGTGAGAAAGTCAGCATGAAGAGTTGCACCCAACCAAAGTCAGAAAAGAATATGCACATGCCAATAATTCACACAAAAGCATACATAATCATTATATGAAGAAAAAGGCTAATTCTGCATCATCATCAATACATCTATTTATTTATTTATTTATATTTAATTTTGTCATTAATCATCACCTGATTAATCAAGACACTAAGGTTCTGTTATTATTCAAAATACTGAACTACAGCAGAATATTCTTCAATTCTTTGAGATTTGTTCCAGACAGAAATGTGGTTGACTTGCTCCGATTAGTATTTAATAATGTACTTCAAACTGATAAGGAACACTTTGCCAGTCCAGGGTAAGTAAAATTCAATGGAGAAAAAGTGGCCATAAATATGTGAGTTTCTGCTTTTAATATAAACTGCATTAGTTAGTCTATAAGCCACTCCCAGACTTTTGTTTCTTCAAAGACAAGTTCACTCAGATCAATATAATCTATTATTAACATGCACTCACTCATCTTATCCATCTCAGTACTCTACTATATTTGTAGCAGAATGCAGGAGCTCAGGCATAATGTTGCTCATCTGAAGGAAATTAACTCACTGTCCATATGTTATTTTGTCCCCACTCCCATATTTGTGGGCAGAGCAAGCAAAGCAAAAACCTGTTAGCCCAGTATACTTGCCATAGTTTAACTCTGAAGGAGCCACCATTTATATATATTTCTATTTAACTTCTTTCATTTGGAAAAAACACAAAGGAAACAGAATGCAAAGCAAAGCAGGTTGTTAAAATTTGTAGCGACAGACACTAAAACAAAGGACATGAAAGTGAATAGGAAACAGTATAAGTGATCTGAAAGCCAAACAAGTAATAATGGGAATTGAGAATGAAGACTGACTGAAAAACAATGCAAAATACAGGAACTGCATTAACATACAAAGAAAGGGACAAATCTCAAGAGACAATGAAATGGGTCAGGTTATCAGAAATTACACTGTTTCATTTGTTCAATAACTATGTTTTGAAAATGAGAAATACAAGTATACACAGGATGGGGTGGCAAAAACCTCATATGAATAACTAGGGTTTTTTTTTTATTCATCACAGTAATCAGCCCTTTTTATATTTATGTTTAGAGGTAATGCAAGAATCTACAACCTGTATAAACTTATGTGCAAAGTGATAAAGGGAGTTGTTCTTGTCTGTCTTTTATTTTGATGCTTAACCTATTCCAAAAACCAAAGGGCAATCTATGTCTATGCTAGTCCACTTCACTTTCTCCTGTGTGTTCTTTTTCTTTTAATTTTTTTTATTTTATTTCTCTTCGTATTCTCTCTCCTTAACAAAGATTCAGCTACATCCAATGTACAGGTGAATCAATAGTCATGCCAAGCTCAAGGAATCAGATCAACTCACTGAGTAGGCAAAAGTAGTTTCTTTATTTCTGATTACATCTTTACAAGAAATGTCATGCTCTTGGAAAAAGGCAGATAAAGGTTTCCAGAGTTTAACCTCTGTAGCTTTTTCCCATGGAATGACTCCAAGCTAGATTGCCTCTTACTTCCCTCTCTATTCTAGCCAATGATTCCACAAGGGACGATCAAAAGCATCTTGTCATATTGCATTAGTCTGGTTCCTTCAGACAGGAAGACACTACAGTGAGTGGTGAGGAGGACAGAAAAGATTATTGGCAGTTCATTCCCTGCCAATATGGGTGTAGCATATATGCATTGCTTGAGCAGGGTCTTCAGGATTGTCTGGGATATTACATGTCCTCTTCATGACCTGTTTTCTTTGTTACCCTCTGGGAGGAGGCTTCGTATCAAAGCAGAACATCCAAATTCAATCACAGTTTTGTTCTATACAGCATCAACTCTCAAGCTTCCTTTTTCCATCATGTATTCAGGGTGGACACTGATTAACATGTATATGTATGGGTGTAGGTATATACATATGTATATGTATACTAATGAATAGCAGCTTGCTAATGAAGAGCAGCCGTCCTTTCACACGAAGCCAAACTGCACTGAAAGCCTCCAACACAAGAACAGAGTGTTGCCAGCCAATCAAAGCCACAAAACAGACAGAAGAAACCAGAAACACCAATCAATCAAACTCCAAGTCCAATGAACACAGACCCAGGCTCCTAGCCAATCAAAATGGACCAGCCTCAAATTTGAAACCAGGAACTAACTCTATACAGAAGCCTGAGGATGGCAGATGAGATTCTGCTGAAACATTGCTACAACTTTAACAGAACTACAATGACGTGGGATAATACCCGAAGGAAACTAAACAGCATACATATGTATGTATATAGCACGTGTATATATAACAGAATTTCATTTTTAATGTGTGCCAAGTGAATAATCCAAGTGAACCTATCCAACACATTTTCTCTTATTTTTCCCCATAATAACAAACTTGTGAGGTGAGTTTGGCTGAGAGAGTGTGACTGGCCCAAAGTCACCGAGCTGCCTTGTTGACTAAGGTAGGAGTTGAACTCACAGTTTTTTGCTGTATAGCCTGGTGCTTTACCACCAGACCAAGCTTGTCAAATGCAAAGAATCAAGACTATTCATGTAGGCTTGAGCATAAATGATTTATTGAAAGCTATACACAAGTATCTGGACAACTAATAGTCAATACTAAATTGACCTAGCTAAAGGTCAACAGAATTCAAAAATGGCTGGACTTGGTTATCTAGTGGCAATGCATGAGCTCTAAACTGATCATGCATTTTACTCCACTTCCAGTTCTGCTTGTTGTTATCCTACAGCTGGCTGCATTGTATTTGTATTTGTATTTGCATTTGCATTTGCATTGATATAATAAGCTGCTAGACACTTTTGTAGTATAATGCCAAAGTAAATACATTTCTGAATTTCATATATTTTATGAGTCCTAGTGAACCTAGAGATCCAAGCATAAGGGTTAAACCTACAGAGCTTAGACCCCTTTTCCAGTTCTGTTCTTTAATCTTCTCAACAAGCAGGCAAGAGTATATACCCAGTAGAACTATACATACAGCACTGCTTGCCAACTAAGGGAAAAGACTAAATAATTTCACAATACATTTTGATACATTTATTACACAATTAAGCACCTATATATTTCGAATAGTCAGTTTTTTTTTTTTAAAAAAAGCAAAGCAAAAAAAAGAATTCACCAGTCAATTCATTTTATAAAAGTTTTACAAATTAGGATTATTTTGAAGACAAGAATAGGCATGACATGAAATGAGATAATAACAGGACAAGTTTCCTATTACAAAGGTGTTAACATTTAATGTACATTTTCAGCTGTAGTGTCGTGTTATTTGTACCTTTGTACCTATTCATTCCTTATTTTTAAGCAATTTCTATTCTTATCAGTAAATGTAAGATTATCCCTTAATTCACAGGTAATTGCTTGATAAAAATTCTTTCTATATCAGGTATGGTCAGAGATAAATACAAGAAGGATGGGTTTATCTTATATTCACTCACCAGGTCTATTCTGAATGTCTGATAACAACTCCCCCCCCCACACACTTTTGTTTTACTATATATATTACTATATATTTCATTGAGACAGAAGAAAATGTTCGGCCCATTTAATACCCTCTTTCCCATAAATAAATGTAGTGCTGGCAGTTTTACCAGAAAATTGGCAAGGAAGAACTGAATAGTGGAATAAAATCTTTCCTTTATGTCCAAGAAAAGTCATTCAGTCAGAAAGATCACCAGGTTTTATGATTTCATGTACATTTTTGATGGATAACATATGTTAATCAATAGTGCTCAGTTTAAGATTTGGGATTACAAATACTTTTTTTTCTTCAGTTTGGTTAATCTTGTATTGATTTTTAGATGGTATACTGCTTGAATTGCAATATGCAACTAAATAAAGAGTGTTCTAAGTGTATATGTCATTCATTCATTCATTCAATTTCTATAGCCATCCAGCTAACCAAGTGACTCTAGGTGGCTTATAATTCTAACATTCTAAAATAATTTAAAATATATTAAAACAATGAAAAATCTACTAAGTGTAAATAGCAGTCAATATGCTTAACTAACAGTAAAGTATATGTTACTTATATGTACTGAACTTTAAAAAAAAATCTTATCTCAAGAATCCACTCTTGCAGCCTGTCGACAAACTCTAGAAAAACATAGTGCATCTTTAATAAGCATTTATATCTGTTAGGAATATGAGTCACCTAACAGCTATTTCAGTTAGAAATATATAAACCAGGATAAAAAAATGCAAAACTGTAATTAGGTGTGGTTTCTCAAATGGTCATAAGATGGAGCCAGAAACCTGGGTTGTTTAGTCTTAGTCTGAGTCTCAGAAGAGAGTGTATCTCTGTTTCCTTCTGTTGGAAAGTATTGCTGTTCCTCCATTTCTTCTAATTAACTGATATTACTGGATTTAATGTAAGTCTGTTACTGAACTGTTCTTTGACACTGGACTTTGATATTTGGATTATCCCTGGATTGAAAACTGACTGATTTAACTTGTGAATGACTTTGGACTGCTTATTTTGGACTTTGCTTAAACTTTCTGGAAGTAAAAACCTACATTTACTGTACAGTGTATCTGTGTACTGTGTGTGCATTATTCAAACACTTCTCTCAAATACATTTCCCTATATGTGCTCATTCTCCTAACGGGGAATTACCTCAACACTATCCAATCAACTTTGAGAAATTTGATTGGATAGCAGCAAAGCATTGATAAGTTAAAATATTAGCAAATATAGTACATTTCCAAAACCTGAGGTCAATCTGGGAAGTTGATCTGATATAAAAATTAGCAAAATGATTTGGTTAAAATTAGTTTAAATTAAACTAAAATTACATAATCTATAATGCATGCAGCAGTGCTGAAAATTATACATCGACAGCATCTGACCCCACTTTATATACACAATTATAAATAGAAGATTGTTTTTGAACTGTTGTTTGGAGTGGACCTATTCCTGTCCTTCGGAGAACAGTCTGCATTCTGAGACGACACCTTTGTCCTCAGCTGTTGTTAGATTGCCCAGTTGCCAGCCATGATGAGGAACATGGTTGACCATCTGGCAATTAGATCCAGTGTGCCAGATGAAACCATTCCTGAGCCAGCTAGGTTTGGCAAAGTTTGTTCATTCCTCATTTACACAAGTTTTTGCAAAATGCTCTGTGTGAAGCTGCCGTTGAAAAATATCCAGATTTCAATGGGGAAAAATGCACCAGCAGACACCAGAAAGATCATATGGTTGCCCATGTTGACAGATTTGCACTAAATTATGTAGAGTTTTCTGGGCATAATTTACAGTGTTGGTGCAAGAAATAAACATCTCCTGTGTCACTCCCAGTTATGGAAGGCAATGTCCCAGAAACTGCATTTGGCCCTTTAAGTTCAGTAGAACAAACAAAGCACATTTCTTTCACCATGGTATGTCTAGTATTAGTAGCTGCAAGGCCAAATTACAAATAAAAAACACCCATACACTGTGCTAGAGAGAAGATGGGCTCTGAAGATGGGCTCCAGCAAGAGTCTGAAAGCTCGGAAGACTAAACTTCTGGTCCCGGTGACTGACCCAGATGGATCCTACAACATTATTCTCGGACACATATATTTGACTTCATTTGTACAAATAAAAAAAAAAGTTTGTGAATGTGTTCCATAAAAGCCGCATACAGTATCACTGGAATTATATGTTAGAAAATATCTGACACCTTCTAATCCTATTAATTTTCCAAACAAAATATTTTTAATGTTGAAGGTGTCTGGTCCGGAATACAATGATATATGATCTGGCTGAATATCCTATTTTCTTTGACTTTCTTAACAGATGTAATGAAGCAAAACAGAATTATGTGATTTAACAGTGGTTTTTCTCCTGTCAACCCAGTCTTCTACTTAATATTCTTCTGTTTCATCCCAGGGTAGTCAATAGATCTTTACTCATTTTTTATGTATTTTGAGATCTCTTATTTTACTTTTTATTATATTAGTTTCTTTTTGTCAGAAAAAAGACTTGGATTCACTCAATACTATAGCCAGAAATAAAGTTCCTGTTTATCTGTTTATCCTGTTTATCTCCATGGTGACAAAAGTAAATTAAGTGTTGTTGCAATGTATCAGATCTATATTTAATAAAATGTAGGTCATACAATATCACACAGAAGATCACCAAAGCTATTTATTAAAAGGTTAATGTACTGATTGTCTCTATATCCAAAATAACTTTAGTAAACCCTCTTAGTCCTGTAATGACTCTTCCTAAATGGTAATAGCTTGATGCAAAACAAGGATTTTATTGCAGCATCAAAATAAATCCCAAATATGTGTTCTTGTCTTAAATGTCTCTATCTTATTAGTCTATAATATAAGATATTATCTTCATGTGCCAGAGGGCACCCCTAAAATAAAAGGCAACAGGTAAGGCAAAGCTATCATCTTCAAAACAATCCTTTGAGTATTTAAAAGAAAAATAAAAGAGGGAATGAAACATTTTTGGAAGTTCCTATACATACATACATACATACAGTACATACATATCTACATATATCCATACATACGTACATACATTACTTTCTGATTAAAGTTTGCAGCAAATATTGAGTAACACACTACTAAGACATGGATCAATTGATATAATTCTTGCTTGATATTTTCAGATTACACTGTAATTGTTGCAATTTCTAGAGTTTATATATTGCATGTTTATAGGCAATATAACTATATCTAGCATATGAAATTGGCAAGCAATTAAGCAAACCAACTAAATTTTCTAACTATACATTTCCAACAGATAGTATTCTTTCTTTTTTAACTCACACTTTGTAAATCATAGTAATCTGGATGTTATCTGTACAATAAACTATGAAGGGTAGTCCAGATTGTCTTCAATTTATGATCACAATTGACCCCAGTATTTATATTGCTAAGGAAGAAATTTGTTCAATGACTTTTGTCCCACTTTACAACTTTTTTGCCACATTTGTTAAGTGAATCACTGCAATTATTAAATTAGTAACACAGTTGTTAAATGAATCTGGTTTTCCCATTGACTTTGCTTGCCAGAAGGTTGCAAAAGGATGATTCCGGGGCAGAGCAACTGTCATAAATATGACTCAGCTGTCAAGCACATCCGAATGTAAATCATGTGACTATGGGGATGATGCAATGGTCATAAGTGTGAAAAATGGTCATGAGTCACTTTTTTCAGTGCTGTTGTAACTTTAAGCGATATTTGTATCCCTGCTAGAAAATTATGATATATAAAGCAACCATTATTTAAAATATCACAGAACTCTTAGAAAAAAATGATATTCCATATTAGACAAAAATCTGTGTCTCCTGATAATGGTAGACAAATAATAAGAAATATGATGGAATTTACACCTGAAGAAATGTTTATATCCCATCTCTACAGATTTGGTTTGATTTCATTATCTTTATACGATTACAATTTTACTACAGAAGTAGTAAAACCAACTGAAATAGATAATATAAAAATACCATTAATATATATAGTATTCACAGGACATTTTTTTCTACCTCTAAATTCTCATGTAGGGAAAAATCATTATTTATTGGCTTTCAAGAGTTGTTTCACCAAGTGTATTGAAACAAGTAATGCTTCTCTTTTAAGTATCAAATGAGCCACATCTTTTGGGAGGTTTGCACTGCCAGCTGTCTACACACATACTTACCTTTGCAGCCACTTTGTTGTCAGTGGTAGTACTGTCACATGCAGATAACCAAGCCAGCCTTGAAAACAGTTCTGCAACAATTCCAAAGAACACAGCTGCTTTAATACCTGAAAGAGCTGTGCTTTGCCTGTACTAACAAGCTGTGCAAAGCAGCTGTTTCCATATCTATTGGTGGCAAACAGAGGGAAGACATGAGAGAATACAAACTTACTCTTCTTTTATATTTGGTGGCTGAATATCCTGGATGCTCCTCAAGTACAAATACAGCTTGGGAGAAGGTGGATGCCAATCAATGGCTTCTTGCACTACAGCATAGAAATCAGATAAAGAATGTGTCCTAGGGATGCTTTGCTAATTCAGCCTCCCTGATTTACTTTGCTTTACTTTATTTACTTTACTTTATTTATATTGTTACTATCAGAAACCAGTTATCAATGAATCTACAAAAAACTTTTGAGGTAGGATGTGTCTCTTTTTCATAGAATTAGTCAAAGTGTATGGGGCTGTCAAACTCTCGGCCTGCAGACCAGATGCACACTCGCTCCCAGTTTAGCAAAGGAGAAAAAAGTCCTGATACGTCATGTGATACCATGTGACGTGAGATTGACACCCCTGATCTAAGTGCATAGTTTCATATTTTATATTATACTGGAAGCGCTTGTCTGGATCCATAATGGAGGAAACAGGTGTTGATCTCCACCACTCAATGGTAAAATCTGAACAGATCTTAGGATGCTTCTTTAAGAACCTAATCTAGTGATAGTGCGCCTGCTACTTTCTTAAAAACTTCTCTTTAACACAGCAGTCCACTGGACTTCCTGGCATTGCAGGGAGAAGGGATGGTTCAATACAAGCAGTGCATATGTGCTCTCATACAGCTCCATTTGTGCAAGCAGCAGATGCACACACCAGTCGCTTACACAAGTGACACTGCATACATGAGCCCGCTCACCTCCTGCTTGCACAGCCCAGTTCTGAATGGTCTGTGGACCAGGGTTTGGGGGTCCCTTGCTTTAATGTATACCATATATAGTTCCACTAGTTCTGTTCTGACCCAGCCAAAATCCCATCTGTATAGCAAATACAGATAAACTCAATAACACAAACTTTCATGGCTTTAATCTACAAATAAACCTCTTTGTAGATAAGAAATGGCTTGCAGCCAATTAGTCCAACAAGAAAAACCTTGGCAGAAGTCCTCAAATAAATCAGAGTCTTTAATCACAACACTGAGTCCTTCGAACATTTTTGCCTTTTGCAAAGAAAAAAACCATTTGAAACCAGACTTACATTCCTTGGAGGGAGTGGCTATTAATTAGCATTCTTACTCCTGACTCACCTGTGCTGCTCTTCCATGAATCATCCTGCTCTCACTCACACCTAGCACAGTCTCCTCAGGAATGTCCTCCTCATTGCTGCCGGCTAACCACAACAAGTTCTTCTATTATTGTTAGCTCCCAGATACTATGATGCGGTCACTGAATGATGTAAGAATATTTCAAAGATATGCAAAATATTTCTTTGAGAAAAAAAAAAAACCTTCAAAGCAAAAAACATCAGATGCTTTCAGAATTTCATTAACATGATTTGGGAAGTTTCAGAGCAGGTGTGTCAAACTCACTCTCAGCCAGTCCTTGAGTATTGAAGGTTTGTCCTGAAATGAATACAAACTCCAGCTCCTTTGTAGTGCAATGATGGTTTATTCATTAAATCAGCAAATAACAAATACTCTTATCTGACAAGAAAGGCTAGAAGCCATGCAAGGTTAGCACTGAGTTTGAGTTTGTTCCCTTTCCTTTTATTACCATTATCATAAGACACACCTCAACCACACCCAGGCCTATATGTAGTTCTAATTCTAGCCACACCTAACCCATTATCTCTAAGTGCTGTTAACCCTAGAACATGTCTACTTCCCTAGCTTATTCCAATCCCCACTAACTGATCCCCACTTTGTGCCACCTTCACCATGTTTTAATTTAAGGCTAAACTATCACCTATATGTGCCCCCAACCCCCTCTAACATGATGCGCCATATCAACTCAGGAAAAAAGCCATTGATTGTCTCCAGCCCCGCAGTTATTTCAGCATTATTCCAACATCTGGCCTGCTAACATTACACTGCTGATGTCATCTCAAAGCGACCCTTAACACCATCGACCAGAACATCGGAAAAAAGACCAGGCACTCATGTTGTTACGGCGGCATCACGTGATGTATCGAGACTTTTTCCCCCTTTGCTGAACAGGCTGTGGGCATGGCCAGCATATGACACATCTGGCCCATGGGCCAGGAGGTTGACAGCCCTATTCTAGAGTCTTTAAAGTCTTTTAAAAGAAAAGAGGCAGGGGAGCTGAAGAGTATGCACTTTTTAAGTTCTGTTCATGTTGCTGATGTGTACTATAAGTAGTCCTCAATTTATAACCATTATTTTAGTGCCTGTTGAAAATTACACTGGCACTGAAGTAAGTTTTCACACGACTTTTGCAGTATTCTCATGGTTACATGATCAAAATTAGGGTGCTTTTGGTTCGTATTTATCATATTTTGGCAATTGGTTCATATTTATCATAGTTGCAGATCTCCTTTTGCAACCTTTTGACAGGCAAAACAGGGAAGATGGGGAAGCCAAATTCACTTAACAGCCATGTTACTAACTTAACAACTGCAATGATTCACTTAACAACTATCACAAGAAAGATAGTAAAGATGGGAAAAGATGGGGAAACCTCACCTAACTACTATCTCAGCAACAGAAGTTTTGGGCTCAATTGTGGCAACAGGTTGAGGACTTTATAGAAATGGCAAAAAATGGTATTGCCTAGGAAGAAAATATGTGAGGTTGTTTGTAACAATATGATTCTACTTCCTGTCAGAAAATGCAAATATCTCCAATGCTTCATTGTAACATTTCTCACTCAGCTATAACAGTAGAAATGTGATTTATGATGACACTGCTTGCTGAAACAGCCAGCAGATTTTAAACAATTGTTGATGCTGTCATGCCTATTTATAGTGCTGTCAACTTCGGGCACTTATTTGTGTTTTTAAATTCAATGGATGAGCACACAAAACTCATTTTTCAAGTTAGAATATTTTCAAGGACACACACACACACACACACACACACATCCTTGAAAACGTGTGTGTGTGTGTGTTACAAATATCTCTTCTTAAAATATACATTTCTGTTACAGCTGTACCATGCATATGTGTTGAGTGTACACATGTCTTATGAAGAGTCTGATTGAGAAAATGCACATAATTTGAAGTATCATTATGGAAATTAAAACAATATTTTTAAGAGCATGGCTCAAGCCAGTTTCTAACTCCCTTCTTAGAACATTCTTTTCATGTAATGATAAGTGGGTAAGATGGAGACAAACTAAACAGCTAATTGAATGCCCAGCATGGTTCCTGGAATTCTTACTTGTACTATTTTCAAATGATAAGCTTACTGTTTTAAAACATGGTAAATGTCCACTTTCAACCTTTGGTTAGTTTGCCAACATCCCTGCCTCCCAATATATCCATGGTTTGCCTAGGTACTTTTTTTTTTTTTTTTTTAAAGAAAAGAAGCTTAATGTACCTGATTCCATTTAAAATAAATTACTGAACAGGATTTTTTTTTTCTCAGTTACAACAGAAAATTGTGATGTTATTCTATCACCTGTAGTTCATTGGTGGTATTCTACCAGTTTGGTCTGGTTCAGATGAACCAGTAGTAAAAAATGCTATTGGTTCAGCCGAACCACTAGTAAAAATAATATGCGATTTAGATTAGGTAGAAAGCAGGAAATCATCAAATTTCTTGATTTGTAGCTAATCTAAATCATGTACCACAGCTGATCTCCCCCCTCACTGTTGTACTTGTCTCGCCAGGAGGCTTCCCTGAGGCCCAGTACGCAAAAAATGGGGCATGGGGGGGAAGCTTTGCAGCCTTTCTGCACCACTTTTTTGCTCCCAGGAGGCTTCCCTGAGGCCCAGTAAGCAAAAAAAAACAAAAAACCCACTAGGGTATGTGGGTTTGCTGTGAAAGGGGGAAAAAAAATACCACCTAGCCACATGGGAGAAGGTTAGTTTAAAAGCATTGCATATATACACTTGCTTGAACTTGCAAACACAAGAGTTTTACCAAAAAACCTCTTGGAATGTGTCCTGTTTGTAAGATGAGCACTGTCTGTAATTGTCCTCTTATTGTTTCATGCCAAAAGGGACTAATTCAAAATAGCTTTTCATATTACTTCTATAAATTTATGCTAGGAGCTTAAATGAATTGTGTTACTGTGTATGTTGTTGTAAGCATACAAAAAGTATTTTTAAGACTTCATAACACAGTAATGTACAGTAAAAATGTGTTTTCAGGCTTTTAAATCTGTTTTTATTGATTGCAGTAAAGTGCATAAAAGAATTGCTTAAATGCAATAAAGATTAGTGAGACTTAGACATTGCTGTTATCAAGATTCACTCTACAGCTGTTTGGTATCTCATCATAACATTTATGAAATACTCATACTTAAATACCCTAAGAAATGCTAACAGTCATACAAGTTAATAATTTTTTTAAAAAACCTGCTTTCCCACATTTAATAATCTGGTTTACAATATATTCATATTTCTAAACAATCATAGTTTTCATATTATTTTGTTAAATTAACCAATTTATCAAAATAAACTAAAATGGACCATTAATGGTTAAGGCCATAATGTGTGTCCCTTACCACTTTTACACTTCCAATATAATGAGGGTGCCCTGTAAACACTAAAAATATTTTTGTTGAATTAATATTAATCTCACGATCATTAGACATGTATTTAATATTCTTTAATATTCACTTAATATGGAATATCCCAAATGTCTTTTAGAAATCTTGAAAATAACTAATTTAATTTAATTTAATTTAAAAATATTTTTAAATATTTACAGAAAAATAATGTTAATTTAGAATGATCCAAAACATATACTAATATCAGTGCAGTGCTAATTCAACTGAACCAAATTTTGAAATCAGTAAATGTTTTCATTGAATATACTGCCATTTTCCAATTTAAATTCACACATTCCTCTTGAAATAATTGAAATAGTTTAAAAATGTTTGGCAATGATCTGCAATAGCCTGGCTTGCTTAAAATTTCAAAAATAATAATCAAACAAACAAAAAAACAAATACATACATAAACAAACAAATAAATAAATACATATGTGCATAAACAAACAAACAAACATTTGCCTCTTTTATGGTAACAAATGGAGCTAAATCCATGCCAATATGTCCAAGGAGTTTCTTTTAACTTTCTAATTGTGCTTATCATCGTTTTTCATTTTTCTTTTCTTTTGCTGTTCTTTTTACTTGATCACTTGCATTCCACTGAGAAAATGGAGTCAAAATATGTGCCCAATGAAAAGAATCATTCTCTAACAAAATAGGAAGATGAATGACTTTTTCAATTGTGACTCAGTTGGGAAAATTTTCCATAGCTTGCACTATGACTCAGAGCATCTCTAATTAATGCTGTCAGTAACCCTTTCACACAAGAGGTTTATTTTTGCAAAGTGTCTGAACTCAAATCAATTAAATTCTGCAGCACATGCATTTATGAATTATTGAAATTGCCATGTAAGTTACTGTGGAAAGTGTGTATTAAATAGGCCTGTCCCACATAAACAAAAGAGTTTTTGACAGTGACCTCAGCCAATTTATTGTTAGCAAATTCATTATCTGCCCCATGCTAGTAGATATCAGACTTCTAAATAAGAAGGAATTTAAAACATAAATATTAATGATGGTGAAAATATAGATTATACAAAAGCAGTCATAGAAACATTCTGTCTGTTCCCTATCTGACTCTAGTGTAGTAGTTTCCCATATTGTGATCAGGGCTGCCAAATTCCCGGCACACGGGCCGGATGCTGGCCACACCCATGCCCAGTTTAACGAAGGGGGAAAAGTTCCTGATACATCACGTGACGCCACTGTGAACGCTTGAGTTTGACACCCCTGATATAGATCATACATACTTCTCTTACAATATGGGTCTCAAAACAACTGATGAAGGCTTGGCGGGTTGTTTTCTTCACAAAGTTTTTTTTAACCAGTTTATGTAAAAAATGTACAGGAAGTTCTGGACTTATGACCACAATTGGGGCCAGAATTTATGTTACCCATTAACATTATCATAAACCAGCTGTGAAGGTCACACATTGCAGTCATATGACTCTAGATGCAACAACTTTCATAAATAGATGCTGGTTGCCAAGTATCCAAATTTTAATCACATGACCATGGAGATAGTGTGATGGTTGCAAGTATGAGGACCAGTAAGTGGAAGTAACTTTTATCAGTGCCATTGTAACTTTGAATGATCCGTGAACAAATAGTTTTAAATCAAGGACTTACAGGATTCAATACAGTATGGTCATTTCAGAGTATATCAAATGGAAGGGTTTTTAAAAATGTTATATGGATTTAGCATTTTTCATTTCATATACAGTTAAATTATAGTAATTAAAAGTGGGAATTCCTTTTTCCTTACTGTAACACCAGTAAAAAAATTGTTAGTTTTATTAGAGGTTCGGACATTTAAATGTATGTGGTTTTTTTAATGACCATAGTATCACAAAGTTTCATATCCTCAGCTTTGATCTAACTTAATACCAAACATTATGGTCACTGTCTATTCTTTTAATTCTTTGTTTTTAGGAATCAATTGCTGATTAAAAGGTCTTGGAACATTATCCATTTGCCTGTGTGTAAGTCCACTAGCAGAATAGTAATCTTCCCCCCACACACACACACGCACAAAACAGACAATAAATAAAATTTGGGACGGGTGAAGAAATCAGCAAAAGAAACTCCGAGTTTAGGAAATGGGTTGAGAATCCAATTCAACTGAGAAAAAAATAGAAAAAACCCTGAAGACATTTCCGAAGCATTCCTATAGTAAAGCAGATGTAAAGCAGCTCAGAATGGTGACAACTCCCCCTCTGTAATACTCTGCCTTATGGTCACATAATCCACAGTGTTGCTCTTCATGCTTCCTGCATTTATTATTTAATAGTTTAAGGACAATCTGGAAGGACTTAGGTTAACGCTGCCATGTGGAAAATGGAATTTCAGCTTCCAGTTCTGGAAATATTTTCCATAGCCAGATGCTTGAATGATAAAAATACCTTCTTTACATTACCACCATCTTGCACCTCCCTCCTCCACACACACACACACACAAACACACACACTGAAGGTGGTGCATGTACTTAATACCCCTGCCTCTTATTTTTGCTCATATTAACAACCCTGTGAGGCTGGTTGGGCTGACACAAAATAACTGGCCCATGTCACCTACTGGGTATTGATGACTAAGGGAAGCCTGGAACTCAGTCTCCTATATTCTACCTTGGCACCTTTACCACTACACCAAACTGGCTCTCATTATACTGAGAAATTCAGGAAATTCCTGTGCCTTTTTTCCTGAACATAACTCTTCTCCTGCTTCAGGAAGTCACATCTGAGGCAGATTACTTGGAACTAGGAGAAAGGGATAGCATTTGCAAGCTGGTCATGAAGGTAAAGTATCCAACTGACAGCTTTTTCACACACTTTTTTTTTCAATTGTGAACCTGAAAGGAACTACAGTGTGTCTTAGTATAACAAATTTCTTTTTATTCTGAATCATGAAATTCTGCAATTTATGACTCTCATTGCAATTAAAAACTGAAGAGCACCTAAGTTCTTTGTTACGGACAGTGTGAAGGATTCTTCTTCACACTGCCCAGGGCAGTGGTTGCCAACCAGTGGGCTGTGGACCACTGGTGGTCCATGAGAAAATTTTGGTGGTCTGCAGAGAAATGTCCCACCCAAAGCACATCCCCCCAAAGCAATTAATCCTGGCTGTGCGGGAACGCAAGGCTGAGCTGCCGACATGGCCTGCCCACCCACTGGCCCCCAACCTTTGGCCAAGCACAAACCTTACCTTGAATAGAGCCACACAAGCTGGAACTGGAAGGTAAGAACAACAGGGGGGGAGGGAAATTTGCCCCAGGATGGCTTGTTGACATTGATGGAAAAGTTGATGCCATATTCCAGAGCTGCAGTAGTCAGAAGACTGGCCCTTTGGTCATCCCAGAGCAGTTCCTCCAGTCCATGGCAGGCCAGTGCACCCTGGTGGAACAGCAGCTGCTCTGGGATGATCAAAGGGCCAGTCCTGTGACTACTTCAGCTCTGAAATAGGGGACTGACTTTCCCACCAACGTCAGCAAGCCACCATCGGTCAAAATTCATGTTAGTGGTCTGCAGGATTTAAAATTATGAGTTTGGGATTCCCTGAGGTCCAAAAGGTTGGCAACCCCTGGTCCAGAGGACTACCACAGAACTTGAAATGAGCTGATATAGTTCCCATCTCCCAAAAGGAAAAAAAATGGATCCAGGAAACTACAAACCTGGAATGTCAGACAATCAGCCTGACATAAATACCTGGAAAGATTCTGGAAACATAATCAAACAACGAATCTGCAAACAACTAGAGACAAACAGAGTCCTAATCAGATACCAACATGGGTTTATCAAAAACAGATAATGCCAGATGAATCTTAATGCATTCTTTGAGAAAGTGACAAAATTTGTGACTAGCAAAATGCTTTGGATATAATTTACTTGTACTTCAGCAAGGCATTTGATAAAGTTGACAACAACCTGCTACTTGATAAGAGAGAAAATTTTGGTCCAGACAGCTTTACCCCAGATGGATTTCTAACTGGCTGATCAACTGCACACAACCTGTAGTCCTTAAAAGAACTGTATCTACATGGAGAGAAGTAGGTTGAGGCTGTCTTAAGGCCAGTGCTTTTCCATATATTCATCAATGATTTACACAATGAGATAAAAAAGCCAACACCAGGCTGCATTAATAGAGGAATACAATAAAGATCACATGGAGTGTTAATACCACTTTATAATGCCTTGAAGATCAGACTTGGAATATTGCATCCAGTTCTGATGTTGAGACTCTATGGAAAGAGTGCAGAGAAGAGCAACAAATATAATTAGGGGATGGAGGATAAAACATACAAAGAGTGGTTGCAGGAATTGGCTATGAATTAATACAAAGGAGGACTAGAGGTGATATGATAGCAGTGTTCCAATATCTAAGGGGCTGCCATAAAGAAGAGATCAATCTATTCTCCAAAAGCACCTGAAGGCAGTACAAGAAGCAATGGATGGAAACTAATCAAGAAGAGAATCAACCTAAAACTAAGGACACATTTCCTGAGAACAATTAATCAGTGGAATGATTTGCTTCCACAAGTTGTGGATGCTCCCACACTGGAAATTTTTCCAAGAAATTGGACAAACATTTATCTGAAATAGAATAGAGTTTCCTGCATGAGCAGGGGATTGGACTAGAAGCCCTCCAAGGTCCTTTCCAACTCTATTATTTTGTTATTCAAAGGATTCATTAGAGATGGCCTTAATGAGAGAAGACCAAACATTTTAAATTGACTCCTCTATTCAGGAGAAGTAATTTGTTTCAGTCGGGTAAACAGATATTTATACAGACTCCCATCTTCTGAACATTTAAACATATGTCTATAGAATGAAATGTGAAGCTGTGTCTCCCTATGAGTAAATTGTTCCTTCACTAACAGAGCAAAAATGACTCTCTTGCCAAATACAGGATGAGAAGCAGGCTGTGAACTAGAAAGGTGAAGGAGCTGATTTACTTTAAATTATCAGTATCTTCCTTCAGCTGATGAAGTCAACATCTCAAGAAATGCTATTATATGTTTCAAGTGGAAGAAATAAATCTTTAGTACCTTAATCTATAAATATTTACATCAATGAGCTTTCTCTTATTATTATAATCCCCATCTGAAATAACACATTTTTAACAAGTATGACTAATAAAACCATACAATTTGCTTTCTTAAGGTTATTAATAACTTGATTTATTCTCCTCCACAGCAATAAAACTAAATAGACAACTCATGAGTCAGATTTATTAAAAATCTGTCACACTTTTGCAGTAGGCTAACCATTTTATGGGGAAATGGCCAAAATAAATTCAATTAAATCCCCGAGAGGATTCTTTCAAATCTCTTTGTCCCCACTTCTCTGCTATGCAAATATCCATCTGAGGTCAAGATAGAATATGAACTAATATATTTAAGAATTAGAATTACTTCCACTTGCTTTTAATTATTGATGTCAGACATATTTCAGATATCATTTAAAATGTTACAACCAGTAAGTAAAACAAATATCCTTATTCACAGGACTATTCTGCACAAGCCAAGTGTCCAAGTATCTCTTAAGAGTCCAATCCATAAAGATTACAGAGACAGCAGTCAACAGAAAGACTGCTTTCTTTCTGTATTTCATTGTTAAAAATAATAATTTTAAAACAGTCCCTTAGGAGATCAATACAAAAGACTATTTGTAGCTCAACCTTTAACTGTGGGATCTGTGGTGCTCTCCAAGCTTGGCTGTTTTCTTGAAGACATTTCATTACCCAATTAGGTAAAATAAGTACTAAAAGAGAATGGGGTTTGCTCTCTGACCCTACTCCCTTCTGGCACTGGTCATGTTACCTAGCTGGTTAATGAAATTCTGCATGAAAACAACCAAGCTCAAATATTACCAAAGACCCCCTTAGTCCTAAGAGATCAATATTCCTTTATCAAAACAAAAACAAACAAAACAGAACTACAATTCCAACCATCTTGTTTCTTCTAAAGCTCAAGACAAAATGGCAAAACAAAAGTGCCCAGAGATGGGATGGAGAGTTGCCCATGCCCACAGGAAACTTTTAGTGACCCACAGGAAATGGGCAGTTTTCTGACACTGACCATCACATAGGCTATGCCATTTTCAAGAAACTGCAGATTTTTCTGCAGCAAAATCTTACAGAACAACCAAAGACAACTTTATAAAGTAAGAAATAATATCATCAGACTATATCCCATAAAAACAGTATTTGTGCCATGATTATAAAGCTGATCTCTTACTGAAGTGAGGAGTCAAGCAGAAAATAGATTGCTTAATACACTAAAACATACACTGGCTTTCAAACCAAGTGAAACAAAATAACCACTGGCTTATTTGTTTCATTCTGACTTCAATAAATGATGCTATTTACATTCTAGAGGCTCCAGTGAACAATTTCATAATAGTTATATTAATCACTTAAAACATATATCCTAACAATTACAAACAACCAATTACTGTGAAATACTTGTGCCCAGGAAAATAATAATGGCTGAAGTTTTTCAATTTCTTATGTTTGAGGTAGGAGTGGGCAAAAGACGAAGTCTGGGTTGCTGTTGTTGTTTTCCAATTTCCTATGCATTCTGCAGACTCTGAACTAATACTGATGGTTCAGAAAGAATTTTTGGCCTTTAAAAAATTAAAGTACCACTCCATACATCATAACCACAAGAAGTTATATTAGTTTGCGATGCAAGTCGTTGCCTGATGATCTCTGGCTACTAATTCCAGGAATCCTGCCCTACAGAAAGGCTTTAAACACAAATTCTACTAAGTGTTTCAACATCAATCACAAATTGTACGAAGTCATACGCTGTCTAAGCATAATTTATTGACTAAGCCACAGTCTGCAGCAAGACATAGAAAGAAGGATGGGAACTACGTGGCTCTCTTTTTTCTTCTTTACAAAATTAGAGTGAGAAGCTGCTTTCAGGCACTTAATTATTTTTTAGAAACTGAAGAGCACAGGACTATGAAGGAAACTGTCATGTTAACTTCTCAGCATTATCCAAGTATATTTCATAGAATTCCAGTTCAACAGAAAAAGAAGCCACCCAAAAGGACAAAATAAACAAGATTTACTCAGAGTACCTCCATAACAGGATGTTTAATCTTCTTGAAGACAAATCCAGAATTGATTATATGATGTTCCTCTGTTTGGGTAGATAAACTGGATTTTACTTGCTGCAAATCTGAAATCAAAGCAAAGCTAAAAAAATTTCCTCCTCTGCTATTGCTGAATATAATTTGGAATAGTTTGCATTCTGCTTTGTGAGAACCTTACTTTCACCTTGAGGGACCTAGGTTCAATTGATATTTAACTGTTTCTTGACTCTGTAGAGTGCTTGGTGCTCTCTGAGATTGCTTGTTTGTTTGCTGGCAGATGTTTCATTACCCAACTATATAACATCATCAGTGCATATGGATGTTTTCTTGCATCCATAAAGATCCTGTTGTTATATCTTTATGAATAGATTTATTTCCCTTTTTTTCCCCTTCCCAATCCTCCTAGCACATGCAAACATTACTAAATAATACTAGGGAATGTACACAGGTCTCAACTTTTTTTCAGACTCTTTAAAGCAGGGCTGTCAACTTCAAGGCCTATGGCCTGCATGAAGCCCACGGGGTGGTTAGATCTGGCCCATAGGGCCACCCTGGAAACAGCAAAGGACCAACCCACAATGCCTCTGCCAATGAAAATAGAGCTATGGAGGGCCGCCCACGGCCCTTCCATGCCCTGTTTTCTGCCTGGATGTTCTCCTGCAGCCCTCTGCCAGTGAAAACAGAGCTCAGGGGGCCACACAAGTTTGACACCCTTGCTTTAAAGTAATAGGCAAGGAATAAGATCAAGATGTCAACCGTGAAGATATTTTTTCCCCTCAAATATTATCCCCTGCATAAGTTACAAAGATTGCCCTTCAGAGCAACAAGAATGAGAGAAGGGCACTAGCATTTCTTTTAAATGTTTTAAATTTTAGCATAAACTGACAGAAAGGAATTTTTGCCAACACAGCAGACAAAGCACTTCTATTGTAAAGGACGGGTAGAAAAACACAGATTGGACTATGGTAATTTCCACTATCTTTAGTGTTTGAATATAGTAAAAAAAGATTATAACACAGACTTCAAAACCATTACAAAGTGATTACATGCTAAATTTGCTTCATTAATCAGTAACAGAAAACAGAGCCCTTTGTTGGTCTGAGGGCTGGCAAGCACAAGATCAAGTCCAAAGGGTATTCTAGCTCAAGAAGTAGAAGAGTCAGAAAATTCATTCTCAAGAACAGCTGACAAGAAAAATGAGAAACAAGGAAAACAATGCCAATCGTTTTTTTATAATTGTAGTTAAAAAAAACAACCAATTTTGAAGTCAGTGTTTATTGATCAAGATGATCACAAATTTTGCTGAACTTATTTATGCTAAGCTACTTGGTTTTTTTTAATAACTTTGCTTCATCCTCAGTAGGTGTTTTCTGCATGGCAGCATGGTAATTCTCATTTCATTTGCTAATTGTGTGATAATTCATATACAAAAAAAGATTGCCTATTCTGCCTCTCGCTCATGTTATGTTACGTTGTGCTGTGTTGTGCTGTATTGTGCAATGTATACATAGTTTGCTAATCTCCATTACAATTCTGTGCAGTAAATGATGTGAGACAATTAAAAATAGAGTAATGCAGAGCTCCTACAGAACAAATATGCACAAAAAGAATGCCAACGCCATTAAAATAAAGATCCCATGACCAATCCATCAACTGCTGTTGCAGAAGAGCCAGATTTTCAGAGTTTTTTTTTTTTTAAAAACCAACCAATCAGGATAGGCCAAATGAACTCTGTAGAAGACATTTAAAAAGCCATGTGATGTAATAGAGAGGCTCACTACCTGGCCTATAAAGGAAGATATTTTGAATATTTAAAAACTAAAAATGTATACATATGAATGTATGAAGGATCCCCCTAAATATATACATATGAGTAATAGGCCAGAAATATTTAATATAGTCTCCACTGTAAGTCAATGCAACTTCATAGATTGCATGGATAGACAAGAAATAAATATATATGTAGCACAGGGTAGAAATAGAGGATCAGGTAAGCTATGAAAAAAAAGCTTATTCAAATGAAGGCCAGAAAGCACTATCTTCATTATGATGGGATATCACTCTATACAAAAATGTTGAAATATGACAGCTAAAATATCCACCAAAATCTGGATTGGTTGATAAAGTCATAAGAAAAAACAAATCAATGAACAAAACAAAAAATATTTAAAATAATCAATAAAAAGACACATTTAAAGTAATTTGAGAAAATATACTTCTAGAAATCCCCTTTTCCCCTAGAAATGCTTATAGAAAAATATAGAACAAACCCAATTCTATAGGAATGTATATGTCTGCTGCATATCATTTAATTCCTTCAATGCATTCAAGCTTTGTGGACCCATCTGATCAGTTAGTTTCTCACAAAACAACAATACAAGATCCTATAAATAGAAATAGTACCATCCTTAACTAAGCTGTAAAGTACAAGAAATTCCTACCTTTCTTTTTAGACTCTTTCTTTGTGCTGGTTTTAACAGCCACTTGAAGTTCTGTCTCAGTTGACATCCTATTGTATCCTTAGTCCTCTTCACACAGATCCAGTATCTTGGCCAGGCTCATTTAGAACAATTCTTCCATAGAATTACTTAGCTTTTCAAATACTAGAATCGAAAGAGCTCATTTCATTCACCCTTTTGAAGTTCTACAATAAAAAAACAACATAATTAAGCCATCTTAAGAATAAGATCTTCTAAGACATATAAAGGTTCAGTTGAAACTTCCTATATAATATATGTTAATTTTCATGTGTGTTAAGAAATCTTATTTTCTCTTTGTCACATTTATGAGAGTTATATTAATTTTAGTGGGATATTTACAGTAGGTAACAAATAAATACTATGAATAAACCTTGATGTTTACTAAAGTCCTGAGAATTTCTTACAATTGCTACATACAAACAGACATAAAATTTATAAATAGTAATAGAATTTTAGACCAATATACTGCTTTATAGTGCTTTACAGCCCTCTCTAAGCAGTTTATAGAGTCAGCCTATTGCCACCAACAATTTGGGTCCTCATTTTACCCACCTCGGAAGGATGGAAGGCTGAGTCAACCTTGAGCCTGGTGAGATTCGATCTGCCAAATTGCAGGCAGCTGGCTGCAGCAGAAGTAGCCTGCAAAACTGCAGTCTAACCACTGCACCACCAAGGCTCTTTAAATATACATGTGTTGTATTTATTAAACATACATGTGTTGCATTTATAGTTTCTGCTGGTTAATGATGACAATAAAGTTATTTGTATCTGCACTTATAGTGTATGTGTGAAAAATTGTTAAGTTTACATCTAAATTTTCCTCTCTGAGCTTATAATGCAATCTTTTCATACTATCATCCAAACAGCTACTCTTGCCTGAGATTAGATTTGTACCTGGTTCTCTCTATTGCTCTTAACATCTCAACTCAACAACTTACTGGCAATTGTATACATAAAGTTTATATTTTATTATTATAAATTTCATAGGAGTGCTTCAGTTTGCAGGAAACTCAACGAAAAAACTTCTTCAAAGCAGCACCACAGAGACTGAAGAACTATCAAATCAATTAGAATAGTCATCATGTTATAATCCTGACATTATAAGAGGCTTAAAATAAAAATCTAAAAAGCAAAATGCTAAATTTCAACACTTTGAGTTGAAGTGATGCAATTCCATTTTCTGACTATCAATTACAGCCGCAAATTAATGTATTATTATTGCCCAGATCAATCCAATATCTTAACACAGAATGTTCCTCCTTCATACAGCTCCAGCAGGTACATAATTAACTATTTTACACATACAATGTACAAAAAGAATCAGAACAAATACTCAATGTATGGTATTTCCACTAGCCCACCTGATTTGTGCATATTTTTATATATAGCTACCAATCTACTGCTTGAAAGGAAAGTTATAAACACTGTGGTAAAAAAGCAGACTACTGTTTAAACCCATATTTCCTATATTTTAATATAATTTGATATTGGACAAAATCACACACTTGAACACATTTTTATGACCCTGTAATCTCTTGCTTCGGGGTGGGTTCAAGGCAACAGGCGTTCATTGGCTGGGTATCCTTCTTGACACCTATACAAAGTTAGCAGCAAATGTTTTCTCTTTGTGCCCTGATAGAAAAACATCTGTTGCTGCCTAGGACTGAATTCTCAACCTTCCAAGTGGGAGGCAAGACCTCTAGGCCACCACTTGAACACAACAATTCATTTCAAATATCTGCTAAATATATAAATGCTTTTTACATCAATTTTTCCACTATTTATGAACATCTTATGTATCTATTTTGTTTTGTTTGGAAAAACACGAGGTAGACCGGGTTCCAACAACGAAAAGTCTTTATTTACAGGAGTCAGTGAAACGGAACAGTTGGCCGACTTAGCAGCAGCCTTTTATACAGGCTAGCCTGCCGGCTTGTAACCAATGGCAGCTGATCGAATTTGCCGCCTCTTTTACTTTATTTGGATTGGTTCTTAGTGAACCAATCCGATGCTTACTTTAGTTGACCAATCAGATTTGCATGTTTTGGAGTAACCCAATTTGCATACAGAACACCCCTCCCCCCTTGGTTCAGTCTTACGTGGTGATGTAGTCGCGCAGGTAGGCGGGGCTTTTCCTGACTCAACTGGACCTGCACAGTTCCGTTCAGGAGACTCCGACCTGTTCGGATGGGGCTGTCCTTTTCTCTCTGGAACCATCTGGAAGGGTGAGTCAGCCATTCTGCCGCCTGAGTTTCTTAGGCCGGTGGTTTTGCCGCTCCCTCCCATTTCCTCCGGGCAGGTCGAGCTGGCCTGGCTGTCCCCTTCCGATGGGCTCTTCACGCAAGTCTCTTCAAACAGTGAGTCTTTTATTTGCTCTTTTTGTTTGTTAATCTCTTTGGTTTTTGTTTGTATCGGTTCTTTATTTGTTTCTCGCATTTCCCCCCCCCCCCTC